>CP053162.1:12356001-12956001 GCA_014607495.2 Carposina sasakii | reverse complement strand
TGTAATTTATAGTAATGTACTACATTACTAATATATTGTAACGTATAGTAATGCAATCTAAGTGTCAAGGACTGGAATTGTGAGGCACCGAAAAGTCTAATGGTGCATCGAAAACTGTTAGTATGACATTAGCACTCTATGTCTACATCTTATTCCTCTATGGTAATAGCTACATACTGATGTGTCCCCGAAATGGGAAGCCAGAACTGCAGGATCATAACGGAGATCCCACAGGTTTAGTTTAATTGGGGATACATGTTAGTGATCTGTGTCAAGTTGCTAGCTTATCGCCTGAGATCGCAGTAATAGCTAAAAGTAAGATATGCACCACCTTAATGTTACAACTAAACCCACAGGTTGTGATATCAGACAAACAGGCAGTTACCAGAAGGTTCTGATGAATTGTGAACTGGACGCATCTGATTGGCCGAGTACATCAGAATATAAGGAGTCACAACATGTTGTATGAACTTGCTCTAATTATCATCATAAAACAATATAAGATAATATTACATTTCCACCAAATGTCGCTTTTAACCACTTAGAAATACCAAAATGGTAGGCTGGCTGTAAAAACAGTTGCCGGTGAAATAGGCAAGATTACGTAATTAAATGTCGAATATATGAATGCAACAGGGATTTGGTATCTCCTAAGCAACCACGTTTTGACGTCTCGCTAGAGTGATAAAGTGACAAGGGAGAGATGATTAAATTAAAGTTTCAACCAAAAGATTTTTTTACAAATTGCATCCAAAAGATTATTCAGGTGAAGTCGCGGGCTTATAAGGAATTATTTATTAAAAAAAAAAGACTTCTGACATTGTATAATTTATTAATGGCAAGTAAATTGCTTCATCTGTATATCTGTATACCACTTGATGTAGTTAAAGGTTTTAAAGTAAACATGTACTAAAACTACAATTGAAAGTAAAATTAACAAATCTTTTAAAAAGTGGACCTATGAACTTAAAACAAAAAGAACATTGTCCTATTTGCACAACATACATCTACTCATTATTCATGGGTATGACGAGTAACATTTTCGGGGCCAGTTAATCATATTTCAGAAGAAGTCCCTCATCATTGTTCATAACATTTACATGCCAAAAATATGACAAAGTTATTTAATTTACATCGGCATAAATAAATTATCTCTCATTCACAGTCTTTGTTCCTTTACAACTAAATAATAACGTTATATACATAAATAGGAATTGTTCATATTTTTCTTCGGTATTTGGAGTATATTTTCCGCCAAAATCGTAGAGTTTCGTCCGCCCATAGAGGAGCAGTGGACAAAGTTTTGTCTATGACTAGAACTTCAGCATTGTCTTTGGTTGTTGGCGGCCATTCTATTGGCAATGTGTTCGATATTTCCGGTGTAGGGTTACTGGAATTTACAAAATAAAGAATAAGTTTAAAACATATACTTGCACAGGGCTGTGTTTCCGGAATGGGGTAACTAGAATTACAGGATCAAAAAGGAAAAACGGAAATTTTAAATTATATAACATAGAATTTGATTAAATACATAAAACTGAACCATTGTTATTCTTCTGAGTAAAACTAAGTTTTCAGTTAAATAAATAAAGTTGATAGATTTATTAATAACTAAATTACACCGAGTTAGTCCTATGCTGATGTGCGGCTTCATTTGAATACATCAGCTACCTCTCCTTTCGTGCATATTGTAAGACTGAGGAACTTCGATATATATTATATATATATATATGTTTTATATTAAATAGGCTTACGCTTGACCACAACGCGCCTGATGGTAAGCACCGTTGCAGTCTAAGATGGAGCGCACTTGCCTAAAAGAAACCGGTTCACTCTCGACTTGAAGACCGCAAGATTATAGTTTATGGGGAACAGGGATTCAGGTAGGGATTCTTTCAGACGATAAGCTAGCAGTTTCCCACTGATCATTTATATCTGTCGCCGCTATGCTAAGCGTGGCTGAGGGATCTCCTGTATGATCCTGCAGATCTGACTACCCCATTTCGGTAAAACAGCCGTATATTATATTTGTAAATTATACCGAACTAGGCATTGTTTCATTATACGAAAAGAATTAAAGTAAAATAGGCATTATGGTCGATTCCGGCAGTCACTCTTAAACCTAAACGTAAATATAGTCCTACCTGTCCTTTTCTCTCTCAGCCATTTGTGTTAAGAATGGAGAGACATAGACCTGATTAAGATTAGGTTTAGGTTTAAGTGTGACTGCCGGAATCGACCCTATTGAGGCTCTAACTTTCCTTTGATCACATAATAACTTTCCATTAGGTGTGGTGATGATCAAATGCTTTCACATACCATAAATAAACAGTTATGATTATAATGACAATGTTTAAAATCAGTATTAAAACTCACCTGTATTTAGCGAAATTAGTCCATAGTAGAGTTAGTTTATAGATCATCTTTGTTTCAAACAGAACTTGAATGAACGGAATCCTGACTTGGAATATGTAGAATAGTTCATCAGCATGCGTGGCACCAGGAGCTCTCAGACTAGCGATGTGTTTGGCCAAATTCATCCAACCGTCATAAGCAAACTTATACGTGTAAACAGGTTTATCATTTGTCCTAGCGAATATGTCAGCTGTTATCACTGTCGGGAATGTAATCCCATGTTCACCTTGATATTTAGAAATATTTACAGCCGATTTTCTCGAAATTTCATTCTCACCCATATAAAGGTTTTTCAATGTATTTGCTGTCTCAATTTTTTCAGCTTCCGTTGGAAATTTCAGATCGATTGGTAACGATTTGTAGAAATCGAGATTGGACAGCGTTGTATCAGTCTCCTTGCCGAGGAAGAAATGCCCTTCAGCATTGTTAAATCCAATTATCACTGGTACTTTGTTATATTGACCTTTTGTTAGTATTTCATAAGGACTCTCTATGAGAAAAGGTTCTACACCTGGTATTTTCTTTTCAACACAAGGTACAAATATATTCTCTGAAAGAACAACGTCCCCTTCTAATCTAGGTACACGGTTTTGTAATAATTCATGTGCAGTTTTTTGCATTAACATTTGGTAGATTTCTTTCGGATCTTTCACATCGTAACCCAACATTTGTGTGTATGTCCTGGCTGTTGTCAGCGGATCAAACTGGAAACTCCATGGTGATATTGCTGATCCACTTTGCATTATTGCTTTGTGGAATAATCCTTTAGACATGGGTGATACTAAATGGTATACCACAGCAGCTGAGCCAGCGCTCTCACCAAAAATGGTGACATTATCTGGGTCACCTCCAAATGCCCTAATGTTCCTCTGCACCCATTTCAGTGCTTCTACCTGGTCTTTCATTCCGATATTTCCAGGAGCCTCTTTGATGCCCAAACATAGGAACCCTAGGATTTCTACCCTGTAGTTAAATGTGACTAGGATGACATCATGCTGTACAAGGTAGCTTCCACCGTACAATGCTGAGGATCCGGAGCCGTCTCTGAAGCCTCCTCCATGAATGTAGACCATCACAGGCCTCAACTTGTTAGACTGTTGCGCTGGTGTGTACACGTTTATTCGGAGGCAGTCTTCTTGACCAGCAATTTGGGTGTTTGTGAAACGTTGGATGCATCGTATATTCTCATCGTATGCCCTCTTCACTCCTTCCCATTTGATATTTGTATTTGCAGCCTGAAAAAGTAAATTATCGTAGTTTATGACGTGCAATTAAATTTATATAGAGAACCAGTTAAGCAAATGCAATGTGATAATATTGATAAAGTTTATGTCAATTTATAAATATCTTATTCTACAGACAATACATAATTTGTGGCTATCCTGCGGTAAACAGAAGTAATCAATTGTGCATACTGTGAAAGATATTACTGGTACTAAATCTGGTAAGCCAATCATGGCTATGTTCATATTGCCTTAAAATATTATGAACCCACCTGGAATCTTCTCCCAGGCTCGACGCTAGCGTAAGGTATACCGAAATATTCAACCGTGTTTCCATCAGAAGACAAGATACCCTGCACCTCTCCGCTGGTGGTCGTCACGGGCACCGAAGGCTGTGGGACCAGCCGTGCTGCCCACAAGCTTAAGAAAATCCACCATTCCTTCCACGACATGCCAGTTATTTACATCTGAAATTCGAGAAAACAACGATGAGTATGTATGAAGAATTGTATGCGACTTCTATACCAGATATATCTGCACCGGTATGATGAATTTGGTGAGAGCGAGATGTCTCACTTTTAAACGTCAAATTCACAGAGCTATTAATAACTAGATAAACTAAGTGTATGTACTTTGCATGTAAAAATCGACTTAAGAATTAGAATAAACACTCGTTTTCGAGCCAGGACCGAATGAATTAGGGCTGATAGATGTGGATTGCAATCCCTTTTTACATACCAAGTAGAAACACTTGCCTTGTCTAGTTATTATTTAGCTCTGTGGATTTGACGTTTAAAAGTGAGACATCTCGCTCTCACCAAATTCATCATACCGGTGCTGTTTTACCGGTCTAATCTAATGGCATACAGGATTGATATTTTTGCATATAACCTTACAAAGTCATTTGATTTCCAGTACCTAGTTATAAAGGTTATAAAGCCTCATCCTACACCCAACTCACGGTAAGTGTCATAGTGGAATGTTCATGAAAAAAAATATGTGGAGATGAGGTCATCATCATTCATTTGTTTCAATTGTGTAGTAGTTGTTGAGCGTCGTTCAAATTCGGATCAACCGGGCGTTTTCGACAATCGAACTTTAGACCCATAGACCAATCAAAGGTCTCTAGAAAAACAGATTATAACCTCCCATACGAGTATACGTAATCCTCGATGGCGAATTATAATAAAGTTTACTCTATTATTTAAGTAATGAACGACAGCGTCGTCGACCGCGTGAATTTTATAGCCTATGTCCTTATTCTTATGCTTTATTGTACACAAAACATAACAATAAATAGAAAGAAATTTACAAAAGGTCCTTCTCCGTACTCTTAATTATAACTATCAAAAAGAAAGACGGCCGACTGGTCTAGTAGGTAGTGACCCTGCCTGCGACGCCATAGGTCCTGGGTTCGAATCCCGGTAGGTGCAAACATTGACATGATGAATATCGATGTTTGTCTCCGAGTCATGGATGTTTCTATACTTATCTATGTTTTTTCCACAATCTAAATTTAATTCTTACCACTATTTCTTAAATCTAAGTCGTAAGAGTCTCGAAATACTCTAAGGCGATAAGCTAGCAACTAGTGTCAAGTTATCAATTACTACGTTATGCTAAGCATTGCTTTGGGATTTCCTTAATGATCCTGCTGTTATGTCTACCTCATTTCGGGAAAGCAGCCGGGTCTATTATGTATGTATGTTTTTTTTTCATATATTAAAAGGCTAAGAATATTATGTTTCGAGATATAGACTGAAAAAATGGATGACGCAAATAACAAAAAAAAACTAATTGGAGAAACTTGTTTCGATCACGAGTCTTCCGGCGATTCGGACCGCTCGAAACTCGGACCGCCCAATCGCCGGAGTTTTTGAATCCGTCGACCGGGACCGCAAAATATCTGACGTAAATTGTACAGTCACCAGAAAATTTTCAATACCAAAATATTGTAGGCAATCCAATAACAATGCATCACTACAGTAGTATTTATTTTAGCTCTCTCGATCACTCGCGAAGTATACAGTAGACAACTATACGTTGTATCCAAATTGCCGGTTTTTATAATATGGAAAAGCGACTGTACAAAAAACGGAATAATTCTGTTAGAGCAAGAAAAGTAACTTTCCGTAAAGCAGCCGACGTTGAAGTGCCTAAAAAGGACCAAAATTTTTTTGCTTGCTGGCTACAGAGAAAGAAGAAAGCACATTAGTGTTCGCTGGTGAAGAAATGAAGAAATACCTAAAGACATGTAAGCGTTTTTTTTATTGATGGCATCTTTAAAATCTGTGTCAATACTTTCTATCATCTTCATACGCTACATGCAGATGTAGAAAGTACTGAAACGCACTTAATTATTGTTAATGTTAGTATAAGATAGTCTTCTAGTCTTGGAAGGAACTGGTGTGATAAACAGATTGTGATATTTTTAAATGTTTGTTAAAGTAAAAAAAAAAAATATATTGTTATTTTAATTTATAGTACCTTACATAATTTAGTTATTTGTATGTGGTATTGAAACTGATTTTTTTCAACAATTTGTCGGAGTTAAAACGATTTTCATAAAAAAATGTTTTTTATTTAAATTCTTTTTCTTCTGACTGTACTATAAATCGATCAGAACAATAGATTTTTTTATCCATATTGAGCGTGGTCCCAGTCGCCGGAAGAAAACTATTAAATTTAATAAATCCGGCGATTGGGACCGCGGTCCGAGTTTGAGTGGTCCGAGTCGCCGGAAGACTCCGATCTCGATGATAGTGTATTTTGATGCTGATTGCTAAGAAAAAAAAACTTTGCCTTATGTTTGTCGCTGTCTGGTAGCGTTGAATAAAGTTTACGTTATACGCCACTGGCAGGACGGTTGAAAGTAATCTTTATATAATGTGATAAGTGTTATAGGAACATATATTTATTTATAATGTGGGTACAGGGAATTTTTTTGTCGTCAACCTTTCCAAATACTTGGTACGTATTCTTCTCATCATCACGAACATTGTTCTCCATGAAAGCATACCTAGGAAGCGCCTGGTTTCCGAGATATTGAGGTTAATGTCACCGTAAATGTATAAAATCTGGGAATTGTATAGGAAATGTATGCAATACCGAAGCTATGTCTTTAAGAAATGTATAAAATATTGTCTTACAATATCCTTTATTTTGATTTTAGTTCTAACATAACCTAACTATACCGTAAGTCGCAATATATGTAACTCGCATCGGTATGCAGTGGTCGTGGGTTCGATTCCCACTCGGGTGAAGAATTTTTTATAATATACCATAAGTAGAAAGTATTGTACTTTATTCAGGTTCGATTTTGTAGTCCATCGTAAGTTTTACCAGATGTAAATACCATCGATACCTACCTACTTTTAAAATGACATTTTAAACTAGATGGGCTTGTGTTTTGTCTGGGTGAACAAGGCACAGAAAATTAGATTTTACACTAATTAAATAACGTATGAAGCGAAACCTAATCAGAAAAAAAATCATATAATTATTAATAAAGAAAATGGAAAAAATTCTTCACCCGAGTGGGAATCGAACCCACGACCATTGCAAAATTTGTTGATATACAGGATGTAACAAAAGGGGTATGTTAAGCGAAAAGCTATGTAAATAGCCCACTATAAGGAACCTACCTACAAAATTTCAGACTCGAAGTCACAAGTTAATTTTTTTCAAATAGTATGCAGTATTCTTAAACAACTCTGGTATAAAATAAACATGTGATTTTGAGTCTCAAATTTGGAAATAGGTTCTCTACAGTGGGCTATTTACATAGCTTTTTGCTTAACATACCTTTTCTGTTACACCCTGTATATTTGTTATTATTACATTGTTATCTGCGTTTATATGGTATCATATTAGGAGATCATGACCTTCCTACACGAATAGAAACTGCTTTGCGTTAATAATCATTCATGTTTTTTGAGATATTTTATAAATAGATCTGGATTGATTTTTTTCATAAAACTATGTTAATGGCTATGTCTACTAAACCAATAGATATTGTCAAAGTTCATTGTAGTCATAGATCAGCTGACGTAACATACAATATTTATACAATTTATTTAGAACCTTAATAGGGTCGATTCCGGCAGTCACACTTAAACCTAAATCCAATAAATAGTCATGTCTATCTCTCTCCGTTCTTAACATAAATGGCTGAGAGAGAAAAAGACAGGTAGGACTAGATTTACGTTTAGGTTGTTTAAGTGTGACTGCCGGAATCGGCCACATTGTGTCTAATTGATTGGCCTCTTAGATACCTAACTAACTACCTACTTTATAACGTTCCATCAAAATAAGATAAGCCGTTGTCATTTGCGATAAGGTTAATAACGAAACAATTAAATATTTATTTTATTTGTGAAGAATATTTAGTTCAAATTAAATTGGAAAAAGTGTGACGTCGCCGTACGAAATCTCTTATTTAGGTTCACCTCATAGAATAAGGAAGCGTTCACCTGTATACACATAATATGGTCGATTCCGGCAGTCCTACCTGTCCTTTTCTCTCTCAGCGATTTATGTTAAGAACGGAGAGAGATAGACCTGACTAAGATTAGGTTTAGGTTTAAGTGTGACTGCCTGAATCGCCCCTATTATAAGCAATAAAGGTAAGTACTTATAGTTTTAAACATAAACATGACATATACAGCTTATGTAACATAACAACAAACCGATTAATACAAAACAAACAAACTTACCTATTGTATTCAAATTTTATTGATTTTCACAAAATCCATGGGCTACTCGATCCACAAACAATTTTATACTGTAAGAAAACTATTTAAATTCTACTAAACAATATGGAGCAGATTTAGCATCAGATAAAAATTCAAGGTCAGTCACAGGTTCAAGGCTGTAACATGATAAATTTTATCCAAATTAGTTCAGCTACTTTGGTAATGCTATTTCGCGCACGCGTAGATATACGAGACCCGTTCGGAATGGTATGCGCTGCGTGTGAGTGCTTGGTCATTATGCTACTGGGTTGCCATGAAATTTGATTTGATTACCCTCGTTTTACGTGCCCGCTTCTGTGTTTTGTTTGTATTGTAGTCAGTTATAGTGACTCGACTTTTATTACTATTTAATTTATCATGTACTTTATTATTTATTTAGGAAAATATGGTACATAAAACAAAACTCAATCTTATTAAGGTACAATATTAAGTACAATTCAAAGTTCTGAACCAGATTGGGTTCCTTAGATTATGTACACGTTATGATCAGAGTGTTTGAAGTGTATTTGACACATATATACATTATAGAGCATTATAGATGTATAGCATATCCGATCACAAACCATTGGTTTCTATGCATCTATATAAAACAAGTTCAATAAGAGATTGCAGCACATCAGGAATGTCTGCATATAAATTTCAGCCACTACAAGTGCTGCCTACAGTTGCAGCTCAGAGTACAGCTACAGCCGGGATCGGAAGAGTACCTTAAAGGTCTAAAAATAAAGAGATCAACAGATCAAAATCATATTAATCGAATCGGGTGCCTCCCGAGTCACCCATGTGAGCGTATGATCTCACTCAGCTGTCTCATGTGCAAATGAATGTCACATAAAAAAAGCTTTGAGTCGTATATGGACAGTTGCACATAAAATTACGTCATCTTGTGACACCCACATGACTGCTTTATCTTAAAAGGCTTCTTTTTTTTAGTACCATGATAACAGTGTAAGAATTACCTACTACATAAAATATTTCCGTAAAAAAAGGCATTTAAACCGATGCTGGCAACACTGAGTCACTGTTTATTGGTTAACCAGTTTTATACCATTTCTTGCTATCTCTCCATGCGCCGGTGATATGCGACTTTAAACTTTATTCACATATCTTTACAGTTACTAGTGAAAGTTTTATATTTATCATAAAATCGAACTTTCTTCGGAGAAAGATTTTAAGAAATAAAATGACCAGGTTGAATGACCTGGATACTAAGGATCAATTGAGATGTAAGTTAGTGCCGTAGGTTTGCTTCCTGCTTGGACTAAATTAGTACTAACAGTCAATAGGTATGCTAATACTACTAAGACATGCTAATATACTTGAAAAAAGTTTGAAAAATATTACCTGCCTTATACATAATGTAACAAAAGGGGTATGTTAAGCGAAAATCTATGAAAAAAGCCCACTATAGAGAACCTATTCCCAAAATTTGAGCCTCGAAATCAAATGTTTATTTTACCAGTTCGTAACAACTCAGGAATGTTCATACAATCTTAAAAAACAAACATGTGATTTAGAATTTTTCATAGCTTTTCGCTTAACATATCCTTTTTGTTACACCCTGTATAACTAAAACACTAACGACTAGACAGATAGGCCACAAGGAGTCCAACGAAAAAAAATATAGCCACTGGTTTAAAAAAAACGTCATAGGTATCGACGTAATTTTTTTCTAACTTCACTTAACACTCTCGGGTTAAAAAGGATAACATATAATATGTATTTCAAAAGCATCTAATAGGTTTGAATGTAAGTCAGCCAACAAATAAGTATAACAGGAAATGATAGTAATAGCCACATATGTTGCTACATCGAAACGTGTTTATTTAAACTATTATTTAAAATTACGTGTCGTTTATAGGCACAAAGCAAACCGATGATGGAGCCATTGTCAAGCTGTGGTCTCTATTTGATGTGATGGTAGGTAAGTACCTACAAGTTTATTATTCATACATACATACACGGCTGTTTAGCAGAATAGCAGATCATTGAGGAGAACCCACAGCAACAGTTAAATCAGGTTTAAATATTCAAAAAAGCGTTAATGAAAAGTCCTAAAGTGAGGGACATTATTATAAGAAATTCTGAAACATACCGTTTTATTGTATTTTGAATATTCGCGACGGAAGGAAGGGAACGAATTAAAGTTGTTATGTTTTGTTATTTACCAAATTAATGATAAGATTAATGCAATGATAAAATAACAGATAATTTGGATTTATAATCTAGCATATTATCGTATGTAAGTACCTAATACGAGTACCTCACCATGACAACCACACGAGATAATTACTTGCTTGTTTTGTATTTCTAAAAAACATTACCTATTTATATTTAAATACTTCAAAGTGTATTCAGCGAAAAAATTTAAGGCCCCAGCATGTGCTCAGGGTCACAGAGTAAAGAAATTCTTCAGACAATAAGTGCTACCATGGCACCTGATTGATCAGATTTGAAATGAATCACTTCTGCTTTCTATTTTTCCTTTATTTATTGCTATTCGATTTTTTTCACAGAAAGAGTATTATATTCATACATGTTCTTTATTGTGCACACAAACATAAAACATGTTATATGTACCTATACAGAGTGTTTTTTCGTTGCCACCCTTAACGAAGGGTACGTACTCTATACATCAAATAAAGTAAGTTTATGCAAAAAAAAAATGTTGGGAAAAGATGTAAATAAAAAATAAAAGACTTGATCGGGCGGAATTTATAGTATCCAGTGTTTATGCCAGTTTTCTCATAGACAGATATTAATTATTTCTCGTGAAAAATCTTCATACTCGCGTCTACGAGTACCTATGTGCATTTATGTAGAAAAACGCAGTCTATTTACTCAACTTTGGACCCTAATATCTTGGAAACCAGACACTTCCCAGGTATGCTTCCATGGAGAAATATCCTCGTGATGATGAGGAGATTCCGTAGTTTTCGGGAACGTTGATGACCAAAAAACACCTGTATAGGATGCACAAAGGAAAGCTTTTCTTTTATAGAGGTTTCATCCAGAAAACCCATTATAACAATAACATTACAGAGGGAATATTATATGCACCAAAACGAAATACGAGTATATTAAAAATATTGTATCAAATAAGTTTTTCACAATTAGTTCTTAAAACAGAGACTCTTTTGGTATGAAATTTTTTAGTGTACCAAAGTCATTGCTAACATTATTACTTAAGGCGCTTCCTGAAAAATGTAAATACTACAAACAGTAAACGCTAATTATGTATGTTTTTATATAACCTATACAGTTCTAACAATTTTTTCTAACGTACAAATGATTTTAATATAAAATTCGGAAAGTTCCTGTTAATCTACCACTGCTTCTACACAATGCCACATTCATTTAGTTCTCATTCATTTAGGTCTCGTCTTCAGCCTATTGCAGTCCACTGCTAGACGTAGGTCTCCCTCGGGGCTCGCCACAAGGCTACTGCCACAGGGGGGTTATGCACATAGTCACCACGCTGGGCAGGCGGGTTGGTGACCGCAGTGTGATTTTTGGACTATGTTGTCTGGCGCTGCCGCGCTGCTGCCCACCACTCGGAAGCCCTTAATCGCCTCGTACGATACCCACGGGCAGGCAGGGGTGGTATAAACTCTACTCTGCCGGTACCACGCTGCTAGGTAAATAGGTATTTACTTTATTTTACATTCCCGGTAGGATGGTCTATGATCTAGCTAAATTTTCTTGAGATTACTTATCAGTTGAACGTTTTTATCAGTAGATATTGCAGACATAAGAAGCGATATCGCATTGATGTTCAAAGGTCGTAAGTCTGTAATTAGAGTCCTTGACCAACTATTCTACAATTTTAGGATCGATAAAAGCATTCGAAAGAAAATCGAATTTCCATAGTAGTTCTGCAATGATAACAAAATTACAACTTAGTGTTTCGCCGTAGAGTTCATTTGGATGATGGCGCTAGTTTCTATGTGTATGACTATATTTTCTGTGTCACTGCATACAAGAAACGTTAGTTTCGAAATCAGGCATAGGAGTTATTCAATGAAACGGACTCTGCAATTGAACCGGACCTTGAGGCCTGACGTTATAAAACAAAATCAGTTAGCTCACGACAGCGTGCAGTGCTCACGTGTTTCACAGTTTCATAATGTGATTACATTTTAGCAGCTGAATTAGATGTTTTGTGTACAGTCTAATAAAGGTAAACAATGACATAACCTCAAAAATTGTGTCGAATTAAATCGACGAAGCATTTTGTAGGTTTCTAACAATAACCAATCAATTAACTTCTTATGTTTCACTGAATTTGTTAGTATTCTTGTAACCAAACCAGTATATCGACTCTACATAATGATTTTTTTATTATTTTGTTACCAAGTTTTTTAGGTTAGAGGTTATATCACTGTTTTTGTGATTCAGCCAGTGACGTGAGGATTCAGCGTGATTTTTGTTCTGTACTTCTTGATTTATTTATATTTAAACTATGTTCACTATTAGTATCTATCTATTATGTGGTGAAGCTATAATGCGAAAACGAGAAATTATTTTAATAGGTACCTACTGTCTGTACCTACCTACCTACAACTGAACCTTGACATAACAGTGCATAAATAAATTATAAAGAATAACAAATTATCTTTTACGAGTACAATGCTTGTCGAAGTTAAGTACCCACGTATATAAGGATGATGTAAAATAAATCCATCACTTAACGTTTAAAGAACGACAAGTAAGTACCTGTAGTAGTAAAATACTGTTTCTGACACGATAGATATTACAATAATCGTGCTTGTGAATAATATAAGTGATATAAAAATTTGAAAAGTGTTTAAAATGGATCCACTAGAAGACCGATAAATTTTATGGGTATTAGATAAAACACCGTTAACTTCGATCAGTGGGGTAAGCACGAACCTTTTTACGCAGTGTAACGCTAGCGATTCGCTAGCAAAATCTATGTGATTTGACAGTTTGACGATAGCGTTACGGACTGTCGAGAGTTTCGTGCTTACACCTCTGTTCTTTGCTGCAGGTGCTTAAACAGATAAGAATAAAAAGTTCGCGGATCAACTATCATTCATTTGTTCATTCAAAATGGCGCTCAAAACAAAATGGCTGGTGTTGTGGTCGCTCTGGGCGGCGCGGCTTGTACGGCAACCATCGTTGCCTTTGAGGATTAGCAATGGATTCATCAGGGGCATGATAGCTCATGATGGAACTCATGTTCAGTACTCCTCTATACCTTATGCTTCAGTTAGCTGGGAAGGAAGATTCAAGGTAATTATCAGATTATTAAATTGTCTTAATAGCCAGTTTCACGAACGCTAATCAACTGATGAGTGTCGATTTAACTCATATCACCAGTAATCTGACATTTAGGGCTGATTTTCTTATGGTTAGATAGCTTATCTAAAAGATAAAGTTGATGCTGTTTATATCTTTATCAAGTTTGAGAGAAAGAAAGACGTCACATTTAATTATCCTTCATAATTAGGCTATCTGACCGGTTGGAAAAAACGGCCCTGAATGCTTGGCTTCAACTGGGGCAATAAAAAACTCGGGGATAGCTTTTGAGGAACTGGCTTGAATATAGTTTAAATAGAACTTTTGTTTGATTTACGTGATTCCATTTATTATGTCTCTCTGTTATTTACTGTTTCTTTTCTAAAATATTTTTAAATAATAAATCCAATGATAAGTATTGTCCTTAACCGACAACGATTGCCTAGTAGAAGGTTGGCGAGGCTGTCCGTTTGATTCACGATATAAATAGATAAATACACCAAAACTCTAAAAGTGGTCTGAAACTAGGTTTTTCCATACTGGAACATCAGAAATAATGATAAATATATAGACCGGAGTTGATTATAATTGCTTTATCACGACACTATGAACTCTAGACATTTTGTAGATAGGTACATAAGTCGAGTCGATGTATAGGTATCTATAGTATGCTGATCTAAATAATTGGAAAGTTTTTGAGAATTAAAAGTATTTAAATAAGTAAATCGAGTTCGCATTCAATAAATAAAAAAATATCTGTAGAAGTAAGAAAATAAATTAACGCAAAGAAAAGTTGTAGTTTTGATCCGACTGCGGCAGAAGGAGGGTTATGTTTTTCGAGTGTATGTTTGTGTATATGTTACGGGCAATGTAATTAACTGGGCATTATTAATAAGGACCGGCCATTATAAATAATGCCCAAGAGCGATCACTTTATACGATTCATTACTATCTTACTAGGAATCGCTAGGAAGGCGCTTATCTCTATATTTATTTACACTAAACACGTATATACTATTTTTATGTATTTACCTTTTTCGGCGGATCCGAATCTGGCAATATAGTAGGTTAGAAGAATGTTTAAGTTTAAGACTGAGGGATTCAGCTTTGTTTGCCGATATTTGGCTTATGTATAGCTATCGGAATGAAAAAATAACGTTTCCAATAATGTGATTTTAAAAAGAGATGGTAAAATTCGTCATCCGAGTGATTGGCCCGGTGGCTCAGTAGTGGGAGCGCTGGCACGGAATGCAGAGGTCGTGGGTTCGATTCCCACCAGGGTGAGGAATTTTTTCCATTTCTTTATTAATAATTTTATGATATCATTATGAATCATTATTCATAATCGCCGGGAAAAGTGATTAATCATGCTGTTTTAATTACATTGTCCAATTGAGTCGGGTATTATGAATACAGACAGGCCATTATTAATAGTGTCCGGACTTATCAATTTGCCCGTAACATATATGTTTGCCCATAGCATAGCATCATTAATCACGTTGCCCGTAACATGTATATTTCTTTAGTAATAATATTAATATAATAATATTAATATATTTTTCGTAGAAATGCCACTGCGTACACTAATTAATTTTTTTTATTCCCATAAAAAGTTACATAAATGGCTTAATAGTGCCATTAAATCTGTGGGGTTTCACTTGGCACTAATTTTACTTAAGAGGAGGCAGACCTTATTTAGCATCTTTTTGATGAAATATGCTGAAACGGGTGCATGTTTGTTTAATGTGAGACTATTACACTATATTCTTAGTACCCTTAACTATGTCATGTAAAGCCAAAAACATGATTTAATGATTTTCGCTCGATAGTTTTGTTTTTTGAAATCGACATGTTTTTTAGTCATTTTTACTTTTATTTCGGCTATTACATGAGATAGGCGTTTATAATAAATTCGGATATCAAGATAATAATGATAGTAAACTTTTGTAAAGCCAAAATTAAAAAGCAATCGTAATTGAACACACAATTAATAAAAATCTTTTTGAGACTTACGCCCTTTACTTCTGAGCTCAATCAGTTGTTTAGCGTGCAAGCGATATTCAACTCTAATGCTTACAGAAAAGCGTTAAATAGTAACTTCGTGCCCGCTGACGCTCAGTACCGCGCTGTGCGCCGACGACGTAGGGTCTATGTCGCTTTCGCCCATGGCAGTGGCATTTTTTATTATCTTGCGGTGTAGGTATTACTCGATTGAGTTCGGACTAATGGGAAATAAAACTAAAAAATATGTTTCCAAAAGGAAGATGGCTCAACGTTGGAGAGAATTTTCTAAAAAGGGGAGAGAATCAAAGGTGTAAGTAGCTATATTCATAATTAGTAAGTATGTAAAGTTTAGTGCTGAGAATGCATTTTATAATGGACAGCAGAAAAAACAAAATGTCGAAATTACGGGATAAAATATTTACCCGGGATAAAAAGTATAATGTGTTATTCTGATACGTACCTAAGCTAATATAAGGTCTTTCCGAAATTAGTGATTTGCCTTTGACACGAAACTAGGAAAGTAAAAAGAAACAACTTTCACTATGGGGCCAACTCCGATATAGTGAAAAAAATCAGCTGTTCCATACATTTCAGGATTTTGCGTGATGAAGTAACAAACATACACACTCACACACATACAAACTTTCACCTTTATAAATTGGTAGAATTCCTTTGAACGATGGCGCTAGTTGCTTTGTTTATCTATGTAAAAGTCTACAAAAGAAATTAGTTCCGAAATCACACACACAGCATGAGAAGTAATTCTATAAGCGCACTGCTTTACACATGAAGCACATACACAAATTTTATATACATTTACGAGTATATGTAGGTACAATATCTTTCACTCACCTAAGGAACTTACTACTACAGGTGAGGCATATTGGAATATCATATTGGAATAGGTATGTGGATTAGGTATTTTTCAATACTAGTCGGTACCTAATACAACATGATTAGGTCATCATCATCTTCCTGCCCTATTCCCATTTATTTGGGGTCGGCACAATATGTACTTTTCTTCCATTCATCCCTATTATCCGTCATCTCATGGCTCACTCCCAGTACACGCATATCCTCCCTCACACAGTCCATCCAACATTTCTTTGGTCTACCTCTTCCTTTATATCCATCCACACTCATGCACAAAGCTCTCTGTAAAATATGACTTTCATCCCGTCGCTTTACATCATAGACTCATAATATAGCTTTACATGCCCGTACCAAGACAGACGGTTACTTCGTAACTTGTCTGTGATCGGCGCAACTTTCAAACTTCCTCTTATGTACACATTTCTTATTTTATCCATTCTTGTAACTCCACACATCCATCTCAACATTCTCATCTTGCTTACATGGAATTGATTTTTATCCTTCTTCTTCTACGGCCCAGCATTCAGATACAAGACGACATTAGGTATTAGGTATCGCATAAAATATAATCTTATTATGAGAAATCAACCATAAGGCATAGACTATAAGTTTCAATTATATTATTTAGCAAAAATACTACAATATCATTAGAATATAAAGATAATTTTCACCATCTTTAACAAGTTTATGATAGCCCAGCGGTTACATCGGCGGAGTCGTAAATCAGATATTCCTGGTTCGTATCCGGGTACAGACAATACTTTTTTTTCCTTTTTTTTTTTACAAAATTAAAATCCTTTATTTAAACAAAATATGTGACACAAACTAAAAACAATTTAACTAAATATTAAAAATTTAACCTAACATAAAAAATGCATTTCGCTATTATCACGATATTTTCTATTTCCACAACTATTCTTTCTACGTAGGTATTTATTAGATAATGGATCATTCACCGAAAACCGATACTAAATATTCACCGAATAAAGATTCTACGTATTTATCTAATACGTAATGGATCACAGTAATGGAACGGCCATATTGCATAAATATTAGTATGTATTAGGTCGAACAGGTACGATTTTTACCTAATCCGACCCATCTTTACTTACTACGTAGCATCTTCGGCAGCAGTTCCTTATCTACAATATTTTGAATTGTGCCGAACAAAAAGTCCTGGAGTCGCCCGTCAAAGTTTATACCGAACTAATACCACCTGTAATGTTTGAAGAAAAGTGAGTGAGAACCTACCTACCTGCTATAATTTTGTTGTTTTTGCTCACTTGTTTTCACTTTTGGCTACTAAAACTTTTTTGATATTTTTAAACTCATTTCATATTTTAGCTCTCCGATTGACAGTTTGATGGTAACAGATGAGGTGGAGCATAGAACAGAAGGTATTTTACTGTATAAGGTAAATAGTACATATATATTTCTTGGGGAGTGTAGAGGATTAGTAAGAAAAATCATTTAATTTAATTGTATAGTATTTAAACGCACATCAAATAAAATGATTTTTTTTAGTCACAAATAATTGGAATTCATATAAAAATTACTGACTGCACAGCAAAATCCTCAAATGAGAATATTGCTAATCAAACTGCAATTTATATTTGTGGCGTACGCATACCGCTATTTATCTTTAAATAAAGCTTTTTTTATTTATGCACAGCTAATATTGCGAATGCACATTATACATACCTGTTAACCCTTTATTTTTAAAAAACACCTACTATTTATATTTAACATACAGCAATTTACCTAAATGAAACGGCATTTTTTTACATAATCATCTTAATATTAAAATTTGTTAAGTTACTACTTGTAACATTTTAACATATTGACTCACCTAAAAGCCTTTTTAAAAGCCATCTACATGAGTAAATTGGTCCCATTTCACATATGTATCGGATACTATTTTTTGTGATATATAAAATAAATCTTTGATATCTACCATTAATCCGTTTTATTCAAAACTTCCTAATACTTGTTGCATTGGATGAATTTCATACATAAATATAACTATGATGCAGGTAATGTGTTCTATTGTATGAATGATTTTTTAACATACCTATATTACTTATTAATAAATAAATTAATTTAATTTGATTGTATTTTGCAAACAAAAATAAAATAAACATAACATTGAAATTAATTATAATAACGACTCTATGGGTTTTTATGTTCTCTGCGTTTGACCTAGCGTTGACCCGCCTGCTCGAAAGCGCGCGAATTTCGAATTTTAACACTAGGCAGATCTTAACGCGTATCCTTGCATTGCGGGTGGCGGGGTATGTGGGCGGAGCAACCGTGGGACTTTTATTTGACTGCTGGCTCTTAATACTAACTTAAAACTTACATATCTAGTCTATCTGTACTCTACCCAAATCATGCCATTCTATTCACAGCTTTGTGACTATTGTATCACCTCGTCTTTGACGGTCGGTGGCTATGTATGGCTATATATTTATTCTATATGGTAGGATACACTTAACATTTTTGCTTTAACACGGAATAAAATAGATCAAAAATAGTTTTATGTACACCACGACAATATCAAACGACAATCATCACAATTACCTTGCAACAATAAACTTATATTATAACAGTATAACCCTGTCATAGTATGTACGAAGTATTTCATGCTATAACGTAATAACATACTGTACTTATACGTAATTGGTAGTTGGTAGTGTATACTTATCCATTTATGGCTATATAGCAATCTACTCTACTCACGTATACTGAAAATCCAATATTTCATAGATTTCCAGGTACGATAATAACATTAAATACTTCTTCTTCAGCCTATTGCAGTCCACTGCTGACGTAGGCCTCCCCCAGGGCACGCCACAAGGCTACTGCCACAGGGGGTTTTGCCCATAGCGTGATTTTCGGACTATGTTGTCAGTACGGAAGGCGCTGCTGCCCACCTCCCGGAAACCCTTAATCGCCCCATACGATACCCACAGGCAGGCAGGGGTGGTATAAACTCTACTCTGCCGGCACTACGCGGCACATTAAATACTACTTACCTACTTATCACAAAATATTATTAAATGTTCTGTAAAGATGCCAAAAAGTAGTGACTGATGCTAGACTCAGATGAAAGATGTATTAAGAGCGTACATAAATAAAATATATAATACTAGAGGCAGTGCCGGATCAAGTCTGCGCGGGGCCTGTAGAAAATTCTTTCAAGGGGCCCTTGATTTGCTTAGGTTCTCATGTTAAGGGGTATTAAAAAAAACAAAACTGTGAGGTACAAATAAACTTATCTGGATTTAATATGGGCAAATTGCTAGGGACTACTTATTGCATGTGATATATTTAGACATTACCAAGAATTTTGAAATTTATGAGCCCCTATAATTGTAAACTGAAAGACTCGAGCGAAGCGATCGCGACATTTTTTCTCACATTTACCGCGTTACTCACGTAAGTTGCCTATTACTTCATGAAAATTCAAGCTCTGTCGAGAATTTGTGACCATTGCTGAAACATGAAATAGATTACAATTTTTGGACAGGCTGGAAACAAAATTAAAAGGCCTGACTATGCCCGGCTTTATCCTTTATTATGCCTAGGTACCTACAAAAGCATGATTAAAAAAAAAATACTATCATATAGGCATTGAAGCGCGGGCCCCACATGGCGCGGGGCCTGTAGCATTTGCTGCTCTTGCTATATGGCTAATCCGGCACTGATTATAGGTATCGAAGTTCAATATACTATCTATACATATAATAAAATGTAACGGATCGCTGTCTGTCTGTACATGTAAGATATATAAGAAAAAATATTATAGGAGACCTTTATCAACGCAATAGGACCCAAAACGATGATTTTTGGAATTTTTGTCTGTTTGTCGGTTTGTCTGTGCGTTTGTGCACGTTAATCTCAGAAACGGTTGAACCGATTTTGATGCAGTTTTCAGGAATATATTGTGACAGGTCCCACTTAACATATAGGCTATTTTTATCCCGTTTTTTGTTGTTTTTATCCCGGATAATTTCGCCATTTTGTTTTTTCTGTAGTCCACGCGGACGGTGTCGCGGGCGTCCACTAGTAATATAATATACTTCTTCTTAGTCCAGCTTGCCTAGCGACGATGTAATTATTATCTCCAAAATGCTATGCTACTAAGCTTTGATCTGAGTGAAGATCCCTCTTTCTTTCCTCGATATTCATTAGAACAAACCGGCAGACATAAGTACATAATATATTACTTTGTATGTTTATATTATTGAATATCGTATCGGTTGGTAGACATAATAACCTTATACAATGCATTTTATAGGTATATTACGTATTTGAACGTTCAGTTATCTATGTAATTAGTGCAGGATTGGAAAATAGTTACAGACAGCATCAACAATTTTTTAAAAACGTCCCATCATTCTGTTAAACAAGGTCATAGTACCTGAGAGGACTGTAATTGCGTAAATTACATTAATTATGCCAATCGGGATTGAACTTTGCCTTTTTTAACGCTCGAAATTGATGTATTTTTAAATTAACAAAATCGATTCAAGTACAAATGCTTTGTAGGGCCTGGAAAAATATAGAATTCTAATTTTTTTAATATGATAAATATTACTAAGCGCCCTAGATTCAGAATGTTACTAACCACTTGAACCCGTGGTCACTCGATAAATAGATAAACAGAAATTGGCATCACTATCACAAATAACAATAACATACAAGCATAAAACTAAATACAAAGAATTAGTAATACATGAGTATTACATAAATTGTACTAATTAATAACTCTTACCATTTTGCTAGAATTTCATTAAATATTTAGCAGGAAAATTATTACAAGACATAAACGACGCTATCAAAGCAAAATCGATAACGCTAAATATTAGCCGACTTGACTCATATCACAGTATTGATTTTCCACTAAGTACCAATTTAAATCTGAATGATGCATTACTGTCTCTAGTAGTTATTGCACACATTAAAATTTTAGGTAGTATTAAAGTAACAATTCGTAACGTATGAAGGGATTAGAACTAACTGATAGTAAATATTAGTTCTTCTAGCTCTAAAACAGGATTATTCCCATTGTGAAAACATTACTCCAAGGTAGAGCATCATCTCGTTGTCACGAAAGAAACAATTCTGTTCTAAAAAGTATGGTAGCCCCCTGACACATATCTATTGAACTATCATGTAATACAGCATAGCCTATTGATGTTACAGTCCCTTAGTGTATAATTTTATTATAATTGAAAATTTCTTCGTTGCAGGGTCCTGAACCAGAACCAAAATGGGATGGCATATTTGATGCTGTTGATGAGCATGTTCGATGTTACCAAGGGAAGAAATACTTGATAGGACAATTAGATTGTCTAACCGCCAATGTGTATACCCCAATGAATATGGGACCTGAAGTTTTAAAACCTGTGATGGTGTTCATTCATGGAGGCGGTTTCTATTCAGGATCATCAGTCAGACTGATATATGGTCCCGAGTTTATAGTTACCAAAGATGTGATACTAGTCACTGTTAATTATCGCTTAGATATTTTAGGTTTTGCCTGCTTAGGCATTAAAGAAAACCCAGGTAATGCTGGTTTGAAAGACCAAGTCACTGCCCTGAAATGGGTTAAGAAAAATATCAAAGTTTTTGGAGGTGATCCAGATAATATAACTATATTTGGAGAAAGCGCTGGTGCTGCATCGGTTTCTTTACATGTTTTATCACCAATGTCTAAAGGATTATTTAATAAGGCCATCCTGCAGAGTGGTTCATCTTTATCTTCGTGGGTTTTACAGTTAAAACCTGTGTTCATTGCTGGTCTACTTATCAAACAAATGGGGAATCACAGCGTAGAACCGCATGATATTTACGACTTTTTGACAACAAGAACACCTCCAGAACTTTTCACAACCAGAGTTCCTAGGCTTAAAAATAATATTATAATTTCTGAACTTTTGCATACTCCGTGTATAGAAAAGAAAATAGACGGAGAAGAAGCATTTATTACAGAAGCACCATTTGAAACACTATCCAAAGGAAATTATAATAAAGTACCAATGATAATAGGGTTTAATAATGAAGAAGGCTATTTATTTACTGGATTAGAGAATAGTACTGTGCTACCAAATATACATTTAGAGAAATCGCTGCCAAAGAACCTGCGTTTTAATGCTGAAGAAAAAGAACAAATAGGAAAGAAAGTAGCTGACATGTATTTAAAAGGACAACCAGTTTCAGAAGAAAATATACTGAATGTTTCTAGATTTTACACAGAAGCTTTCTTCATTTATCCTACGGCTGAGGAAATAAGTTTGATTGCTAAGACCAGTGATAAGCCAGTGTATAGTTACATGTTTAGTTATGGAGGATGGAGGAATTTTCTGAAATTGACATTGGGTCCAACGTATTGGTCGGCACCGGGAGCCTCTCACGCTGACGAGTTGTTCTACATGTTTAGTACGTTAAAACTTCCGTCTATGTTTGAGATGAATATGATAAATCGGGTGACAACTATGTGGACAAATTTCGCCAAGTTTAGGTAAGTTATTTAATTGTATTATTGTAATTATCGTAGCTAACTTTGTTTATTGGGTGATGCTAAGTTTCATTTAAATCCGTTCGGTAGATTTTGCTCATAGTTCTCTCAAACTTTCACATTTACACGTATTTTAATCTTTGCTGGATAAAACAAATAGAGATAATACCTAAGTATACAGAGTGCAACATTTCGCTTATACCCCTTCTGTTATATACCTACTTCTTCCTACCGCAATAGGTCAAGCAAAAAAGTTTTCAAGAAGCTATGAAAAAAATTAAAAAATAAAACAATAGGTTTAGTAGATAATAGTATTTACTTTTGAATAAATTTCCAAATTCTATATTGCAATGATCCCTTAGCAAGCAAAGTAAATGCAAATTATCAGTACTATTTAACTTCATGGACATTTTACGTCTGCTTACCGTATAAATTGTAGTTCTGTTATGTTACATGTTTCTTATTTTACAAATAATATTTTCAGCGATCCAACGCCTGAAGTTTCTGAGCTGTTGCCAGTGAAATGGCTTCCAATTAAAGAGGCTGCACCAGAATCATTACACATTGACACCGAATTGAGTACTATGCCTCTCTGGTATAACGACAACTTGAAGTTCTGGAGGCAAATCTATTCCAAATATAGAAGGAAGATTTGAATAAGACCAGTAGACAATGTGGACCAGATGCGCTAGTGTAAAAAGTTTTTTTTTTTAGTTTTGCTCGAAAGAAAGGCTAGAGATTATCCTTGATAGGAATGAATAAAGCTTGCAACTTTGTCCACTGGATACGATGGCCTACGTATTATTCTAATACGTAAGCTATATAACTGCCAAGTTTCTTCAAAATATGGCCAGTAGTTTTTAGGTAACATTCTCACAAATTATCACAGTTATTTTGTTATTAGGATTTGGTAGATATACAGGGTTAATTTTAAAACATCAATAACCTCACAAGACTAGATAGCTACCATCATAAACAACAACATTTGTTCTACGTGTTTTGATAATTTGTCACATTTTACTTTCATAGAAAAATAAATATCAACTTAATATTACCTCTGTACATAACACAGGTGCGCGCGCGATTGCGCGCGTCTACTTTTTCGAATGCGTACAGATGGAGCACAGACTTACAAATGTCACGACAGTACAATAAAAGCTTGGAAAATCATTTTTAATGTGTTGAATTGTGATAAAACTCATAGAACAAACGTTATTGTTTATGATTTTAGCTATCTAGTCCTGCGAGGTTATTGATGTTTTAAATTTAACCTGTATATAGGCACGTTATTATTTTGATTGTTAGAGAATTTAAAATAGTGTAGTAAAATGTTTTCTTTACCCTAGTTTTTTGGAGCATGGTTGCAAGTTGTTTAGAGTAAGATACGTTTACAGCTTGGATATAATAACATGCATATATAGAAAAAAAATATAGAAGTATGAAAATGACATATCCACTCTACCAGTAGCTTTTTCAGTCCGACATGGTGAGCCTATGCTACTGTGGGAGTGAAAACATAATACTACAGCTGCTTCTCTTCCCAGGCATACTGTACAAGTCAGTAGAGGGACAAGAGGGTCTTGGTGTTTTGTAGGCGATGGGTCACCACCTGTAGTGACCACCTGTCACTACTAACCGAATTTGTACATCTCAACTTCTTCTTCAGCCTATTGCAGTCCACTGCTGGATGTAGGCTTCCCCTAGGGCACGCCACAAGGCTACTGCCATCTCAACTATACCCTCATAATTGGTCAGAAGTGGCACCATGTGGTTCTATCGGCCCTTGGTGCGCTGCCTACCCCGTAAGAGATAAAGGCGTAGTTATATGTATGTATGTATGTATAAACAGAAAAAAATTGTAGAGGTATGAAAATTACATAGCCAGTCTTTACCAGTAGCTTTTTTAGTCCGACATGGTGAAACTTGCAAATAATACTAAATACGTAATAAATAATAATCTGGTAGCACCAGACCTTCGACCGCTATGTAGTAGGAGGCACCCGGTATAAGTCCAGCCTATCAACATCACAAATAATTAAATATTATAAATTCTGTACTATACTAATATAAAAGTGGAGAAATAGGAAAATATCTTTTAGGTGTGATAATAAATATGTGATATTAAGAGTATTTAGAAAATATAGATCACATATAAATGATTATAATGAGATAATAGGGTCGATTCCGGCAGTCACACTTAAACCTAAACCTAATCTTAGTCAGGTCTATCTCTCTCCGTTCTTAACATAAATGGCTGAGAGAAAAAAGGACAGGTAGGACTAATTTTACGGTGTGACTGCCGGAATCGACCATAATGATGGGATAACAAAGCTGGGGGCTTAGTCTATGTAATAATTTTACGAGCGACAGCGCAGTTCGCAGTGTTATCGATACATTTCCATTAATGGCGGTTATATTTCATTACGTTATAACATAACGAACACGCTAAATGATTTCGCGCTGAGGGCGGTTTCGAAAACTTTACAAACTTCACTATCGCTCGTCGTCATCTTCAGCAGTCCGCTGCTGGACGTAGCGCTCCCCTAGGGTAAGCCACAAGGAGGGGTTCTGGGTAATATTATTATATTATTTAAGCTCAGTGGTTAGAGCACTGACACGCGGAATGCAGAGGTCGTGGGTTCGATTCCCACCAGGGTGAGGAATTTTTTCCATTTCTTTATTAATAATTTTATATTATTTAAGCCCCGCCCCGGTGTGATAATCTTCTATCTGTCGAAACGATTGTTAATTAATTATAAGTATCTAATTGTTAAGATATGGACTGGGATAATGAACTGTAAAATGTTATTAACTACAAGGTTATCAACTATGTTAAAGTTAAAATATTAATTTAAATCAGAATGATTATTCTAAAGTTTGTCAACCACTGTAATTAGTTGCTAATGAAGTCTTGTTATAGAAGGGTATTAATTACCTCACATTACCTCACTCTATCGAGTTTGCACATTCATGGAAAAACAAAAGTTGTTTGCTGAAGAACATAGTTTTATTATTAACCTTTGGAGGGTGTTTTGAGTGCATCGGCGTAATTAGGGTACTTTAGATTAGGGTTGGCAATGTAAGCTAGTTTAATTTTGGTAATATTTATATTTCCAGGTGGGAAGTCTAGATTTTAACATACATATGGTATGGTATTCTAAAAAGGCTCGAATGTCGGTTACACGTTTGCGAGTGTGTCAGTGTTTTCCGGACAGACAAGCATTGAGGACACGTCAGGGATTTTTCCAAAGATCAGATACCATGTAAGATGATGGTGTCCTTCTCTAAAACCTGATCAAGATAGAGACAGCATTAACTTTATCCTTCAGATAGCCTATCTGACTATTGGAAAAATCGGCTCTAATGAATGAGTCGAAACAACTTCCACGTTTCTCTCCGCCATGCTTATTATCTTTCTTTCTTTCTTATCTTATTTCTATAGAATTGGCATTTGGTAGTAGAAATTCGATACACCTTATACAATGGCATTAAGGAACATATATTTTTTGCCTGTACCTTCTTACTGTTATAATCACATTGTTGTCTTATATTATATTTTTTCTATTATTTTCTTGATTTGTGTTGTCTGTATATGTGTACATGCCAAAAGTCAAATAAACGATCTATCTATCTATCTATCTATCATATAATAAATGGTAAGTACTTTATAAAATAAACCTCTTTGATAGATACCTACTATTATTATTTTAGCCGACAATGGTAAAGCCTAAAGGAAGTCTAAACATTTTACTGTTTATGCACATACCTAATGTTTTTCATACGTTTTTATCATACCTACATCTGTTAGCATGGTTTGAGATATAAGCAAAGGATATTTATAAATTAAAAAAAAATCATTTTTTCCGACATGGTGGCAGCCCTAAGCAGTTCCCAGGGGCGGAATGGAGAAGGTGCTTCAAGTTTTGTACTCCAATATTAAGATTAGTTTTTAGGGTCTTTTAAATTATGTCGTAGGATTCAGGGGTACTCTTATAACACAATTTGTGGATAAAAAGGATTTGAGAGGTCTCCAAGGGCACTAGATAGGGTTGAGATTTGATTTATTTTTGTAATTGCCATTAAAAAACATCAAGCTTTCGCTATGTTTATTTAAGCATACGAAACTATCTGTATAAATATAAATTGCTGTAAATCTATGATGATTATTTTAGTATACAGATTATCTTTACCTGTCGTAGCGTGGATCAAAAGTGGATAGCCAATTACCAAAGTTACGAATGTGAAAAAACCAAAACTACACAATTTTACATCAGTTGACAGGATTGGAGTAGAGGGAAAGTGTCTTGTGATCAAAAGGTTTTGATTCGAACCTACAGCATTCTGCAAGTGAAAATAGGTACTCTATAAATATAAATAGCTATGTGTAAGTATCTCACATGCTTAATGGAAAACTATCGGATTTATTGAACGCAAGTAAAGAGCACACATTATGTAAATCCGAGTGTATTTATTATTATAATTTATTTTTTCCAGTTAAAAATCTTAGAACGTCCGATAGGGAATTTATGGAATAATACCTGTTATGTGCTTCATCAGCTAGCAGAGCTAAGTTTGTTTAGACTCACGATCAAAAGACCTTGGATTATGAGTGTTCGTAGGTACCTAAATAATACATCCAATTTCTCCGTATTCCATGTGGAAATAAATAAAAAACATGTTCCATCTTATCATGGTAAATATAAATCTACATGGAAATTTATTTCAGGATAGTCATAAATATTAACTTAGATATGTTTTTCTAAAAACATGAGATGTTATAAAACATAGTATTATAAGTAGTTCGTTGATTATCTTATTCTCTTTGACGATCTCAAAGGTAATATATGTATAAGTAATAAGGTTTTGCTTTGGGTTTGTTCAGATTTATTCACACTTGATCACTAAAATATTAAACAAAATAAGAAAATAAAATAAATATTTATTAAAGTACACGTGATAAGCCATTTAACAATAGTATGTACTGGTATACCTTGGGTCCTCAGGATAAGAATCATTTTGTAGATATTGGAGTTTCAGTAATCTTCCTAGGCTGTCTACCTTCTAATAGTATTGAAATAACTAATGAGAAATGGTTCCCAGGTTAACAGATTGATAACAGATCGCACCGTTACTTTGGTAAATCTGTGCGTCGCATTTGCTATGTACAACCATATCTGCTTCTGCCACCTACACCTATAATTCATCCATCTAAATTATGACCAAATTACTGTCATACTCGTACATCTGCAAGTGACCTCAACGGGATGCCACAAGTTTGTTTTTATTTTACCTCTCATTTTTACTTATCATCATCAAACATGGCAAGCATAGAAAATTGCATCTACAAAGTCTTATTCAACAATATAGTATTTCTCCGCAAAGTATAGGATAGCTTATCTGTGGCTAAGCCGCTTATTGAGCAACTCTTATTAAGCCGCGGGTGAATGGTACCGACTGAGCGAATGGAATGAATGAATCACAACTGAATCCGTGCCCTTAGAGTGAACGGTTAGAGGTAATCCCGGATGTAAATACCCGGGTACGAGTTCGCGTTTTCGTGTTTGTCGAATTTTGTTTTTATAAAAACTGATTTTTATTTGTGTTTTTGTGATGGCTGACTTGATGTGTTTGTGCTGCTGTTGTTTTGCAGTTTTATCCAGTTAATAACACTGGTAAGTTTTTAGTAGCTTTATAGATTTTGAAATAGATATTAAAATTCACACATATACTTATGTACAAAAATGTTACATGTAATAACAGATATATGTTTTAAACTTGATACATATAAGTAAAATAACTATTTTGAAGGTTTTAATCTTCCATGAAAAGTTTTTTATGCGCGTAAACAGAGGGTAGATCTAAATAAAACTGAGATTATGTTGTATGTAGAAATGAACATAAATTGCGAGATTCAGCGAGAAAAGCTGGAAGGGAACGGATGTAATTTTCTTGTGAAAATAAAAATTTCTTTGTGAATGGCTTGCATGTCGGACACATGAAAGTGAGTGAAAAGCACGTGAAAAGTGATGTTTTCTGATAGATAAGTTATATTTTGTTTACTTGTAATGTGAATCTAGTGCTTGTGTATGGTTTTATATGTAGGTAAGCTGAGTAAAACTTTAGTCGGAATACGATCTCTTCATGGGCTTATGTAAGTTGTTTCTGCGAAATTTTTTGATTTTGACACATTTTACACTTGTTCTTGAGGATTTTCCTGACGTTTCCATTCATCATTATTATCATTTTGGGCTTAGTTACCCTTGCCTTTCCTTCGGGATAAACAAAAAAAAACATAAATTGCGATGTCTACCTACATTATTTCTTTAGGAATAATGTGATAATTTTCGCAGACCATATTTTATCTGTCTGACATAGCATTTGATACAATGTTTTTTTGTTTCCTTGGTGATATATGTAACTTATGCAATTATTCATCGAATCACAGCCATGTCGTATCTTTGTCGAATATTCAACTTATCTATTTAAAAATCGAACAGTTAAAATATATTGCTTATATTAGGTATACCAAAAATATACAACCTACTTATGTTATGTATAAAAATGGCTTCAAAAATCGGGACATTAAGTATAAAGATGTGGGCATTTGCGTAAACGATTTACAGTAGACTAGGGTCGCCAGTCCCTGCAGTTACTTATGATGTAGGCTCGTCGCACACTGACCGATAACATAGATGCGAAGTAACACAATAAGGCGGCTTTACACGATTCGATCCCGATCCCATTTTGGCAGTTTTGGTAATAATCCGATTTTTTTCTTAGAATTCATTAAATACACAAATATGGTACATTGAAGTTGCTTACACTGAAATGTCACGCGCCACAATGTAATACGTTTTTAGTTATAGTTGATTTTTGTCAATTCACAAAAATAGTTGTCGTTACGCATTTAGGTACCTACTAATTTACACAGTAGTTGATAGTTTAGCCGTTATTTTTTGCTGTTTGTTTTAATTAAAAAATAAATTGAATGAATATTTCGTTCGTAAAAATGAGCTAGCATCTAACATCTGACCCCGCTATGCAAAACGTGGCCATATAATCTCCTTCGAGGTCCTGCAGTTCTGGCTACCCTAATTTTGGGAACAAAAGACGTGTTTATACATATGTATGTATGTAAAAATGAGCATAATATTTAGTTCAAGCGGTCCATCTAGTAACCCACGAAAAGGTACCTGTGTTTTGTAACCGAAGGCCCGATAACTTTATCATCGGGTCGTATAAACGGCGTGTAGGTGTGCGGCGGGCCGATAGCGCCTGGCTTATGGTAAATACTACTAGTGTGCGGTGCGGATTACCGGAATGTTCGGGATTTACGGCGTTTTGCGGATTTTTCGCGGATTTTTACGTCGTCACGAAAACAATGTGTTTTAATCTTTATTGTGGATACGCTGTTTGTATTGTGCTCGTTTTCGCCGGGAGGCTTATCTGGGTGTTATGTATGTACATTTATGTAGCTTACAGTTGGTTAAATCTGTATAAGTAAAGGACCTTGTAGTAGGTAACCTTTAGTTGTTCCTTAAGGCCATGCAATTCAGCGACTGCGTATGCGTGAATTTGATGGATAGTACGAATGGCCACAGCATATAAAAATCAGTAGTTCCACATTACCATATCAGTAGAAGAATGGGAGTTTGTTTTGATAGGCTTATGAGCGAGTATAATATTATATTCTCAAAATATTTCATTCTCGCAATATTAGATATACTATCATAACTTACATTCTCAAATATTTATACAGGGTGTAACAGAAAGGGTATGTTAAGCGAAGAGCTATGTAAATAGCCCACTATAGAGATCCTATTTACAAAATTTGAGACTCGAAATCACATTTTTATTTTTCAAGATCGTATGGACATTCCTGAATTGTTTCGGAATTCTTCATACTATTCGGAAAAATAAAAATGTGAATTTGAGTCTGAAATTTAGGAAATAGGTTCTGTATAGTGGGCTATTTACATAGCTTTTCGCTTAACATACCCTTTCTGTTACACCCTGTATTATGGACAGACGTCGAGAAAATAGATATGTAAATTTTTCATGCGTATTTTCGAGCATAATATAGGCAAGATTTTTGAGAAAGGGAAATTCACTAATATTTTCCTACAGGGCCCCCAAATCGGGACCGCCTTTGCCCGGCAGTGGGACACCATGTAGGTAGGCTTTCTAAAAAGTTATATCTTTTGCGTCTGATTTTAAAATGCATTTAGCATGTTATTTAAGCGGATTTTAATAAATCGATAATTAGTTGTAAATACCAAAACAATTTGTTCTAGCGAAAGGTGTTTTTCGCTTGTCCACTAGTACCGAAATTTTATTCCAATATTCGAAAATATGCGTATTATAGAAGTTCTGCTGAGAAAAAAGGTATCAGCTTATAATTAAATCACTAGAATGAAATTATACAACAGGCCTAAACGTGACTGTAAGGATCTTATTCGTGATCCTTAAGCTCTGGCTACCTCTTTTTAGGAAACCAGCCGTGCGAATTGCGAATTATGTCTGTAATATTAAAGATAGTACAATTTTGTGATACTCTAATTACCTTAAGTCAATAATTAATTAAATTAATTACCTACTTAAAGTACAAAATTTCTCACTCCCATTTTCCCACAAAATTATTATTAAGGTCTCATCACCAATTTAACCACCGTCCGAAATAAACAACCCACTAATAGTTGCATCCAACTTTCTCCCCCTTTTCCCCCTTAAGGGCTTAGGGTTATTAATATCAGGGTCCAGGACGGTCACCATTAATAGTTTAAACCGGTCCTGATCGTTACGGTCCGAGATAACCTAAAACTTGGGGTTCCGTATCCGACGCCGGAGCGTGTTTAGGCCGGCTACAAATCTGGCCAAATTGCCGGATGGACCCGGGGGTGTGGTTTAAGTGATAAGATTGTCGGTTTGAAAATAAAAGCCGTCAGAGCCCTAAAGAATAAAGTTGATGTGTCTCTAGGCCGAGGACAACATACATACTCACGCCAAATAGGCAGAGCACCTGGCCACATGGTGCCACTTTGCCAATTTTGAGGGTATAGTTGAGATGAGTTCGGTTAGTAGACGATTTCTCGAGGTTTTTTAGTTCTCGGGTGTGGACTTCTCGAGCCTGATTTCTCGGGTCTTCTCGGGTTGTCGAGACGTCTAAGATTGTCTTTAATTTCTGTGGAAAAAATCAACATAATTTTTAACAAAAAAAACAAGTTCTCAATAAAAAATCAGCTAAAAGCTGTAATAAAAAAAAAATAACAATAGCTTAAAACAAACAACTAAAAACAATCATACTTCTTCTTATTATAACTAATCTCACTAATCTTTAATAAAAACAAAATCTCTGTCAGCTTAAAACAAACATCTTAACTAAAAACAATCATAATTTTTCTCATCATAATAGCCTATCTCAATGTGGGTTGTATGGATAAAGTTAAGAGATATCTATCTACTATTAATACGTGTTGCTTATTAATTCTATGCCTGCATTAATAGATCAGAAGCCGGCTCCTAATCTTACTTTTCCCGAAAATACCCTTTCATTTTCTGTTGAAGTCGGCTTGAGAAATTAATGTTATGGTTTCCAGATAGGGGTCCTCTTGCCTGTTTTTTCAAATAGATACTTTTTTTATAATTGATTTGGAAAGCACCACAGGTTGATTCACCATTTCTCGAAACACCTTTTATTGCTAAGAGCTGCAGCTGTCTTGTTCAGTTTCTGATTCGCTTACGCCTGCTTCGACAACTTCTGAATATTTCCTGTCGAGGTTCTGTAGTAGTGGGAACAGTGGGGTATAGACGATGGTCAGGGTATCCATGTCTTGCTTCTGACCTTTTTGAGAATAAAAATCGGGGCTGTTTAGGTGAGCAGCGTATAGGTGTTGAGATCTGTATTTTCATTTTAAGAGATTCTACTAACTGAAGAGCCAAAGGGTCGTCGATACTTTCTAATTGTTTTAGCAACACATCTGTTATAGCCTCTGCAGTTAGTAAATTGGCATCTTGTCTGCTCAATGCTTCAACTGCAAGTTTAGTTGGCGTCAATATCAACAACTAGAATTCCCGGGAACAAACCCTAGTTAGTAGAGACAAGTGGTCAGCCCATCGCTTACAAAATACCAAGACCCTCTTGTCCCTCTACTGACTTGTACAGTATGCCCAGGAATAGAAGCAGCTGTAGTATTATACGTTTTTTTTTCACTCCCAGAGCAGCATAGAAGAAAAGACAACATCTAGGCTAATTTTAACCGTTGCAAAAATTGTCTCTAAAACGACATGAAGATTTATGTTTAGATTAGCAAACATCCCGCGCATGATTTCGTCCATGTAAACTTTTTGAGTGTATTTTTCTGTTCCCGTGGGAATGTTTGGAAGTTTCAGTTATCCTTAAAACGTACCAAACACCTTTTCTTGATTATTATATCATCATCATCATTTCAGCCCTGGGAAGTCCACTGCTGGACATAGGCCTCCCCCCCAACAACCTCCATACCGACCGGTCGGAAGCAGCCTGCATCCAATCGACGCTCGCGACCTTGGCCAGGTCGTCCGTCCATCACGCGGGTGGCCTTTGCCGATACGTGGTATCTATTCTAGAACTTTCCGGCTCCATAGGCCATCAGTTCTTCGATCTATGTGCCCTACCCATTGCCACTTCAGCTTGCTGGACCGTTATAGAATAAAATTATTAATAAAGAAAATGGAAAAAATTCTTCACCCGATTGGGAATCGAACCCACGACCGCTGCAAACCGTGCCAGCTGCTATAACCACTAAGCCACCGGGTCAATTACTCGGATGACGAATTTTACCATCTCTTTTCTAAATTACATATCGGCAACGTTATTCTTCATCCCGATAGCTATACACTAGCCAAATCTCGGCAAACAAAGCTGAATCCCTCAGCACAATGTTTAAAGATGAAACGATCAACCATATCCTAACGGATTATATTAATGGAGAAGTGCTTTTTTTATAAATTTATCTTAGTCAAGATATTATATATTATAAAATTATTAATAAAGAAAATGGAAAAAATTCTTCACCCGAGCGGGAATCGAACCCACGATCGCTGCAAACCGTGCCAGACGTTATAGAATAGAATAGAATACGTTTTTATTTGGTGATTACACACGCACAGATACAATAGCAACAATGAGACTAAACAAACAGGGTAGAAATAGAGACAGTGCAAGACCGTTGAGCTATGTCAGTGATCTTTGTAAGTCTACGGATCTCCTCATTTCTGATTCTATCACGCAGAGAGATCCCGAGCATCTCTCCATTGCCCGCTGTGCGATCCTGAGCTTCTTTATGAGGCACACATTTAGATTATTATTTAGGTATTTGATTATTATAATTTTATTAAATGACTTATTAGAGTTATTGCCTGAAAACAACTTTTGATTGATGAAGAAGTTTTATGATCTCAATATACGTAAGTATAAAGATTTAGAACAATCCATATCACTTAAACTTAACTTAACTTAACTTATTAATGACTTTTCTTATACAGCAAAGTTATATGACTTGCCCGCCAAAGGTTCACCCCTTATCCCACACCCAAAGCCCGCCACAGCATGTGCAAAAATGTCCCCATTCATACCCGCATTACTCACCTTATCTACCTGGTGTAATGTGCCCACTATAAATATTACAATATGATAACCGGCGTTAACTTGCGAGCCCTATCGCAAGAGTTATGGCGGCGGTCTATCTACGCACTGAACTTGCTCTGCTTTACATACTTACCTATACTTTGTGATCTTTATATGTGTGATATCCGCGGTGATAGCTGGTTAAACCTTTCGGTCGGAGAGTATAAAGGGTTTGTTAGCCATGCACCACTTTAATTTTATGGTCGAAATTTTGATGTTAATTGACCCTTTATAGGAAAATACGTAAATTAAATAACTACTATTATATAGGTAGAAGTGGTCAGCTCCGGCCCGAAGTAAATTTTAGAATGGACCGAGATCCATTTATGGCGCCTCTCCTGTTTGTTCCTAATAATATATAACTACCTATATCTTTACCATTAAGGCGCCCTTTAGGATTTGGCGCCTGGAGCGACTACTACGTTCGCCGTATGGGCGGGCCGGCCCTGGATGTGGTTATACGCTTAAACAGAATTGCTATTAACTTTATGTAGGCACGAACTACGCCAAGTTTATTATTGTGAATATTGTTATTCTTGTTATGGACCCCGAGGGCCACTGATTTTTATGTACCTTCTACTTATTTACGAATATCTACCAAGTTGCAAGTCACCTCATCGCCCGTCCGTATTAACACGTAGCGTAGGTACAAAGCTGCTTTTGTACGTATTTTTCTATAATTATAATAAATAATTTAGTCGAATTAATATTATAATTAACAAGGAATCTATTGTACAGACACTAACGCGAAATCGCTTTAGCAATCCTATAACTTAGCGCATTGATCATTACGCAGCGTGTGAGCAGGTATCCGGGCATATAAACTGGAGGCACGGCTGTGCGATTGCCAAGACTCATACTTTTATAATAATATTTCATTTGATTTTGTCTTGTGTATGAGAATTGTTTTTATTGTTAATGGAGTGTTCCGAATACATTTTATAACTTATGAGCTCATGTAAACTTATGGTATACAGGGTTATTACGTAACTTGCAGTAGCATAGCCGTAGCAACGTGATCGCGAGAAGTTAATACGCCATAACCCTGCAGATCATAAGAGGATCGTTTATTCATTGCGTCTACAAGCTCTCGCTGATAGTATAATTTTTATGATTGACAAGACCAAATTCACATGAAGCATCTCGAGCTTTATTTTACAGTTGGTACGAAGGAAATGTTCCTGGAGCTAAAAATTACTCTAATGTAACATATTAATTTAAGTTTTTGAGTAAAATACAAAACTTCCATTCATCAAACACTAAAATAGCTGAACTATAAACATTCCGAGTCATAATTTTAATGCACCAGTAATACTATTCAGTAACCGTATGTACCGTCTCGCAGAACTTGGCCCTTTCACGTCGCATTTCCCTAATGAGCATAATTAGCGCGTGTCGTGCACCGCTCAGTGCACAGGGTTAGTGCTCGTTTACACGACACTACTTAAAGTATACTACAGTCACTGTAGTACTCGTATACTCTTAAGACGCTTGTTTGGTGATTAGTATAATTAGAGACATATACATATAGGTACATACCTATACATCTTCCGTATTAAAATGTATCGCTGAATGTGTTGCTAAGCGCAGATCTCGAGAACAGCTGAACCGATTGCGCTAATACTTTTCTACAGCGGCGGCCCACGACTTTGTCCAAATGAAAAGGCATTGCACCGGTGCAAAGCAGGTGCGGATCCCTAAAAATCACGCTTCTTTCCCTATAACTTGATCACCATCATCATCATCAGCCTATTGCAGTCCACTGCTGGACATAGGCCTCCCCCAGGGCACGCCACAAGACTGCCATGGGGGGTATTTGCTCATAGTCACCACGCTGGGCAGTGGGCAGGCGGGTTGGTGACCGCAGTTTGTATTTTGGACTATGTTGTCAACACGGGAGGCGCTGCTGCCCACCTCCCGAATTCTACTCTGTCGGTACCACGCGGTCTACATAACTTGATACATCATTATAATTGAATTAAATATTTCGGGATAATGCAGACAATTTATAATAGATACCAACCTACAGGTTTGCTAATAGTGGGTAGATAACCTGCTATTGCACCAAATGTGATCCTAGACTCCATTGTACTTGTGAAGAACAGGCACTGACGAATCATGTAGGTACTCATGCACCGATCTGTGTTTAGTTAGTGTCAATACAGAGCATAAACAGCTCTCCCTCCGGCATGGCGGGAATAATTGAGTATCGTCAAAATATTTGCTTCCTGCTGTTTAAACAAATAACTACGTATAACTAATTAAACTGATCCCTCAGTTGTTGAATACAACTGGATTAAAATAATATTCAACGATGGTACGAAAATCGTTTTGACATTTGTAGGTAGAGGTGTTATTTCAAACCGCGTGTATACGGGGTGTAACAAAAAGGGTATGTTAAGCGAAAAGCTTTGTAAATAGCCCACTGTAGAGAACCTATCTACAAAATTTGAGACCCGAAATCATATGTTTATTTTTCCCGATAGTATGGAGAATTTTTAAATGTCTCAGGAATTTTCATACAATCATGAAAAATAAAAATGTGATTTCGAGTCTCAAATTTTCGAAATAGGTTCTCTATAGTGGGCTATTTACATAGCTTTTCGCTTAACATACCCTTTCTGTTACACCCTGTAGACACTGTAAAAATGACATTTGACAGCAAAATGTATAAATGAAATTGTATTACGCGTAGGTGATGGGCGCACCCCACAGATATGATAATACGCGCACCCATAGTGAAGCAAAATGTATTGTATATCTGTCAAATTTAGTTAATGTTTTGCTTAAACAATGTTTAAATTATTTTGTAATAACACGAGGAACCCCTTTCCCGTTTACTCAAAGAATTTACTGGTGTGATGGTAGCAATAAAATAATCTTAAAAATGAAGGTGATTTTCCTTTATTTATTTTAGACCTACTTGTTTTGATGTAACTACGCTATTGCTACTTTCGTTACACATTACTATACATATTCATCTGTTATTTTTATGTAGCCTGTTAAAACAAGCAATACTAGCCGTTTTCAGGCTTTTCAGGTCTTGGTTAGTGCCCACAAAGAGTATCCAATAATATGTTTATTTTCAGATTGGACGATTTTTGTGGTATAAAGTCTCCTATGTGTTCTCGATTCTCATTTACGTTTGACAGAAGCTCACATTAGTTTTGCAGCATCGAATACTACGTTCAAGCGTAGATATAACGAATTTCGGAGAACTGTTGAAGCCTGTTATCCTTTACTAGCCTTTGTCTATGCCTAAATTATACATTAGGTTTGATATATACTCGTAGGGTGTGGGTGACAGCCAGGCAGCCAGCTTTGCTGTCCGCGCCAATTGTATCGGGCGATCCTGTGACTATTTAAATGGGCTTATTGGTTATTTTTTGACACATTGCTGTTTTTTGGATCACTTGTGACTCTTCATTAGGGTTGATAGTTATTTGAATTTTTTTGAGGGCAACTTTTTTTTAAAAACATGTTTTGGTAAAAAAAATATTTTTAAGTAATTATCTAAGGCCAAATTAAACGAACGAAATTATTTTTTCCTGAAATTATGAAGAAAATGTCGGAAAAATTCGGAATTATCATGCGAAAATTTTCAGTATTTTCCACCTCAGAATCATGGACTGAAGTCATGGTATCAATGTTTGCCTGGCTGTCACAAGCACCCTATACATACAGGATGTTTTTTTGTGAGGCAGGACTTCACTAGAATACACCTTTAACGTCCTTAAGGGTGCGTACTCTATTCTCTACATAAAAGGGTGTAAAGTAAGTTTATGCCAAAAAAAATGCTGAACCTTTTTCCAAAAAAAAAAATTTTTTTTTTCAAGATTTAAAAATTTTTTAATTACTTGATCTGGAAAAATAACGAAATTTATAGTTCTCTACACTGCTATTTCTAGTGTTTACCCTTTTTGTTACATCCTAGTTTAAAAAATTTATAGACAGATATTAAAAAGAAACAATTATTTGGGACCAACTCGAAATAATGAAAAAAAAAAAAGCTGTTCTTGCTTAATAATTACGTGCGTCTATGTGATTATTTTTTTCACATTTATGCAGAAAGTTGTTTTTTTAACGCAGTCTATTTACTCAAAAGAAAACAACTTTGGACCCTAATATTTTGGAAACCACACACTTCCCAGGTGTTGTGGGATCACCTATGCTTCCATGGAGAAAAATGATCGTGATGTAAAATTTATGAGGAGATTCCGTAGTTTTCGGGAACGTTGACGACCAAAAATCACTATTATCCTGTATGGCCGTGACTTACTTATGTAGGGGAGCCCTGCTAAATTTGCTGAGGCAGGACTTCACTAAAATACATTAGCTGCATCTTCATCCGTACACACACGTCCTTAAGAGTTAAGAGTCGATTTAAGAACTCTGGCATTCTCTCAGGCGATATATAAGATCTATAAAAAAAAAAAAAAAAAGTTATGAGCGTGTTTATTTAAAGTGAGTGTTTAAACCCTAAAAAGTTACACAAAACTGCACGAGGTAGGTCAAAATTTTTTAATATGTAAAAAAAAATCTGTTCCAGCGCGTACATTTCAGTGCAGATCAATTTAGTTACTGTCCTCCTTCAAGATTGTATGGAACAGCTAATCTGTTTTTTTTCACTATTTCGGAGTTGGTCCTATAATGAAAGTTGTTTCTTTATACCTTCCTAGTTTCGTGTCAAAAGAAAACGAGTACTTTTTTGTAGACCTTATATAATATAATAATTTATATCTATCCCTGCTTTACGGTGCGAGAGATAGAGGTGAGAACGAAAGTTAGGCGCAGCGTGGGATCACCTGACCCTGCAGCTCCACCTTTTTTCAAATTAATAGCTACCCTACTTGGGAAACACAGCCGACACTATTATCTTTAAAATAAAAATAAAATTATATGTATGTATGTTTTTTTTTAACTGTAAACTTTATGTCACATTAAACGAAGAAATATACACTTATCTCACGTAATTAACTACTCTCTCTACGCGCTCGTTGCTTTCGGAGGATCGATTTTTTTTTACTCCAACCGTGTATGACTCGAAACAGATATAGGTAGGCAGCTATTGTCCTTGCTGCATTGGCCGTGACTTACTTATATTTTAAATGCATCTACTTTCGATGTTTGATACCCGAATACACATGAAGCCAAATAGATGTAAAGTATTATATATAGATATATATTATTAAACTAGTGGACACCTGCGACTCCGTCCGCGTGGACTACAGAAAAAACAAAATGTCGAAATTATCCGGGATAAAAACATTTTCCCGGGATAAAAAGTAGACTATATGTTAAGTGGGACCTGTCATAATATATTCCAGAAAACTGCATCGAAATCGGTTCAGCCGTTTTTGGGATTAGCGTGTACAAACATACAGACAAACCGACATCATCATCATCATCATTTACAGCCCTGAGAAGTCCACTGTTGGACATAGGCCTCCTCCAACAACCTCCACTCCGACCGGTCAGAAGCAGCCTGCATCCAACCGACGCCCGCGACCTTGGCCAGGTCATCCGTCCACCTCGCGGGTGGCCTTCCCACGCTGCGCTTGCCGATACGTGGTATCCATTCTAGACCTTCCGACTCCATCGGCCATCAGTTCTTCGAGCTATGTGCCCTGCCCATTGCCACTTCAGCTTGCTGGACCGTTGAGTTATGTCGGTGATCTTTGTACGTCTGCGGATCTCCTCATTTCTGATTCGATCACGCAGAGAGATCCCAAGCATAGCTCTCTCCATCGCTCGCTGTGCGATCCTGAGCTTTTTTATGAGGCACATAGTTAGAGACCACGTCTCGGCACCGTAGGTAATAACCGGCAGCACGCACTGGTTGAATACCTTCGTCTTTAAGGACTGGGGTATCTTTGACACAAATAAGCTTCGTAGTTTCCCGAACGCTGCCCAGCCGAGTTGGATTCGCCGAGTTACCTCCTTCTCAAAGTTGGACTTACCTAGTTTGACCGTCTGTCCCAGGTAAACATACTCGTCAACAACTTCAAGCATCGAGCTCCCAACCAGTACAGGAGTGGGCGGCACATGGACGTTCGACATGATCTTCGTCTTGTCCATGTTCATCTTCAGGCCCACCTGTTGGGAGACTCGATTGAGGCCATCGAGCATTGTGCTTAGATCCTTCAGCGATTCTGCTATGACCACGATGTCGTCTGCGAACCGAAGGTGAGTGATGTATTCGCCATTGATATTGATGCCGAGTCCTTTCCATTCGAGAAGCTTAAAGGCGTCTTCCACTGCATTGGTGAAGAGCTTCGGAGAAATAACATCTCCTTGTCTCACAAAAATTCAAAAAATCATTCTTTTGGGTACTATTGCGTTAATAAAGGTCTCCTATAATATTTTTTCTCATATATCTTCCATGTACAGACAGCGATCCGTTACATTTTTATTATATATATAGATTAAGATTATAGAAAGACGCTTTTTTATTTCGTTTTGAAGACTTTCGTAGAAATTATTATACTAAAAGTTAGTTTCTATCCGTAGTCCCCGATAACGTCTTTGTAAAATCTGAGAATGTTTCATAGATAAACTACTATTTTAGAGTGGTTATATGAAACAACGGAAAAATACCAGTTACCCAAAGTTATACAAAAATACTCATGTATTGTCACAAACAAATAAAACCATAATTTATAGGTAAATAGTTTAAACTCGCATACCAATGTAACTGCGCTCAGTTCGATAATACATAAATTATGGAAAACAATCGGTCGTTTGGTTTATTAATAGAGCTATTTCTTTTAGGTGAAAGCCTAATTGAGCTAAAAACAGTAGGTATGTAGGTCGCTTTTTTGGTGATACGAGTATTATTGCCAATAGATTTTTTTGTGTAGACTTTTTAACTATTTTTCTCATAACGGTAACATTTAATGATTATTCTTTCTCACTCATTTTTATTATATGTCTGTATGTACTACTATTGATGAAAAATGTTTAACATCATAGACACTATCACAGACAATGTCCAAGGGTACGTAAGCTCCATTTATATATTTTTATTTTTCAGATATTTCTTTATTTTTATCTAAACTAGCTGAGGGGGGAAAATTGATAACCTAGTAAATTAATTATTATACTTATAATTGCTGGGTCTTAATAATTTTCATATGAAAGTATTTTTTTTTACCAACAAAAAAGAGTCTTAATAAAAAAAATCACACCCATGGTTGGTATTACGCTTGTATTCCAAGTAGTAACTTTTCCCTTGAAGGCAATCGATAGTCTTTGTTATCTTTGACATTAGAGTTATTTTCAATGTTTGAATGTGACTCAAGTTTGAGTCAACGATTAATAATATGGGTGTTGATGTCAGGGACCTGTGTGGAATTTGATGCTATTTGGTTTCTTTGAAATCGCGTGATCGAAATTTTTTCAATTCAATTTAGCAATTCTAGTTTCTGTCTAACGACACTCGCAGAGCTTCAACCTTCTTAGGAATAGAAACAAAAAAGCTATACTTACCTGTTAGTTAATGGCAAATGATCAATACTGTATGTACAGGATGTAACAAAAAGGGTATGTTAAGCGAAAAGCTATGTAAATAACCTACTATAGGGAACCTATTCACAAAATTTGTTTATTTTTTAAGATTGTATGAAAATTCCTGAGATGTTAAAGAATTCTCCATACTATCTGGAAAAATAAACATGTGATTTTGAATCTCAAATTTTGCAAATAGGTTCTACATCGTGGGCTATCTTCATAGCATTTCGCTTACCATACCCTTTTTGTTACACCCTGTATAGGTATCGAGACATATAGTTTATGCATCCTAAATACAACAGACAAAAGCGATTATCTCCACCCAAACGGTTTAATATCGCTATCCCTAGCGGGGTAGGCAGAGCACCAGGGGCCGATAGGACCACATGGTGCCACTTCTTACCAATTCTGAGGGTATATGAGATTCACAAGTTCGTTTAGTAGTAACATGGTCAGCCCATCGCCTACAAAACACCAAGACCCTCTTGTCCCTTTACTGACTTGTACAGTATGCCCGGGAAGAAAAGCGGCTGTAGTATTATACGTTATTTTTTTCACTCCCAGAACAGCATAGAAGAGCATAGTGTATATGCTTTAGGTATGTCCAGGAAAAGGATGACCTGAACAAATTCTATCAGTTTGCGTCTGGTTACTAACAACTCCTACTATAGGAACGGTGACGAGTGAAGTTAGAGGCTTTTGTCCAGCATTGGTATATGATATGGAAAAAAAGATTTAAATATATTTATTACTAGCGGCTGCCCACGGCTTCGCCCGCGTGAGAGTGCATTACTCCCGTGCGAAACCGGGGCGGGTCCCTAGTTATACATTATAAACCTCTCTCGTGAATCACTCTATCTATTTAAAAATTCGCATCAAAATCCGTTCCCTAGTTTGAAAGATCTAAGCATACATAGGGACGGACAGACAGCGGTAAGCGACTTTGTTTTATAATATGTAATGATGTAGTGATTGATATATTATTGATATATGTATATCAGTGAAAAGTTCCTAGTTTGACGCCTGAGAGTATCTACGCTTCTGTGTCTCTGAAATGTAATATAATATACATACATACAGGGATTTTTGGTCGTCAACGTTCCCGAAAACTACGGAATCTCCTCATGATCACGATCATTTTTCTCCATGGAAGCATACCTGGGAAGTGTCTGGTTTCCAAAATATTAGGGTCCAAAGTTGAGTAAATAGACTGCGTTTTTCTGCATAAATGCACATAGACGCGCGTAGCAGGATTTTTTCACGAAAAATAATCAATATCTGTCTATAAAAAAACTAACATAAACACTAGACACTATAAATTTCGCACGATCAAGGAAATTAAAAAAAAAAAAAAAAATTCCCAGCATTTTTTTTGGCATAAACTTACTTTATTTCATGTATAGAATACGTACCCTTCGTTAAAGGTGGCCACAAAAAAACATCCTGTATATAATATAATAGATTACAGACGAAGATACCATGAAAACCAAATACCTTCTACTAAATATTATCTAAATAGACCGGGGCGGGGTATTATACCGGATTTGCATACTGCAGGGTAGAAGCAAGACTTCCTGCCTAGGTTTGATGAAGCGAGAAGTCGCTCCACACTGCTTAGGTATGCTGCGTCTCGTTTACACAATCAAAGCAATCCTGCTTTGAGCGTTCATTGCTATGATCCTAAACATACATCACCATGTTCCTGCCCTTATCCCCATTATTTAGGCGCAATATGGTTTCTTTCAAAACTCACATTGTCAAAGATTTGCATTTGTTTTACGGCTGGCTGCCTGTATGATGCCAACCCTCTACGAGTAATAGTATAGTGCCAATATTTAGAAAATCTGTACAAGATATAAATTCAGTGGTGCAGGCCCGTGACTGGGGTCGAATCCTGGTATAAAATGGTTATTTACATTGACGATTTGGTACAAAGGCCTAAAGTAGACTAAACCAATTTAGATACTCGACGAGGTTCAACAATGCTATGTCTAGCCTACGTTACGTTTTTCACAAACAGTTTGAAACAGTTTTATATTGAACAAGAACGGGTATAAATTAATTAAGCGGCCATGGCCGTCAGTGGCCCGCTATGCCACTCACGTGTGCTTCTTTTAGTGCTCGGATGCGGTATATTTCTGTGTATAGAATTTGTTGGTTCTGCTTCAATGTATGTCGTAAAAGTCGACTAAGATACTCACGGGCAATAACTCGGGCGATGAACTTGCAACTCATCACTGATATTTTACATCTGGACCTCGCGTGTTCTATCGCTATCGCTGGCCACCAGTGGCTGTGATCGGTGGCTCGTATACGTTCAGCGTAAATAGCTCTCTTTATAGTGCCGACATGTGAAAGTTCCTTCATGACGAGGCGGCACCGTTATCCTGGAAAAGCAACGCGTAAGGACCAGTTAAAATACGTTATTCACTATACGTATGTATGTAACTAATAAGCTTTTACTTCGGAGCCGTAAACCTACTAAGCTTAACGGCTCCTAAATAAAAACTAAACCAGGTCTTAGTACTTATCACCATCCAAATAATCGCAAAGCTGAACAACCACATCCACAATTTAGTCGATTAGCGACTCCCCGTCCACATGCAATCAACTAACAAGTAAAGTAATTTGATTGGTTCCCATTGGAAGTCTGAGGAGGAATTATTTATACAAATCATCCAGTACACATGTGGACCACTAATTGACTTTAAAGAAAACTATGTTTGCTACCGGATTTACATATTTGCGTACAGTTTTGGAAAGTAAATATTGCGTTCAGTCTTTGGAAAAATTAAAGGCGTCTCGTCAAACAGAGTGCGGATTTAACGCGTGGTAGTGCGTTAGCGATTTATGCTGTAACGTCGCCTATTTGCTTCTGAAGTATTCTAGTGAAAAATAGAATAGAATTTCTCTTGTTTTTCTCTTAGCATACTCATTGTAACAGTCGATTTACAGGAGCAGTAAAATGTTATCATGCGTAGAAATACGACAAAACTTTTTTAATACACAAAAATTAATTTACTACCATCATTAGGAAGTACATTGCAAATGACCAGATTTTTTTTCGCAAATTTATTGCGCGGCGTCCTATAAAAAAAGTTTCCTTAATTATATAGGAATCGGGGAAAAAGAGAAAAAAATATTATCATAAAAGTTTGGTAATTTTCCGAGGGCGCAGATAAAACCACGGGGGGCGTAGATTTACTTGTTATGGCCGATGTGTGGGTCACCGGACCCCCATCGCGTGGGTCACTGGCTCACTACCCCCCATTTGTTCACGACAAAGACCTTAATTATCTGTGGTAACATTTTTGGCTTCATAAATTCGGAAATTGTTGTTTCGGAATTATTCTGCGCTTTTCTCCGCGAAAAGGGACTGATTGGACGAAATGACGGGTATTGGGAGATCGAGTGTGAATCGTGGTATTTCTCTTTTTGTGACAGAATGAGAAAGTTACATATTGAAAGCTGAAATAATGAAATCAGATAACTTCCTTTTATTACGGTTATCATTTATTTCATGTACGGATTTATACAGGATATCTTTTCGTTGCTACCCTTAAGGAAGGTAACGAACGTATTTGACGTACTCTATATATGAAATAAAGTAATTTTATGCAAAAAAAATTCAAAGAAACGAAGTAATTTTTTTTTATTACTTATTCGGGTGAAATTTATAGTGTCCAGTGTTTATGCTAGTTTTTTCATAGACAGATATTAATTATTTCTCGTGAAAAATCTTGCTACGCGCGTCTATGTGCATTTATGCAGTCTACTTACTCAACTTTAGACCCTAATATCTTGGGAACCAGACACTTCCTAGATATGCTTCCATGGAGAAAAATGATCGTGATAATGAGGAGATTCCGTAGTTGTCGGGAACGTTGACGACCAAAAATCACCAGTTATAGCCTCAGACTATACTCGTACCTATGTAGGAACTAACATAAAATTTTGGTGCAAAATAAATTATTACAAAGATAGCAAATTTTCTGTATATTCCGGTGAAAGTTTCAGTAGTTTGCCTTCAAAGTCACCTTAGTATAGTCGTTTATTATTTGCTGTTCATTACACGGAAAACCACACAGAGAAAGTCCAATTATATGTAAAGACTTCTCAATAAGTGTGACAATAGATTTCGATACAAAAGTAACAATGAAAACTCCACACCTAATTGCCTTTATCTTTTGTGACACAGTCCATTCCAATTCAAATACACCAATATACTTCCAACACGGATTCCATGAGCCTTTACTCATATTACCAAAGCATATGGTTCATTGTTGATGCACTTTTAGCTACTGAACAGCAAAATTAATTCGGTTTCAGACGAAAATTTGACAATGAAAAGTTGTACGTGGCTGCAAGTGGTCGATTTATTTGAAAATGTGGTGCATTTTGTAAAATAGGTCCTTGGTGACGTGGTAATATCGCAACTCGTATCACTGCCACCTGAAAATAATATTTATAAATTCAGAAATGATTATGTAAAATCTTAAATATTCATTTGAATTAATTTTATTTTTAAATTGACGGATAAAAACAAGCTTGACATTACTTATGTCATTACTTACTACACCATTACAATATTTATTATCTGTAGGTTTATCACATAACGAGTTAACCAGAAATCTAATATTGAAACCTGTTCCGTAGCCACCCTCGTGCGTGGTTCCATTGGTTGAAGGGTAAGTCGCTGGACCCAGTGTAATATCATACATAAAATTACTAAACAAACTAGTACTAATGTACTAAACACATCTACCTGTACTACACCGGACAAATTTCACGTGTCACTGATAATTATTAACATCCTGAGGGGTAAGCACGAACCTCTCGATAGTCCAACTGTCAAATACACATAGATTTTGCTAGCGATTCGCTAGCATTAAGCCGCGTAAAAAGGTACCAAAGGTACCAGGAACCAGTGTCCCAATATTTTTATATGATAAACGATCTCGTTCATTATCCTTTAGTTCTGGCTACCCCTTATGGTAACACAACCGTGTGTATCTAAATAAATAATTATGGTCAAAAAATTTTGTTTTACTTGATAAGTGTTAATCCAGCATTTAAGTCAGTATTTTCAACACAAGCTACAGATTATCTTCAGAATCACAAAATAATAATTAATTCCAAGGTGAAAAGTATCATCAACTTGTAAAAGTATCATCAGAGCTAATTCCGCTCACCTTTTTCAACCGTCCCCCTTATACGTATTTGTACTCAATTTTAATTGCAGGATTGAATTCAACAATTATCACTAAATATCTCCAATTAGACTTGAATTGCCAAATAATTGTCGCCCGAAATCACTCGAGTTTCTATATAATTAAGAAAATTAATTGCTTCCTAAAGCTGGGCTTCTTTATGTGCAATTACGGCTTCGATCACAAATTCGTTAAATAGGAGTTTGGCATTCGCACATTGCAGTTTTTACACAAATAAAACTGCTGCTTTATTATTTATTTATATAACTAAAAAAATAAATACATTTTTACGAGTATATTAATCCCGTAAACCTTGTATAGGTTTGTCGTGGTAATGATATTCCTTACAATATAGATTTTCGAATGAATTAGAGAACTCTCCGATTGGATTAATTACTAATTTTTAAATTCTTGTATTTATGCCCGAAAAGCGTAAATTTACAGTGATGACGATCATAAATGTTATAATGTACTACCCATAATAACCTCTCTTTTTTGAAGTCAATTAAAAACTATAAACATCCCAGAATTCTTTTTTCTACATATTATAAATAAAAGTAGTTCGCCATGCTTACTACCTAGTACGCCAGGTTTACTGTTCCGCTGATAAAATTATGCAATAAAAAGCCTGAACGAGATCCACCTCAATTCCCTACAAATTGAATTATTCACGTGCCTCGAGAGTTATTTGTACAAATTAGTCCGAATTCAAGGAAGTTAATAAGGGCTCCTTGTAAATTCCTCATAACTCCGGTACCAGAGCCACATAAACAGACAGCAGCTAGCCCGCACGGGCAATTTGAGCCAAATGGGCCGCGACTCATTTACTCTCCGCCTGTTTTGGACGTTACCTTACACTGGCAAAGATTAGGTTGGATAGTGTGGCAAGTGCTCTGTTAGGGTGATTAGGATAAATCAAATAAATTATAAATATAAGGGTTAATGTCATACAAAAGTTATCTTAGTATCTAATTAAATTCATTCGGGGTTACTAATAAATCGCTAGTGAAGTTACACCCCAATATCTTGCAAATTAAATAATGTATAGCTTACCATGTATAGTTTTGAATAAGTAAGATTTTGGATGTAATTTGAAAATCAGGATTTGTGAAAGCTCGGAGACATCTGGCCATTTGTCGGTGTCTTCATATTATTAGATATATTTGGTATCTTAAAACCATTAAGACAAGATAATAATAATAAAATAATTAAATTTTTATTACACTATGGACACTAATCTCATTCAGTCTAATACATATTTAAAAACAACCACTGTCAGTCCTCTGTAACACACATCATTTAATTGTACAATCACAATTTGTAAACTTTAAACTTAATAATAATAAATAAATAAAATAATAAATTCTGTAGGTAACTATAAAGACAATTTGTGAAAAACCTGTCTGTATTCATCGATTCTATTCAAGTTGCCCACGGTTCGATTTGCCATTCCGCTCGACCGCGCCACCAAATAGATAGGCCAATAAACAAACTATTTACTCACGTTTTTGTATGTTCCGATAGGTATATCTATAGTTATTTTAATGTGGAGATTTGGTTGGTTAAGCATTGCCGTCTAGGGTATTTCGTTTCGATGTCTTTGTGGGTTGTAATTAACACAGATCTCAACGAAACAACGAGCACAACTTTACATATTTTAATTTGAGTTTAATCGATATTCAAAAGAAAAATTAAAAACGATAATTCCGTTCTTGTTATATATGGCCCCTTTAACGTTTTTTTATGGTACCTTCGTCCGAGCAAACTTTTTTCCGGTTTCCGTAAAAATGTTGGAAAGCCCTTTGTCATCGCATGCATATAGTGAATACTCCCTTCAAGTTTTAGGTATCTACGGTCAGCGGCTGAGGCTGTACGTTTGGGACTCCTGAACGACTGACTAGCGGATCAGCGATCATGATAGACCTGAAACTTGGAGGTTGGCAGGACAAAAGATTTTATACAGGGTGATTTTTGGTCGTCAACGTTCCCGAAAACTACGGAATCTCCTCATCATCACGATCATTTTTCTCCATGGAAGCCTACCTGGGAAGTGTCTGGTTCCCAAGATATTAGGGTCCAAAGTTGAGTAAATAGACTGCGTTTTTCTGCATAAATGCACATAGTCGCGCGTTGCAAGATTTTTCACGAGAAATAATTAATATCTGTCTATGAAAAAACTAGCATAAATACTGGACACTGTGAATTTCGCCCGATATTTTTTTTTAATAACATCGTTTCCTAGCATTTTTTTTGGCATAAACTTACTTTATTTGATCTATAGAGTACGTACCCTTCGTTAAGGGTGGAAACGAAAAAACACCCTGTAAGTATATAAAACCATAAAGTCTGTGAGATTTATATAAGTAGCAAGAGAGTAGACTCAATGAACTAAGAGAGTAGACTCAATAAACTAAGAGAGTAGACTCAATGAACTTATTGACTTGACTAAGCTCTATCATACGAGTAAGTTTGTATCGAATACGAGTAGGATACAACTACGAATCGCTGATATAGTATGGGAAGTTCGCAGCGATTACGCCAAACCTTCAGTGGTAAGTTAACCTGATCGCTTATTTCTTAATTGGTCAAACTATATCAGTTGAGAAACTATACTGAACATTGTAATATTCTAACCCTGTATAGTATGCGAAAGTCTTGACACTTGCTTTAGTTTTGCCTTAAAGGACAGAGAAGCGGTTTAGTGCTTTATGAACGAATCACTGGCTAATATTTGCCTCTCATCATGAGGAAAAAAGATATTAATATTGTTTTTAAATACATAGATAAGATAACACACTACACTACGGGCTTTGTTCCCGAAATGGGGCCAGAACTGCAGGATCATTAAAGAAATCCCACAGACACGTTTAGCATAGCTGGGACAGATATAAGTTTTTCATTTATATCTACAGAAATTCAAGAAACGAACAGTAGTTAAACATGGCTGAAATATTCAAAATAGAGGTCAACCTAAAACGAAATAGAAATATCTGCATAGTGACCGAATGCCGACGAACGTTAGCAGTGAATTCGCAAGTTGCAGTGAATTCGCGCTCGTTCGCAACAATTCCAAACGTTTCTGTATTAGAACTCGTTTCGCACAGATGTAACGTGTTTTTTGTGTCGAAGTGGGGGACACACTGTGGCGTAATTATGTTAGGTTTTGAATTTTGAGCATTTTTAAAATTCTTTATGGTACACATGTACTTAATTGTAGAATTAATATTAATACAGTTGATTAACAAAGGCGATCTTATGTTGATCCAGGGTATTTTTATATTTAATACAGTAACATATTATTCCTTATTGGATATTTATGTGATGAACCTATAATTTTAATAATTACAAACATAATTACTTATGACTTACTTAGTCTTGCGTTAAAAGAAAGTTAAATAATATAAAAATACCTTTAATACAATGTAATCGAGTCAATCGAATTTATCTATTTTGATAAACAAATTTTTCACTTGAGCCTGAATCTTACGTTTTGTCTGGTACCGATCAAAATATACATACCTACTACAAGCAGCATACTTGTCGCCCAGTGTGTCTACCTGAACTATGCCAGTTCGCCGACCGGCCAGTCTGCAGGTCCTCGTCTCCAGGACGTGCTAATTGCTGGCTCCGTCAGCTGCCGAATTTCTCCACTCCGATAAACACGTTTAATTATACTTCGTGTTAGCACAGATAATGTTTGTAATATAATTAAATTTAAGAGCAATTTTTTATATCTGTAATCCACAAATAAACGTATTTGATTTGATTTGAAAATACATATAGAAATGGTTGTATTCCCGAAATGGGGTAGCTGGAACTGCAGGATCATTAAGGAGATCTTACAGCCACGATAAGGGATCAAATGTAAAAGAACATTGACTAGATGCAGCTCATTGCCTGAGGGAATGCCCGGGATCTTTAGTCGACCATTACCTACGAGATGCACAGAAGGAGATGCAGCTGAGATGTATTCTGAGTGAAGTCTCGAATCAGCACAGGATTAGGTACATGTACTCGTATATGACATAAATAAATCAAATTCGGTTGAACAGATTGTCTTATGGCGTGGTAAATAAAATACTCCACAGTATTTGCTACATGTGTGATGTGCTGGTACGGGGCTTTATAAGAGCTAAAAATAGTCATAATATAAATATACCTTTATTTGATTTTCGTAAAGTTAAGTTAAAACACATAATTTATTTAAACGGCGATCCTTTAAACTAACCCGCCCCTTGTCCACTACAATTTTAACTTCGTACAACTCTATTAATCCCAAATTCCATACTGTTCCGCTTTGCCTGTCAAATCGACCTCAAAACTTAACCATGGTTCAAACATGAGGTTAGTTTAGCTTTATACAACTGTTAATCATATCTTCATCTGAGTGGACTACAGGATGTCTTCGATGTTCCTGTGTAGATGGGGCAGAAGCTTTCCACAGATCTCCGGCATCCCGTTCAGTTCTGAGCTTCGCGTTTAATTCGCTCCAGGTCTACCCTACTTTCTTCGCCTCTGCAAGACCGTCCGCCGTCAGGTCTGCTTAGAACGGCCACGTTTGCGTTTCCCTTGTGGGTTCCCATCCAGGGCCACTCCAGTTCCACTTGCGGCGTTTTAATCTGCTTGTCGATTCGAGTCTCACCGCAGCGTTCCCACAGCTCTTTACATAACTCTAACAGAATGTAGCCTATGTTTTTCTCCGTACTCCTATCTATATGTATGCAAAATTTTAACAAGATTGATTTAGTTAATTAAGTGTGATAGATAAGATAACAAACAATCTTCCTTTCGCATATGTAATTTTGGTTGGGATATACATTTACATACATCGTATCACGTATGTATCCTGTGCTTCTGAGTTTCACTAGAATATATTATCAGCGGTATTTTCTTCCGTCCTTACATGTCGTAATAGTCGAGTAAGAAACTCAAGCATTTTCTCAGAAGATGCGCTAGCTAGCAACTAGTCAGTGATCTTTGTCTGTCCTCACTATGATACACGCTGTAGTAGGTATCTCTTTCGTGATTCTGCAGTGCTGGCTACGCTACCCCATTTGAGGAACACTGTCGTGTATTTAATGATAATATGTTTGTTTTTACATACATACATACATATATACATGCCTTTATCCCTTACGGGGTAGGCAGAGCACCAAGGTTTGTTTGTTTTTATACAAATTAATATAGTTGCTTATCACGCCTAAAATTACGGGTCCCTTACGGGGTATGTGGTGGCAGAGCAGTTCGTGTCCAAGGGCCGATAGACCGGCGCTCACCATATGGTGCCACTTCTGACCAATTTTGAGGGTATAGTATTTATATCTATACTAATATTATTGAGATGGCTAACATTTGCCTTATAGTCTTACCCTTCCGCTCGTACAACAACCTGCCCGCGTTACAACGGCAAAGTCGTGGGCGGCCTATTTATAACCAGAAAGGCAAATTAATGTTTATTTAGTTGCTTAGTTCATTCAATATTTTACTTTAAAGCGATTCGCTAACTAAAGGTTTTTTTTATGACTAAAATGAACTACTTGTTTGTTTTAACCGTGACGCAACTGTGAAACTGGCCGCCTAATAAATTTACATGCATTATGTATCCACCCTTCTGGGATATAAGATACCGTGCAGCGGGGGAGGGTTACCTTGTAATTAGGGATGATTGGGGTAGCTCGCACGGTTTAGTTGATATGCATTTTAAAGATGACGCTCAGCAAAAATTTTGCATATAACCACCATATTCTGTAGCTTATACGTGTAGGTATATAACATATAGGCACATATACTTATACAGGGTGTGTGTGACAGCCAAGCAAATACTGAAATACTGAACAAGTACCATTTTTTTGAGTTAGACGACAGTGTTATTCTTATTACTCGCAGGAAATTAATGTTTGAATTAATTTTACGCAATATTTGCGTTTAGCGCCAATAGTATCAGGCGATCCTGTGACTAGTTAAATGGGCTTATTGGTAATTGTGTAATACATTGCTGTTTTTTGGATCACTTGTGACTCTCCTTTGGGGTTGATCAGTTAATTGAACTTTTTTAAGAGCAACTTTTTTAAAAATTATCCATAGGTTAAAATTTTGTTTATAAGTCATTGTTTAAGGCCTGCTTAAATGAACCACAATATTTTTGCTGAAAAAAATTAAAAAAGTCGGAAGATTTTGCAATTTTTACTGCGAAATTTTTCACTGGTTTTCATCTCAAATTAAAAAAAGTAAATTATCAGTTATTAGTTGCTAGCTTAACGTCTGAGAGAACGTCCCTGATTGCCTCACTAGACCTGCGACATGCGATATGCCTACACCGGTCGCAATTTCGAAAAATGTATTCATTTTCAAACAACATTTGGCATTATCCCTCAAATTTTAAAAGTCGGTGCTCACTGCTACAAAACAGGATTCTTGGAATCAGTCGAGTAGTCGTCATTTTTACATTAAGCGACCGGTTGCCGGCCAGTCGCGAGTCACAAAATCAGCCTGCTGGCTACAGGTAAAACTGAAACACGCCATGAATAACTCAGCCTTTTCAGTACCTAGGTAATAACTTCTGGATTGTTCTATGAAACTTAGCAAACTTAGCTAATTAATTAAGTTTTTTTGTTGCCCCCATTCCGCCGGCCTGTTAAAACTCGGAACATAAAATGTTTTTTTTTTCTTAATCAACTCGGAAAGGTACTATGCCAGGATTAGTTTTTTACGGGTAGGTACTAAAACTGAATTGTATGATACCTTAGTTATAACGAATAATGCCTCGAGCACATCGGATGCGTATGCGTGCACGTAAGCGTAGACGTACACATACCTCTGAGTACCTATAATGTATGGAACTGTCACCGCTTGACGTCTATGCTTACGCCTACGCATCTTTTTGTTACATACATACATACATAATAATCACGCCTCTTTCCCAAAGGGGTAGGCAGAGATCACGGATCTCCATTTGCTACGATCCTGACACACCTCTTTCGCTTCATCTACTTTCATGATATTCTTCATGCACGCTCGTCGGTTTAGGGTACTCTTGACCTGACCTTTCTTTAGAATTTGACCAATTTGATCGGTGAAAGTCCTTTCCCTTCCAACCCTTCCATCCACTCTTCCGTTGTACACTTTCTTTGCAGTATACTTTTTGTTACATCCTGTAGATAGATTAATATATGTAGTGATATAGTGAGATATTTTATTATATGTATGTTCCTATTATGTAGGTATGTATTTAAGTAGGTAGATAAGTAAGTATTAATATTATTTAGTAAAATATATTTATTTTGTTTTACTTTTATTTATATTTTAATATGTGTGCACATATGATTTTCCTTTTATACAGAATGATTTTCGTTGCCACCCTTAACGAAGGGTACGTAGGTACTCTACAGGGTGTTTTTTCGTTGCCACCCTTAACGAAGGATACGTACTCTATACATCAAATAAAGTAAGTTTATGCCAAAAAAATGGGAAACGATGTAAATTTATTTAAAAAAAAATATATTACTTGATCGGGCGAAGTTTATAGTGTCCAGTGTTTATGCAAATTTTTTTTATAGATAGATATTAATAATGAAAATTTTGCTACACGCGTCAATGTGCATTTATGCAGAAAAACGCAGTCTATTTACTCAACTTTGGACCCTAATTTTTTGGGAACCAGACACTTCCCAGGTATGCTTCCTGGAGAAAAATGATCGAAAAAAAATCGATCGAGATTCCGTAGTTTTCGGGAACGTTGACGACAAAAAATCAACCTGTATGTTATAAAATTTTCTTTGTACCTAATGGTTTGCTGGAAGAAATCTCTTTTAGAGATAAGCTAGGTATTGAGACATATAGTTTATGTATCCTAAATACAACAGACGAAAGCGATTATCTCCACCCAAACGGTTTAATGGCATGTTTATATCCGACTGCACTTTATGGGAACTACAGGACATTATATTGAAAATCGATTACTGGCTCTTTATTACTTAGTACTTAAAACTGTGCCCTAGATATACCTACATAGTAACATACTGAGAGACGTAAATATATAGAGACTTAGAAGAAGGTGTGATAATCAAATATGGTCATTATAACATGGCTTGAAGTGTGAAATCACTGACTACATATAACGCTATTCCGTGTGGTATCGGCATAATAGAATACCACCACCCCGTGTCTGCCCTTGGGTATCGCAAGAAGCGTTTTTTTCAAGTGGGCAGCCGTGCCTCCCGTGTAGACAACATAGTCCGAAAATCACACTGCGGTCACCAACCTGCCTGCCCAGCGTGGTGACTATGGGAAAAAAGTCCCCTATAGCAGTAACCTTGTGCTTACGTCCATGAAGAATGTATAAAAGAGGAGGTGGGACTATGCACTGAGTCGTGTGGCAATCGTGAGGCCATGACGTCATGATAGGGGCGGAGCTTCAGCGCCAGTGTAACGCGGTAGCTGTAACCACACGCTTGTGCTCCGAAATGTAACCGTATTAAAATTACAAAAACACTAGCGCTTATATCAGGGTACTTTTTTTTTACTAAAACGTGGTATAATATTGCCATCTAGTGATGAGTAATTGCACTAGTAAAACAATTTTGAACCATATTGGTAATGAGCAAGTAGTTTGACTAGTCACTACAAGGTGGTTTCTATGTAAATGGGCAGGGCTTTAGTGTTCAATGCTCCCCTCGTCCCATACTTCACCCCCGCTCCGCGGCACACTATTTTTGTATGACAATATACTTAGCCGCTTCTCCTCTTCTATTTCTTCTCCATGCTTACGCCCAGTGGATTGCAATAGGCTGATATGATGAATTACAATATTTTAAAATTCTTTGCCATGTTCAAATATTTCAAAGATTTATTTTAGTAGGGATGAATACTTAGATATTATATCAATAATAAAACTCAGTATGTGCTACACAAATTTTAAAGGCTACGTTTCGGTGTAGCTTTACAATCTCTATCTTTATACGCGTAGAGTCTATTTTATAATGTTAACACAAACGTTACAGTCGAACAGTTTATTTTTATACTAGTTTTATGGTCACCCTATTTAGTGCTGTAACTTAAAAATGGCCGCAAATAGTCGACAGTTGTAATATACGGTTTTATTGGTTATATCTCGTTTCTCTAGCTTACATTTTAACAGTTACTGTTGTTGTAAAGAACTTACGCGGGTGTCGGTTGGATGCAGGCTGCTTCCGACCTTTTCGGATTTAGCTTCCCATAAGCTATTGTATATAAGGAAAAATAATATCTAGCTAGCTAGTCACAGATCATTTACATCTGACCCCGCTACGCTAAAAGTAGCTGCAGGATCTCCTTCATAATCCTGCAGTTGTGGCTTGCAAAACAAGCATAAACACTGGACACTATAAATTTCGCCCGGTCAAGTAATGAATTTTTTTTTTTTTTTTAATCCTTTCGCAGCATTTTTTTGGCATAAACTTACTTTATTTGATGTATAGAGTACGTTCCCTTCATTAAGGGTGGCAACGAAAAAACACCCGTATATCACTGTCACACTAAAATTACAAACAATTAATTAAAACATCACTCTATAACTGGAAGACGAAAGACAAAAGCACTTTTAGGAAATCCCGACTACTCATTACTAAGATTTCTGTCAACGACTGTCCCTCAGCTTACGTCGACGCCTAATCAATGCAGTGCATCCTATTTACCAGTTGCCGCGTCGCCACTGTCAACGTAGCACGCGATTTAATTAACGAAAATGGCAAGTTTCCGCTTACTTTCGTTACACAAGAATAGGTGTCGGTACAGTCGGGCGCAGTATATTCTTCACACGTCCGCGAGAGGTACACTCGAGCACATAAATAAGTAGTAATAGCGGCTATACGTCAGCTGTGACAGTTGCGGTGATTCCAGCGAGGTGTCACATGTGGCCAGCAGGGTGGTGGTGCAGTGGGTGCGGAATTTCATTTGGTTTTGCGTCACATACGTTTGTCACATAGATTCACGCTACCAATACTTTATGGCAGATGCTTTTAAATGTTTGCTTAGCTACTTTTATCATCAAAACTGCGAGATGGTGATATTCTTTAGTACAAAATGTGTGCACCAGTAAAAAGTCTATGTATTCGTAAATATTGGTCATCATCATTATACTCCACTTTAAAACTCTCTATTATAAAATGAGAGGTACGTATTCAAATACATACTAAAATCAACTATCCATCATAAGTATGTACCTCTAGTACTAATACGTTGCTTAGGTTAAGTATACAATAAATAAATAAGTATACATTTCAAGCCATTTTCTGATAATAGTTTTAAAGTAAATAGTAGCATAGACACATTAGCTATATTACATATTAGTGAGTTATAAAATATAACGTTAAGATTACTTTGAGTAGAAATTTATATTCCCTCTCACTGTAAGTACGACCTTTTCTCAAGACGTCATGTCAGCACGGTAATCTCGTAGTTGCGACGACAAACAACTAATAAGAGCGACTAATTGCTGACTACGCGACGTCTGTCGCGCGACAGTTGCAGTGCGCGTATTATAGTGCGAGATCCCAGTAATTTGCTATCGAATATGTGGGCATCGGATCGAATTGGTCCTTCATTCATTCATTTGTATACACTCGGCTGTGTTCGCGAAGGAGATATCGTCTCTTCCTTCATGTACCTATATACCTACAAGTAAATTGGCACCAACTGCATCATCGTCATCTCCCTGCCCTTATGCCAATTATTTATGGGGTCCGCGTAATAGGGTTTCTTTCGAAAGGAATTTGGCTTTTGTTTTACGCCAAGCTACCTGCATGAAGTCATCAGTCATCACTGGCATCAACTGCCTATGTGTAGCATAAAAAGTCGGTAAGCTTTTGCGTTTATTAAACAGGTTTCTGATAATTTTTTTGTTAAACCATGTTATTACATAGGATGTGTAAAAAAAATCAGATACTTATCTTTTTGCTTTGATTGTGAACTCATACGATACAATGCACCTCTAACTCTCATGTGCGAAGGTAAAAGTAGGCTACGATTTTTTTAAAAATTATTTCGATACTAGTGGACGCCCGCGACTCCGTCCGCGTGGACTGCAAAAAAAAACAAAATGTTGATATAAACCCGATTAAAATATTTATATGATATTTTTTCGAAATAAAAAGTAGCCTATGTTCTGTCTCAGGGTCTAAAGATTGTCTGTACCAAATTTCATCAAAATCGGTTGCGAGGTTTAAGCGGGAAAGCGTAACAGACAGACAGACAGACAGACAGAGTTACTTTCGCATTTATAATATTAGTTGGGATAGTTGGGATGTTGAACAATAATAGAAACATTTGAAAACAACCCAACTAAGACCTGGCCACTAATTTTTATTTTAACTTCACAAATAGGTATGATTTTTTTCATTATTTTTGCTAAACATGAAATAACAATTAAAATAAAATCAAAGCGGTTAATAAAAAAAGGATTCTAATGCATGAGCTCTTAGCCTACAGTCTGCATCTCTAAGTATATCGCTTCCAGTTATTGTGATTTATTTCTATGTTATTAAATTGCGTAATGAATGAATATAATTAATTGTGCTGGTGATGGTTCAAATATCGCAAATATTATAATAAGTAATGCATAATTTGCAGCAAATGTATAAACATAGATTTAGACTTTTTTGAAAACCATTTATTGCTTACCAAATCCAGTGTGGCAATGCCGCTAGCCTCTTATCAACGCAATAGTACCCAAAATAATGATCTTTGGAATTTTTGTCTGTTTGTCGGTTTGTCTGCGCGTTTGTGCACGCTGATTTCAGAAACGGCTGAACCGATTTCGATGCAGTTTTCAGGAGTTATTGTGACAGGTTCCACTTAACATATAGGCTACTTTTTATCCCGGGAAAATGTTTTTATCTTGGATAATTTCGACATTTTGTTTTTTCTGTGGTCCACGCGGACGGAGTCGCGGGCGTCCACCGGTTCCTGAATATAATTTTATACATGTATGTATATATAGAAGGTTTAGGTGCCGGTGGAGATTTAAGCTAATTATGAAAAATATGTATTGTAAAATAAATGAATTTTATGTTTCAGGAGAAAGTGCACGTGGGATATGGCTGGGATAAGATTGGTAAGTATCTTGCTTCTTATTCGATTTTTTAATAAAACTAGCTATTATATTAAATTGTATTAAGCAATGTTTATCATAAACAATGTAAGAATTATTTTGTAATAACACAACAAAAGTTTACGCGGGCAATATCGTGGCCTTCCTCTAGTGAGTCTAGTGCATATAATAAATATACACCAAAGATTCTCATTGTAACTGTATTTTAATGGGAGTTAAAAAAAAAGTAATAAAAAGAAGTGGACATAGGGGCCCTAGTTTTACAGCGTGTGTTGTTTCAACTACCGAATACATATAGTAAGAAAAGAGCGTCTGTATATTGTTATTTTTTTCTATTATATTATATTTAGTTTTAGCTTTTATTGTGTGACACACTATAAACATAAATTAAACATTGTCGATGACACTGTTTAAAATTGACATTTGACAGCAAAATATAAGGAATATCTGACAAATTTAGGCAAATCATATTGCATTGTTCTAATCTAAGCCCTGTTAAATAGCCTCTCTCTAGATCAGGCCTGTCCAACATACGGCCCTCGGGCCACAATGCGGCCCGCATAAGCCCTTCATCCGGCCCGCGACGACATCCATTGATATTCGTTCAGTAAAAAATCGTTAATTTTATCATCTAACTAAATACTTGACTGCAAGAGCGGTCCGTGTATGTTGATCACTAGGTAACTGCTCGAGCAGTAGCGTGTATTATATTTTAATAGTGCTATTTGGAATTTCTTTTGGCCCGCTACGGTTATAAAAGTACTAAACTTGGCCCTTCACAAAATGTTGGACATCCCTGCTCTAGACAGTATGTAGGCAGATAAGCGGTTGTAATTTATCAGATTAAGCAAGCGACACCAGTGGACAAGTCCTAGTCTTGCCCCGTCACACATGTCTCATGTTTTTTTCGTTTACGCGCATTTTTTACGAGCACATAACATTTGAACGACATAATAAATCGTGCGCGTTTAATTATTAATAATTTAACTACGTCGCGGCATATGTCTAGTAATGGCACTTTTGGAGATCGGCTATGCAATAAATAATAATTGAATAGGGTTCTGCTTAATTCTAATATAATTATTACCTGACTGCGCCAGAAGGCTAAGTTTCAAATTCAAAGTTTTTTTATTTGTAAACATAGGTATGTATAGGTTATACAGTTTAAATAGCATTGCGATAGTATGAACCACTATGTTCTGCCTAAAATAGAGTTAAAATATAAAAGTAGTAATGCACCTTGGATAGTTACCTGCAACTTCGATTTTTTTTTATAATACGTGTATGTATATTTTTTGGCTCGCTCTAGCTAGACCCTAAACGGCTTGAGGTATCTTTGTGACACTGGGTGTACATTAAGGGTATATGGCTGGTATGAAAATGAAGGATTTTAAATATTTAGATATGTTTTTATGTAGTATCGGGAGTAGAGAAAATTCTATGGCACTGCTTGCTGTTTCAATACGAACTTTCATAAACGACAGATGTACAATTGGCATTCGCACTGAAAGATACACTACCTTTCTTTCGCCTTAGATTTTTTATATACATGCATAATTAGACAATACTAAAGATTTGTCTATGTCTTGTTTATACTTCAGCCTAGTGCAGTTCATTGGTGGACGTAGGCTTTCCCCAGGGCACGCTACAGGGTCCTATCTCCCGTTTTCGCCATCTAGTCACTACCAGCCGCCCTCTTCAAGTCATCGGTCCATCTGGTCGGAGAGCGACCAACGTTACGCTTGCCGACGCGCGGTCTCCATCCGAGAACGTGTTTACTCCACCACCATCATGGTTAATTATCCTCGTTATATATAACAGACTAATAGCCACACTTCGGGACCGCATTTTTGGCAGTAATAAAGTTAGCATTAAAACATGTAGCCTCGACACGTGACACGGGACTCGTGACGTGTCTGACATCGCGTGTTGCGGCTATGCTCACACGAAACTAGAAGGGATAACCAACAGATAGAAGTAGTAGACCTGTTTGTTTCTTAAATGTAACTGAGCATAATTATTTTTTATTATATCGTTAAAAGCTCAGCCAATAGATGCTGCTAGACTAGCAAGTGGTTTATATAGCGATGATGTTAAAACTTTGAAACAAAAAGTATCCGTTAGCAAAAAATCGATTCGGTGTAAGTAGGCTATTTTATTTTGCAGGATGTTCTATTTTTGCTAGAGCATCTATTTGACTAATGATTACTTAATTTTTTTATATCTATAAGCTTCTGCTAATAGGTGTGAAGGTAGTATGTCGTTATCGAATTCTAGCCGTTTTCTCGAAGACGAAAAGTTAAAAAGAAATTCGGGTATTTCCGACCTTGTAATAGAAAAATACATAATACACATACCTTTCCCAACATTTATGCTTCACTTCTACCACAGATATGATAATACTATAGTACCTCTACTATAAAACTGTATAGTTATTTCTACTTCTACTACTATTATTTAGGGTTATTACCCTACTTCTGTGTTTTAATTATCACTAGACAAAACACTATCATATTTCCAACATGGCGGATAAGATTAAAAAAATGACACACGCTGCAATAACCGACCATCATAGCTGTAATGAAATATAGTTTTCAGAATGTTTTGCATATTTTCAGTCGTTTTTGTTTGTTCACGTAAACGGTCTAAACACATCCATTTTTCATGCGTATTTGACAGGATATTGGATATGCTTGTACTATATGATCCCAGCCATACAGGGTGTTTTTTCGTTGCCACCCTTAACGAAGGGTACGTACTCTATAGATCAAATAAAGTAACTTTTATGCCAAAAAAACGATGTAATTTTTTTGGATATTTTTTTTTATTTCTTGATCGGGCTAAATTTATAGTGTCCAGTGTTTATGCTAGTTTTATCATAGACAGATAGTAATTATTTCTCGTGAAAAAATATTGCTACGCACGTCTATGTGCATTTATGCAGAAAAACGCAGTCTATTTACTCAACTTTAGACCCTAATATCTTGGGAACCAGACACTTCCCAGGTATGCTTCCATGGAGAAAAATGATCGTGATGATGAGGAGATTCCGTAGTTTTCGGGAACGTTGCCGACCAAAAATCACCATGTACTCGTATACGTTGTGGAAATAAAAAGCGAGAGGTTTAGACTATTATGCCACAGGCTCATGATAATATCATCATCATCGTTGTTCTGTCCGTATCCCATTTTTTTTATTTGATTCCTTCGAAACTGATATTGCCACGGATTTGGCGTTCGATTTACGGCTGCCTGCCTGACGCAAACTCTTCTCGGGTATAGCTAAGTGACCCGAAATGGTGTTGCCAGAACTGCAGGGTCATAAAGGAAATCCCTTAGCCACGTTTAGCACAGATTAAAGCCTCGAGCACATCGGATGCGTATGCGTACACGTAAGCGTAGACGTACACGTACCTCTGAGTTGTAATGTATGGAACTGTATAGCCACGGGCAGACCGGATGCGTATGCGTAGACGTAAGCGTAGACGTCAAGCGGTGTGTCCTGTCTTATTCAGTTCAATAAATTACAACTCAAAGGTACGTGGACGTCTACGCTTACGTGTACGCATACGCATCCGGTGTGCTCGAGGTTTTAAGGCTCGAGTACACCAAATGCGTATGCGTAGACGTAAGCATAGACGTCAAGCGGTAATATTTCCATACATTAAACTCAGAGGTACGTGTACGTCTACGCTTACGTGTACTCATACGCATCCGGTGGGCTCGAGCCTTATAAGCGTAGACGTCAAGCGGTGTGTCCTGTGTTATTCAGTTCCATAAATTACAACTCAAAGGTACGTGTACGTCTACGCTTAAGTGTACGCATACGCATCCGGTGTGCTAGAGGCTTTATTTCTGCAGTCCGCGCGGACGTACTCGTGGGCGTACACTAGTTTTCAATAATATTTCAAGTCTTCCGAGTGGCATCGGTTATTTTTCTGATGTACACACGGCAAGAATCCCTATAATATGCAAATAACTTGAAAACGAGGCACGTCCGTTGTTATATTTAACTTTCATCCGTTAACATCTTCCCCAGTTGCGAATTTTTAATATATTCACTCAAAAAGTTTAAATGTACGTGGAATTTACCAAAAAAGAGCCTGTTACGTTTCTCTCCACGCAAAGTTAGCTCCCTAAGGGAAAATAAGGAAGGGCACTGAAACAATATTACCTAGTTGAAGTTTGAACGAAAAATTGAAATTCATAATTCAGTATCAGGCTCTGCCATGTTGATATCTCTAGATAGTGAAGTGGAGACACTGCATTGTGCACATAAATTGTATTACACTTATGCTTTTTCGTTAATTAATCAGGGAAGTTATATTCACTAGCCGTTGCTACCTTTTTTGGGGTGAAAGGTAGCCTATATCTTCCCCGATACTCCAAACCGAAATTGGTTGAGTGGACAATGCGTGAAATATAACAAATAAACTTACTTTATTACTAGTGGACGCCCGCGACTCCGTCCGCGTGGACTACAGAAAAAATAAAATGTCGAAATTATCCGGGATGAAATCATTTTCCCGGGATAAAAAGTAGGCTATATGTTAAGTGGGACCTCTCACAATATATTCCTGAAAACTGCATCGAAATCGGTTCAGCCGTTTTTGAGATTAGCGTGCACAAACGCACAGACAAACAGACAAACCGACAAACAGATAAAAATTGCATAAAAATTATCGTTTTGGGTCCTATTGCGTTGATAAAGGTTTCCTATAATATTTTTTCTCATATATCTTCCATGTACAGGCAGCGATCCGTTACATTTTTATTATATGTATAGATTTATAATATTAGTGGGCCCCCATTAACCGTTACAAGATTAGTCAGCAGGAGATATTATAGTGCACAAGTGTGTGCGCAAACACAGATGCACTCTCTATTCCGTCACTCTCATAGTCCGATGGGACGGAAAGCCGACACGACCGGAGAGAGATCAGGCGCAGGACCAACGGTTTTACGTGCTTTCGAGGCACGAGCTAAGTGACAATTTTACAACATTAAAATCTGTACATGAAATAAATTCATTGGTACAGGCCCGTGACTGGAATCGAACTTACGCCTCCTGGTTGAAAAGTGCACGTCTTAACCACTGGGCTATCACTGCATGTACTACATATGTGTATAAAATATACTATGTGTATAAGATATGCTTTCCCAAAAGCAATCTACCAAGTTATTTGTGCAGGTATGAGCTGTTTTACCATCCATCCATCCATCACCTGGGATGTTTGCGTTGAGGTCTCAACAACACTGGGTACTACAATAACTTTTAATATGAAGATAGATCCTCGGAGGTGACAAAAAGGGGAGCATAGGAGTATAAATCAGAGTGTGGGGGTGGTGATAAGAGAAAAGCTTCCGGCCCCCTACCGGGCCACTAGTCGTTTTTTTTTTGATATACTGATGATAGCCTGAAGGGCTCCACTAGTCGTTGCATTGGCCCATGTATATATACTTATCATTGTGAGAAACTTCGATATCGCGTTCTAGGATTTGTAGTTCTATTTTGCGTCCTGTAGATGGCTCCGCTACAAGAGTACAGGAGAAGTACGTCTTTGATCATGGTTATAGCAAACTAGTACTAAAGCGATTCAACAAACGTATTTTCTTTACCACATTATGCCTACGTAGAAGTTCACATAACACATAAAAGACTAATTAATAAATAATTTTAAAATAATTTTTCCTGTGCTGATGCAAGACTTTACTGGAATACACGAAGTTGATATCACCAACTGCATCTCCTTTTGTGCATGTCGTAAGAATCGACTAAGGAACTCGGAGATTCTCTCAGGCGATAAACTAGCAACTTGTCACTGATCATTTACATCTGGCCCCAATATGCCAAACGTGGGTATGGGATATTCATGTTAAGTACTGCAGTCCACTGCTGGACGTAGGCCTCCCCCAGGGCACGCCACAAGGCTACTGCCGCAGGGGGGTTTTGCCCATAGTCACCACGCTGGGCAGGCGGGTTGGTGACCGCAGTGTGATTTTCAGACTATGTTGTCAGCACGGGAGGCGCTGCTGCCCACCTCCCGGAAACCCTCAATTGCCTCGATACCCACGGGCAGGCAGGGGTGGTACAAACTCTACCCTGCCGGCACCACGGTTACTTATAATTAGTGTACTGAATTTTTCAGCGACACAACAGACGACGGTCTAGCGACCGGTAACGAATCCAATAGGAAAAACGAATCCAATAGAAAATGTTTCCGTGCTATTAGAAATAGGTATAAACCTCTGTAACACGTGCAAAAATGGTTCAAACCTCAATATTTCCGAGTTTCCATCAAGATAATGTCCCCTTTTCGGAAATTGATAAAGTTCCCATCTATAGAATTATTGGAAGTTTTGCGAGCACAACAAAATTCAATAAGTGACTGTCGCTGATTGCTAGACGCAGGAGCTACAATTGAAAGTTTTTTACCTGCGTCTAAAGCCATGAGCGATCAGCGATTTTTTTCAGCAGACTTCGAGACTACGTATCTTGCTGATTACAGTGATTGCGTAGCTTGCAAAAGCAAAGCAGTAGCAATGCGATAGCAAAAATTTTACAATACCCGTATTTGCGTTGACATTTCAAATTCCTTTGAGATTGCTGTTATGTTATACGAATTTTACAATCAGCCTATTGTATAATTTTTTGCTATCGCATTGCTATTGCTAGTTAGGTAATACGCGGGATATAAGTAGTAGAAATAAATATATTCTATCTATGAAATTACTATAATACATTAGCTGCAACTCCTTCGGGAGCGTTATTACAGGCTATGAGCTAGAAATTTATCATTGATTATTCACATCTGTTACCGCAAAACTAAACATGGCTGGGTGGTCTCCTATTATGATCTTACTGTTCTGCCTACCCTTTTTCAGGATGGACAGCTATAAACATATATACCTTAGTAAGGAAATTATTCTATACCAAACATATACCAAAATTATTCTATACCAGTGGACGCCCGCGACTCCGTCCGCGTGGAGTGCAGAAAAAAAACAAAATGTCGAAATTATCTGGGATAAAAACATTATCCCGGGATAAAAAGTATACTATATGTTAGGTGGGACCTGTCACAACATATTTCTGAAAACTGCATCGAAATCAGTTCAGCCGTTTCCGAGATTAGCGTGCACAAACATAGACCCGTTACAATTTTATTATATGTATAGATTTGGTGAAACTTGTTGAAACCCAGAGATTTCTTTTTAAACCAATCGAAAGTAACTTTTTTAACCTGCGCAGGTAACTATACCCTCAGTCGCTCATACCTCACGACCCGTAACTTGGAGCCGTTTACGATGTTTTCCTTACTCCGGGTTTATGTCGGGAACAGGAGTTTTTTTTACTTTATTAGTAGTGTTTACAGTCGTATATGGTACTTAAGTTCATCGTGCGAGTTGTAATAACCCTCGTTTTTGAACCCCGACGCAAGACGAAGATTTTGTCGGGAAAAAGGTGATTGAAATGAAACCATTTTTGAATTAAACCCATGGCATTATTAAAAAATTGTAAAAATAAACTGTATTGGGTGTAAACGACCCCAATGGTTTAAAAACAGATTTAAAACAATAATGGAAAAAAATAGCTGGTTAAATTTCTGAACGATCGGGATCTGTTTAAAATAGTTAATTTCGTTGGGTCATTAGTGACTCGGTTTATTTAGTTATTAAAGTTTTTATATAAACCGTCGGTTTTTTTATGATAATATTATTGATTTTTTTTTCTTTTATCTTACTTACAGAGTTATAATAGGCAGAAAACTATATAAATACTAATATACTCTTTTGCTAACTACATACATATATATAATCACGCCTTTATCCCTTACGGGGTAGGCAGAGCACCAAGGGCCGATAGAACCACATGGTGCCACTTCTGACCAATTTTGAGGGTATAGTTGACAGGTGTCAACTATATCCTCAAAATTGGTACAAGTTCGGTTAGTAGTGACAGGTGGTCAGCCCATCGCCTACAAAACACCAAGACCCTCTTGTCCCTCTACTGACTTGTACATTATCCCTGGGAAGAGAAGCAGCTGTAGTATTATCCGTTTTTATTTCACTCCCAGAGTAGCAAAGAAGATAGAAGATCCTGCTAACTAAATAGTAATGCAAAATCAAAAAATATAATTGAAACCTAGATATGACTTTGAATTGGGAAGGTATTATACTTGTAAAAATTTTAAAGCAACCCTGTATATTAAAATAGTACGCTTCAGTTTCTATACATAATGCCAGTGAAACAATCGAAGTACCTAATATCTAAATCTATTTTATTCGAGCATTTGGCTCGTATTTTCCCTATCTAAGCCAAATCCAAGTATTAGTGTGTTTGTTTGTGTGTATAGAGTTATGGCGGCACGTCCGTGACGGCGCATAATGCAGTTACGGTAAATACTAAATTTTTGCTCTTACGTATTAAATGTTTTACTGTTAAATATATTTGTTTGTGTGGAAAATCGGGTAAGGTTTTATATTAGAGTTGATTTACTAGTACAACTGTCCGGCTACTGAATGATTTGCCATTATCAATACATAAGTTTGCATTTACAGATTTTCAAGATTAAGGTGAGGTTATTTTTTCAGAAGCTCAGTATTTATGAATAGAACAAAATCTTCTATTGGAATATGCACATAGTTGTTCCTTGATGTAATGTTATTTGTAATGTTGTTTCTTGATGTATATACATAGTAGGTATACTAAATGTGTACAAATGGAGTAAGCGAATGTCATTGCCTCCACAAACCTATACAGATTTAGAGGTAACAGAATATTAAAATGTGTGATACACTGTAATTACCCTAATAAATAAATAAATAATTTATTTATTTATAATGCCAACAACATTTACACCTATACATACATTACAAAAAATAGAGATCATTCCAGGTCTGATCCACATAGCTTACCTTACCTAGCACTAACCAACATAAAAATTACAAATATATTATTATAAAGTTTAATAATAATAATAATAACGAAGTCGAACCGAAAAGTTTTTGTTTGACACGTGTATGTAAGCTAGTTAGATGTTATTAACTTTGCCTTTATATTTAAACTGTTTTTATAATACAATAAAGAATTCATTGGAAAGTTCTAGAGTGGATACCACGTATCGGCAAGCGCAGCGTGGGAAGGCCACCCGCGAGGTGGACGGACGACCTGGCCAAGGTTGCGGGCGTCGGTTGGATGCAGGCTGCTTCCGACCGGTCGGAGTGGAGGTTGTTGGGGGAGGCCTATGTCCAACAGTGAAATTCATCTAAATAGCTACACATATAAGCTTTAGATAGATAGCTAGATTTAGAATTTGATTCTAATGACCAAACACCACCACTGCAGGACGTAGGCCTCCCCCAGGGCACGCCACAAGACTGCCATTAAGGGTATTTGCCCATAGTCACAACGCTGGGCAGGCGGGTTGGTAAGCGCAGTTTGTATTTTGGACTATGTTGTCAACACGGGAGGCGCTGCTGCCCACCTCCCGGAAACCCTTAATCGCCTCGTACGATACCCACGGGCAGGCATGGGGTGGTACGAATTCTACTCTGCCGGCACCACGCGGCAACAGTGGTAAAAAGCACGAAATTCTCCTTTAATATGAACAAAACAAAATTAAGTAAATATAGGTATTATTATACGTCAGAGTAAGTTAAATTATAAGTACATAATATAGAATTTTAAAAGTGCTAAACATTATTGAATTAATTCTACTGAGACGTACTGAGAGAGTCATATCTTAGTACAAGTATACTTTTTTGCAGGTTTTTACAGGGTACAAGCCCACTGCCCAATAATTTGTTAATTACATAATAATCTAATATTTCTGTATATAATTGGCGCTTAAATAACAGCAGAGAGAGTAATAAGAATGACAAACAGTGTTTTAACGAGTTGCAGTTTTTTTGTATTTGTACTTGTAGTTTGCTACGATCGTGGCGTTCGTAGCATGTCTACGAGCCTGACTACGAATTTTCTTATTTCGTATTGAAGTTTCTTTTTTTTCGTGAGGTCAGTTGCTATGCTATTGAAGCTAGCTGATATCATTATGATTAAAGAAATAATAGTAAAAATAGTAAAACGAAGCTATAAATAAATAATACATTCTGTTTAATAGAAAATCATTATCTGTATAGATTATATTATTTGTTATTCTCAGAAACAACCTCAATTCAGTCACAAACACAATATCAGCTCTATTATAACATAGATGTTTTCCCTACAAACAACCAACTAGAATCTGAAGCTTAATATTTGCTATTCCATTACGTAATTCAATAAACAAACTAAAGTTCCACGTCGTAAAACTAAAAGCCTAGTTTCGTAATAATAAATTCAGTTATATTTTTCAAAGGGGTGTTTGCGCCAAGTTCGCGTCCGCGTCGCTATCAAAGGGGCCTGTTTCCATAGCGTTTACGTCTTTACGACGCTCAATCCAAACATTGTTAAGTATAGCACTTAGTTACATAGTGCGGTACAAGCGGGGAGCGAACAGCGGTTTGAATGCAAATATATTTTCAACTTACATAAAATTTTAATGTTGTTCACCTATGTCGCGCTAGAAGATAGGTCAATCTACGACCGACTTCCATGAAATTTACTGTGTGAGTTTTAGTAGGTCCAGGGAAGGTTTATTGTTGTCTACAGGGTGTAAAAAAAAGGGTATGTTAAGCGAGAAGCTACGTAAATAGCCCAATATAAAGAACCTATCCACAAAATTTGAGACTCGAATTCACATGTTTATTTTTCCGGATAGTATGGAGAATTTTTAAATATCTCAGGAATTTTCATACAATCTTGAAAAATAAACATGTGATTTCGAGTCTCAAATTTTATGGACAGGTTCTCGACAGTGGGCTATTTACGTAGCTTTTCGCTTAACATGCCCTTTTTGTTACACCCTGTATAGGCATATTGCAGCAAGTGAACCTACAGGGTGGTAAATTATAAATTGTCCTGTATGGGTGCGAGGAGGTATCACTAGTATACATCAGCTGCTGCTCTGCACCTCCTTCCAGGCACATCGTAGGAGTCGACTGAGGAATTCAGGGGCGTGCAGGCTACAGGTTCTCTTTCATGACCTTGCAGTTCTGGTTACCCTGTTTGGGAATACAGACATATGTATAAGCTGAAGCGATACTATTTTAGTTTGCTACATTAGTCTGCACATTCTCGTCCATTGTAATCTAATATCTTGGTATGCAACTTTTGGTATTGTACCTATAGTAACTTGCTTGAAAACTGTTATAACAGATTTGCGGGGTATCGTACAATCACAATTTGTAAAATTTAACTGTAAATTTAATAAATCTACACTAATATTATTAATAATATTATAAAGCTGAAGAGTTTGTTTGTTTGTTTGTTTGTTTGTTTGAACGCGCTAATCTCAGGAACTACTAGTCTGATTTGAAAAATTCTTTCAGTGTAAGATAGCCCGTTTATCGAGGAAGTCTATAGGGTATATAGCAATCCGCCCCGGCTTCGCACGGGTGCAATGCCCCCTTTCGCGGACGAAGTCGTGGGCGACCGCTAGTAAATAAATAAATTTGTATGCATATGTACAGTGAGAAATAATGTTCTACTTCTTTTATGTTTATTTTTATTGTAACGAGAAAAAAAAAAACTATGATCTCAGCGGCTGCTATTATTAATACGTATGAATTTCCGCTAGTAGCTCATAGCTTAAAAATAGAGCCTCCCTTGAGGACTCACTTAAGTGTGTTTAGCTATTTCAGTTTTAACTCGGTCCCTGTGTACGATACGTCTCGTTCATACTATGCTAATTTTGCTCAGTGCTTGCTACTTCTTGCTTTTAATATACATGATATATATTACTGCTATTAAATTATAAACGTACATCTTGGGGTATTTAAAAGGTTGGGTGACTTTTATTAATTTAATCGTGAAATATAGAATGGATTTTTAGAAGGAAGTTTTTAAAGTGAGCGCTAAGCTATTTCTTTTTTATATGACGAGATAGTTGTATGCTGGTATTTTTGCTTTTTAGAGATAATTTTATAAATAGATATATTGATAAAAGCGTTATTACTTAAGACGGTAATAATAATTGTCTTTGAAGTATGAAAAATTATATTTCCAAATAATAATAAAAAAATTAAGCTGTCCAAAAATATTGTGTTTCAGGCATTTTCTAACATATCAAGGTCCAGGCCGGGCTTCGACGGGCCCAGTCCCCGGGGAATCCCCGGCAATCGCGACCAATTCCCAACTTTGGGAGCACCTGTTCTAATTTGCGGGGTGATCCCCGTACTAGCCCTCATACATACAAATTCAACTTAGATTTGTTGTGTACCTTCTTTGGTAGTGTTTTTTTTTTGTTTAGTTTATCCCGAAGGAAAGGCAAGGGGAACTAAGCCCATACAGCCTAATCATTGTCTAGTAAAATGAATTCTTAATTTATGATGGATGATAATGATGATTATGAATAGAAACGTCGGGAAAATCCTCAAGAACAAGTGTAAAGTAAGTCAAAATGAAAAATAATTGCAGAAACAACTTACATGGACCCATGAAGAGATCGTATTCTGGCTAAAATTTTACTCAGCTTACCTGCGTATAAAACCATGCACATGCACTAGATTCACATCACAAGTAATCAAAATATAACTTATCTACCAGAAAACATCACTTTACGGACACATGCAAGCCATTTACAAATAATTTTAGATTTTCACAAGAAAATTACACCTGCACCCTTCCAGCTTTTCCCGCCGAATCGTAGTGTTTTTATTTTCGATTGTTTTCAGTTTTTTTTTTTGGGGAAAATTATTGACATTAGAACATCTTAAAATCTATACATATAATAAAATGTAACGGATCGCTGTCTGTACATGGAAGATATATAAGAAAAAATATTATAGAATACCTTTATCAACGCAATAGTACCCAAAACAATGATTTTTGGAATTATTGTCAGTTTGTCGGTTTGTCTGTGCGTTTGTGCACGCTAATTTCAGAAACGGCTGAACCGATTTCGATGCAGCTTTCAGGAATATATTGTGACAGGTCCCACTTAATATATAGACTACTTTTTATCCCGAAAAAATGTTTTTATCCTGGATAATTTCGATATTTTGTTTTTTTTTTCTGTAGACCACGCGGACGGAGTCGCGGGCGTCCACTAGTACATAATATTATTTACTTTTCGCTTATTTAAGAACAGCTTTTTTATTAACAATGTTTTAGTAACATTAATGTCATAAAGTAATTAATAAAAGTCATTATTTACTTCTGGGGAAAGTTATCTACCGGTATAGAGATTATGTTTGAAGGAAAAAAAAATTATCGTACCTACTTTTTCTTCTAAACAACTAGGTATCTTTGTATACATTTGTATATATTTATATCTGTTATGGATCTCAAGAATAAAAAATATACATTTAGGTTCATATGAATGACTAACTACCTATATATAATACAACTGTCTACAAAATGTTGAGATTCAAAATTATATTTGTCAATACATGAACATTCCTAATTAGTGGATGAATATGTTCATACATATACATACATACATATATACATATAATCACGCCTTTATACCTTACGAGGTAGGCAGAGCACCAAGGGCCGACAGAACCACATGGTGCCACTTCTGACCAATTTTTGAGGGTATACTCGTAGTTGAGATGTACAAGTTCGATTGGCAGTGACAGGTGGTCAGCCCATCGCATGTTCATATGAGTATCTAGCAAAAATTATATTTCATTTGAAATCTCAAATTTTTTGGGGATACTCCATAATGTCCTATTTTCATGCCATTTTGCTTTGCATACTCCTTCCTGGTACAACATACCTATATAGCTACCTTTATTCTAAGAGGATTTACTCTACTTCCACGATAGGGTACAGGTGAGGTTTATGATTTAAATTCAGTAGACTTACTAACGGACCCTTTCACATTGTATTAGGCTTAGCCATTACCCCTATCAAGGTCATTCAGGGTAGGGAAGGGATCAATGCATCCGGAACCCCTTATATAATTATTAGTTTACTGGCTGTTGCTTTCGACTATATGTGCTTGGACTACAGAAAAAACGTTGACGTTATTTTTAAAAGTACTGTAATTGCATCAGTTTATGTATGTTTTCAGTGTTTCCACTTGTCATCGTCATCGTCAGCCTATTGCAGTCCACTGCTGGACGTAGACCTCCCCCAGTGTACGCCATATGAATTTAAATTTGTTTCGATTCATTGTATAAAATATAGGTAAATAATATAGATAAAATTATTAATAAAGAAATGGAAAAAATTCCTCACTCGGGTGGGAATCGAACCCACGACCTCTGCATTCCGTGCCAGCGCTCTTACCACTGAGCCACCGGGTCAATTACTCGGGTGACGAATTTTACCATCTCTTTTTGAAATTACATTATTGGAAACGTTATTTTTCATCCCGATAGCTATACATAAGCCAAATCTCGGCAACCAAAGCTGAATCCCTCAGCACAATGTTTTAATGATGAAACGATCAACCATATCCTAACGGATTATACTATGGAGAAGTGTTTTTATCTTAGTCAAGATATTATATATGACGGAGAAAGAGTATCCTTTGTCGGAGGACAGGTATTTCTTGGTATATCATTGGGTATCTCAGGGTTTGTGGGCTCCATGGAGGGTAGATGCAAGCACAAAACAAGCACTGTTATTGAATTGTAGTTTAATTTTAAATGTTGTAGAAATAATTACACTTCACACAAGATATAAGGGTATTCTAATTAGCTTTAGAACACAATTAAAATAAATAACTGTTAGAGCAGCAGGTTCACAACACTGTACCAGGCAGTCGTGCTCAAAAACGTACGCTTCCGAAAAATTACCACCATTATATCCTCGCCTGTTTCCCGCGCTCCCGGTCCAGTGTTCCGACCCCACTCTAGCCACTACGGCCTCAGCTCTGATTGGTGGATAGATTCGCGCCATAACAAGTTACACACAATGGTTACTAGATGGCGCGATCTCGGCATACAAAATAAATACAAACTTATCAACAAAAATATCGCTAGATGGCGTTATATCCCTTAATGTTATCAAAAGTATTACTTATAACTAAAAACAAATACAAACAAAGCTAGATTAAATACAGTTTCAATACTATTAAGAAAAGTAACTACTCAATCAATAATCATTCCACGACACGGCTTTCCTGACATTCACACGCCCTCGTGTGATGTTGACGGATAGCTCTCATTTTTATCTGTCTCGTCATCTGTAACCAAAACAAGAAGTTCTATACGGTAAAACCGCTCGTCCATCCTGAATACCTTACAGGTTTATACACTACTCGAAATCATGACATTTGATAAACTAAAACACAACTCGATAAATTCACATGTAACCTCCGCTGTCTAACCAGCCACCGCTGTCTAAGCAGCCTCCGCTGTCTAAGCAGCCTCCGCTGTCTAAGCAGCCTCCGCTGTCTAAGCAGCCTCCGCTGTCTAAGCAGCCTCCGCTGTCTAAGCAGCCTCCGCTGTCTAAGCAGCCTCGGCTGTCAAAACAGCCTCGGCTGTCAAAGCAGCCTTCGCTGTCTACGGCAATCATAGTTTAAATATCACATAGGTAACTATTCCACTGTACCTACTTAATCATCACCAAGTCATCATTACTCATCATTACTTAATCATTACTTGAAGTAATCTTACATTAATAAACCAATTACTAGATATAGAAACAAAGCCTCACCACTCACCATCATCGGATTGCCACGGATTAAGCTCATTTGGGATGTATGACCGTGGCATAGGGCGCAAGCGATCTCGAGAATATTTATACGTGCGATTAGAGTTCAGATTTTTGAGGTGATACCTGTCATTGTCTAAAACTTCTATTACTAGATAGGGCCCTTTATATCTTGGATCTAGTGTGGTTTGATTCCGTTCATGATTTTCTATAAGAACATAATCTCCTACTCTAAACGACGTCACTTTGGCTTTATTTTGGTCAAAACGTTGTTTCTCTACCACAGCATTCTTACGTAGAGCTTGTTCAGCCTCATGTCTTAATTCTCCAAGGTCTATCTCATCCTCACTAGTATCAAAAGTCATTAAATCTAATGGTCTAGCAACTCTACCTATCAATAATTCTAGCGGACTTGCTTTAGTCACTCGGTGTATCGTGCTATTGATCGCTAATTGAACATCATCTAGAGCGTCTTGCCAAGACCTATCGGGGCTAGTTTCTACTACTGTCAACATATTTTTTAAAGTACTCATAACACGCTCGACTTGGCCGTTTGCACGGCAAGAGCCAGTTGCTATAAAATGTAATTGAATTTGATGCTTAGTACAGAAGTCTTTAAATTCTTTGTTGGCAAAACATCTACCCTGATCTACTATTACACGAACTGGGGCACCGAAAAGTGCTACGCAGGACTTTAAGGCATTTATAGCACTGACAGTATTAATACGCAACGAATGGCGAAGAATTACATATTTTGTAAAGGCGTCTATCAGAACAAATACGTATTCTTTTATATCACTTTTGCCACTGAGCTTTCCGGTGGCGTCAATATGGACTGTATGCCACGGAATATTCACTTTGGGAATAGGATGTAACTCTATTTGCTGTTTACCCGTTGTTGTTTTGGAAAGTTTACACGTTATACAATTCTCGACAAATTTTCTTACGTACTTTGCCATATTCGGAAACCAATAGTGTTGATATACTTTATCCAATGTTTTGTCCCACCCCAAATGTATGATAGATTCATGTATGTGGTTTATGACGGACCAACGGAAAGCTCTGGGTACAATAGGAAGCCAACTATTTCGGTTATTTCGTTGAATTTTACGATATAGTACATTGGAACGCAGTTCATAAATACGACAGCTTGCTAAATCTAAATTATCATTTTCGATTTTGCTAATGATGTCACTACAGTCAGGATCACGCCTTTGCTCCGCTTGTAGCCATTCTGACGATAGTTCGGCTATATTGACTCGTTTTTCCTCGACACTTTTTTGTACCTGAACATTAATAGTACTAGTACTAGGTGTCTCTTTTGAGACTAGATGATTCCTTGAAAGAAAATCTACATGGGCCATTTTTTTTCCTTCCCTATAATGGATTTCGAAGTTGAAAGCTTGCAGAAATGCCCACCACCTATGCACCCTTGGTGTAAGGTCAACTTTATTGCGCGATGCCTTAAGCGAACTACAATCTGTAACTACAATAAATTCTTGCCCATAGAGGTAATGTCTAAAATACTTTACAGAATTTACAACTGCTAGTGTCTCCAGCTCATATGAGTGGTAACGAGATTCTGTGCTAGATGTTCGTTTACTAAAATATTCTACAGGGTGAAGTTTGCCGTTTAATCGCTGAAAAAGGATTGCGCCATACCCTTCACTGCTAGCATCTGTATGCAGTTCTATAGGAAATTGTGGATCAAAAATTATCAAGACTGGCGTGTTGGTCAAAATAGAGATTGCTTCCTGCCTAATAGTTTCTAATGCTGAATTCCAAACTAATCTAGTATTATTGTTTGCAAGTAAACGGTATAGAGGAGCCATTTTAATGGAAAAATTATGAATGAATTGTCTGAAATATGACGCAAGGCCCAAAAACTGTCTCAATTGCGTTATGGTCTGTGGGGGTGGCAAGTTAGTTAGTGCTACAACTTTACGGGGGTTTGGTCTTATTTCACCCTCTGTAATTTCGTAACCTAAAAACTGTACTTTATTCTTGAGAAAAGAGCATTTTTTAAGATTAAAGGAAAAACCAGCACCACTAAGAGTTTTTAAGACGTTTTTCAGTCTGTACAATCCTTGTTCGAGATCTATGGACGGAATGATCAAATCATCCATATAAACAATGGCATAAGTGTGTGCTAATTCACCTAAAGCATTATTAATTGCTCTCTGATATACAGCTGGGGCATTTCGTAGTCCAAAAGGCATTGACAAAAATTCATAGTGGGCTTCAGGTGTAATAAACGCGGTTTTCTCAACAGAACCAGACTCTACATTAATAGGAATTTGGTGAAATCCACTTGCCATATCCAAACATGAATATAGCTTTGCACCTGCTAATCTTTGTACTTGGTCACTAATGCGGGGCAAAGGGTATCTATCTGGCACGGTATTGGCATTAAGTTCTCTATAGTCCACACACATCCTATCAGATCCGTCCTTTTTTTTAACTAGAAGTATCGGACTAGAGAACGGAGACTTGCTTGGTTGGATAACCCCAGCCTTTAATAGTTCATTACATTTTTCACGTACAATCTTTCTTTCATCAGCACTCAAATGATACGGTCGACGCTGAACCATCTTGTTATTATCAACTAACCTTATTTCTAACTCGCCCGTAGTGACTCTACTAGAAGGTGTACCTTGTGCAAATGATTGAATAAACTGTGCGAGGACGTTAGTTAATTTCGGAATTTGACTAGCATCTATATCTGTATCCAATTCATTAAAACTAGTAACGGCTGTACCTACATCACAAATATTTACAGTATTTAATTTAGTTATAATGAGATTGTTATGTGATATCTCTACTTTGAAGCCTTTTGACAATAAATCACGACCTAATAAGATATCATTGCTGAGATGTTCATCAGGTAATACATGAAATAAAATATCTACATTGTAACCGCATATGGTAATCTCAGATAAAATTTGTGAAACGCACGTAATGTTAGATCTACCTACACCTACAAGACTAACCAGATCATTTCGACGTTTGCCTAATAACTTATTAGCAATAGCATTTTTAACCAGTGAACATTCAGCCCCGGAATCAAAACAAAATAGATATTGCTCACCCATGTGTGTAAAAATACCAGTGACAGGCCTCACGCTACACAAATCCACCCGTTTCGCTGCGCTTGTCCCACTCGTTGATGTACTGGCTGCAGGATACCAGGCTTGAGGACAGCGCGATGCGATGTGGCCTTCGACACCACACTTGTAGCATTTCAGAGCTGGCTTAGTCAAGGTCGTGGTCGTATTGGAATGATTGGAGATTGGAGCAGATTGCTTCTCACTCGTACGGCTAAAACATTCGAAAGATCTATGACCATTTTTGCCGCATGAAAAACATTTTACAGAAAGATTTGGCTTAGGGCGCTTCAAATCTGGAACATAAAAATCCTTTTTAACATTGGATTCTTGCAAGGACCTCTTGCGATATGAAAATGCCATTAACTCTCGCTGCATCTTATTACGACATGTGATTTCTGTTGTAAAAATATTCCGTTGTAACCTCGGTTCTATTTGACCAACGTGGGCCAATATAGTAGACACAATAATTTCCTCTTTGCTACATTTTGACAACCTAGACATCAATGATGAAAATAATCTACTTGAGTAAGCAGCAAGACATTCACCGTCGTGAGGTTTTGAGTTTAACATTTTTAGTAAGGTAGTTGCACAAGTGTCTGACGTGTCAAAACGAGCCAAAAAAATTTCTCTAAATTCTGACCAATTCATATTAGAGACAGCAATTTGAGCAAACCAAGAAGCAGCTATACCTTTCATAGCTTTACTAAGGGTAATTATAAGTTTACTTCCCTGAATTTGTCCTTCAGATAAACAAATATCTGCTGTTGATAACCAAGCTTGTGCGTCAGTTCCTTCAGCGTCAGGGTTGAATTCTGGGAGCACGATGTCCGGTGACGTTGCCACTTCAGGTTTACGTAACGCTTCCACAAGCTGTTGAATATTTTGGTTGTACGCCTCAAATATGGTTTTCCAACGTTGTTCGTCATTTTCGCCAACACAGTTATGTGCCTGCATACGTCCCACTTCTGATGACGGAGAAAGAGTATCCTTTGTCGGAGGACAGGTATTTCTTGGTATATCATTGGGTATCTCAGGGTTTGTGGGCTCCATGGAGGGTAGATGCAAGCACAAAACAAGCACTGTTATTGAATTGTAGTTTAATTTTAAATGTTGTAGAAATAATTACACTTCACACAAGATATAAGGGTATTCTAATTAGCTTTAGAACACAATTAAAATAAATAACTGTTAGAGCAGCAGGTTCACAACACTGTACCAGGCAGTCGTGCTCAAAAACGTACGCTTCCGAAAAATTACCACCATTATATCCTCGCCTGTTTCCCGCGCTCCCGGTCCAGTGTTCCGACCCCACTCTAGCCACTACGGCCTCAGCTCTGATTGGTGGATAGATTCGCGCCATAACAAGTTACACACAATGGTTACTAGATGGCGCGATCTCGGCATACAAAATAAATACAAACTTATCAACAAAAATATCGCTAGATGGCGTTATATCCCTTAATGTTATCAAAAGTATTACTTATAACTAAAAACAAATACAAACAAAGCTAGATTAAATACAGTTTCAATACTATTAAGAAAAGTAACTACTCAATCAATAATCATTCCACGACATATATTATAAAATTATTAATAAAGAAATGGAAAAAATTCCTCACCCGGGTGGGAATCGAACCCACGACCTCTACATTCCGTGCCAGCGCTCTTACCACTGAGCCACCGGGTCAATTATATAGTCAATAATATAGATACCTAATTTCATTGTCTTCACTTCACACATAAAAGAAAGTAACCAACCATGCATGCCATATCTGCGACAGCTAAAATGACGAAACTGACATCGCTTTTCATTATAAAATCAAGCGATTCAAAATAAGGATCTATAAACATGCAGGGAAATCGATCAATAAATAAGCCTATTGATCCATTAACAAACCACAATAATCTTTCCACATAGGAAGAAACATAAACATATTTTGTTTATGTTCCCCTGAGTAAGAAAACGTAAAACACGACCCCCTAACAAACACGTCACTACAAGTTCGAACTCGTCTTTTTTCAGTCAGCAAAAAGCCGTACATCCCGGCCCTTGAGACTCGAGATCAAACCCAGCATCTCGGTAAACATGTGCAAACATGTCCCCGAGCTCATTAAAAAGTCAAATTGTGAACTATGCGGTATGCGGTAAGAAATTCGGAGGCTCCGACTCCTGGGGGAAGGCTCGTCAAAGTTCAATGGCTTGTTTTAAAAGGATAGGTACGTTTTACCTTATGTGTAATTTTAATAATTGATGTGAGATGCTTATAAATAAATCTTAAACTAGGTATACTATTTATGTACGTAAGACCTTACTAATAAAAAAGTTTAATGTAGGTATAAACAATACACAGTTTATTTCATTTAACAGGAGGTCAATTCTCGAAAAGTCTCGAGTTGGAACGAAACCGAAACGGAACCCTTGTACACGCTCAGAACAAAGCAATAATTACTTTATGGTGACGTAATTAGACACATTTCAGCACGAGACAGATATTTAATTTTATTCTGTTATACTCGCGACCGATGCGTACTAAAATATACCTTATTACTCAAGCGGTAAGTATATATTGCTTCGCACCGCGTTTCGTAAAATTTTCAAGAATTGCCCCGCAGGTATTCTTTATTTTCATGTCAAAAGTCATGTATGATGAGAATATAACTTTACGCGCTGTTTATTTGCAGGGGAAAATCATTTTTCCAATGGTTGGATACATACGAAAGTTACATAGAAATTTTTCATCAATAGATTGAGTTTCAATTTGCAGTCATGTTAATGCTGTCATGACATGATATAAATTTTAAAAAAGCCAGCATTTTCTGACCATTAAAAAATCTGCCGTTAATATAACTATGTAACTTAAACTTACCTGTCCCTAGTAAAAAAAACCATAAAATATTTCAGTTGCGTAGCGAAATCATTTTTTACAAACCTCAACTTTACGCTACTAGTTTTAAATGCTATTTTCAGACATCCCTCGATACCTCAATCAGGGTACAAAGGCAAAGCCCCGGGGATAGGTATCGATAGTATTATAAATACACCTCATATTTGTCTGTCTGTTTTAGTTTATTTTAGAATGTACCGTGCGTGAGGTTGTGCGGAAATTGTACCGTGTTTTTGGAAAACTCTATGTTAGCTAAGTTTGAGCCGAATTTCAACTGAGGGTTATATTGAAATGAAATTATGTTTTTGTGAAATAAACTACTCAAAAATGGCATTAATTTATATCTGTAGCACTGTCTCTATGTGATTAGATAGCTGGAATCGTACTTGACTTGACAATCTCACACTAAGATGATCTTGTGCCATGAGATATTATATGTGATATACAGATATATTATATCTTCTACAGGGAATTTATTTCTTTATTCAACAACCAGATCATAGAAAATGTAGAAAATCTATAGCTAACTTAAAACATAATATATTAATTATAGCTACATCTCATCAACATCGACAGTTGGAAGTATTGAATTGTACCATCTAAATTACTTATCTTAGGTATAAGGAAGCGATATACCTAAGTATAGATGATAATTTTGTATAGTATCACGTTATATTATCTGGTCCCTTTTTTTAAAATGCGGATCTCTAAAAATGACTGCGTTGCAGTTTTATGTAACGTTAAAATCTTATTTGGAATGAGCATTTTTATTTTTTAAATGTCAAAACGAAATATTTGATGAAGTTTTGATAGAGCTTTAACGAAATAATATATAGTAATATATATATATATATATATATATATACACAGGGTGTAACAAGAAGGGTATGTTAAGCGAGAAATAGCCCAATGTAAAGAACCTATCCACAAAATTTGAGACTCGAAATCACATGTTTATTTTTCCGGATAGTACGGAGAATTTTTAAATATCTCAGTAATTTTCATACAATCTTGAAAAATAAACATGTGATTTCGAGTCTCAAATTTTGTGGATAGGTTCTCGACAGTGGGATATTTACGTAGCTTTTCGCTTAACATACCCTTTTTGTTACACCCTACAGGGTTTTCCTATTCGATGCTGGATATACTACTTCGAATGTTAAAGAACGGTAGTTATTTTATCGTTGAATATTCTCTCATTGATGTTAGGATATTATGTTTAAATGCTTCTTAAAATAATACATACTATATGTATATTTATTGCTACCGAACCAATCAGTATCATTGACTTGACTATTCTACATATTATTATTAGTTGACCTAAATTTGAATTCCATTTAAGCGAACTGTACCCGCTGAAAGATAACTTTTATTCTTTGTTAAAAATAAACAAATAAAGTTATAACAATGTCAATGCAAGATTTTACTCTATGAACCAAAATTATATAATTTAAATAATTCATAACGCCATTATATTTCTCGGTTCAAGTAGAAACGTGCGGGAGTTCGGATCGGAACAAAAAAAAAACCATTCCAGGATCCCTTACCTTTAGGGTTGCAACCACAAAATTACTTACAACCCAGAAATTTAGACCGCACGATCTTAAATCTTTACCAATACAGTTGAAATTGGTAATAATCACGTATCAAGTTAAAGTGGTTATATAAATTTGAAATCGCAGTTGAAACCGTTCTTGTAGAAGGTGCGTAACTCCTTAACAGTGATAATTCCGGATCAAACCGGTGGAGTGTGGAGATAAATCCTCGCCGGGTCGAATGCTGCTAAACAGATTTAAATATGCCATTAGCGTTTTGTACATTTGTAAGCCAGTTTGCAAGCTTTAGGTCAGTTCTCGAAGGACCATTATGTAAAATGTTTTCGTTGTTAATTGAGAAAACGTAATATCACATGCTATTTACATGCCAAAATTCAGATAGTTAATTTGAAGTATACACTAACGCAGACGTACAAAGATCACCGACATAGCTCAACGGTCCAGCAAGCTGAAGTGGCACTGGGCAGAGCACATAGCTCGAAGAACTGATGGCCTATGGAGTCGGAAAGTTCTAGAGTGGATACCACGTATCGGCAAACGCAGCGTAGGAAGGCCACCCGCGAGGTGGACGGACGACCTGGCCAAGGTCGCGGGCGTCGGTTAGATGCAGGCTGCTTCCGACTGGTCGGAGTAAAGGTTGTTGGGGTAGCTCTATGTCCAACAGTGGACTTCTCAGGGCTGTAAATGATAATGATACACTAACGTATTTTGCTGCAGATTGGAGCTGCTCTCCGCATAATATGCCCAAACAACATGTCTTCATATTATGAGAAAGTTACCAAAGGAATACTAAGCTCGCATAACCTTATTATACCTGTGTATCACAAATAACTTAATTTGAATAACACGTTACTAAAAGTAGTCCTATCATTATTAGGGTACATACAGGGTGTAAAAAGACAGCGATGATTTTTTAATACCTCGTATTCTTTCTAAGGTTACGATCATTTTCTTCTATGGAACCAACCCTGGGAAACGACAAAAAACTGTACTGTCATTTTATTGCAACCAATGTATTTGATGCGCAAAGTACAAATGTAACTACAAAACTAACATTATAATATTTTGACATTATATCTTTGAAAAAAATGTTAGTTGACAGATTTCAGATGGATTTATTAAAAAAAAATGATAATATTAATGCAACTTTGGACCTCAATATCTTGGAAACCCGTGGTTTCCCAGGGGTACTTCCATAGAAAAAAATGATCGTGATGTTACAAAGAATACGAGGTATCATCTATCCAATAAAAATTTTTTGAAATCCATCTATAATTTACGGAAATATCGGTGAACATATATTAAAAAAAAATATACATACAGACGAATTGAGAACCTCCTCCTTTTTTTGAAGTCGGTTAAAAAGAACAAAGTTGTCTTTTTACACCCAGTATATACAACGCAATATAAAATTAACGATTAACTGGTCTTCCCAATAGAGATAGAAGTACGTAGCTCATCTGTTATAGTAATCCAAAAAAACTACTCAATTTCGGCCAATGGTTCCATTGTATTTCCCCCAAAATTACATTAAAGAACACGTTGTACAAAATCGTCTATCAAAAAGATCGTATCGTAATCGTGGATTCTAAACAATAATTCAGCAGGTAATAAAGCTATTTTATATTAGCTGCTAATGGCCGAAAATGCACATTTAATTATATCTGGATGGGTGCGAAACAGTTGAGAGGCAACTTAAGATTTTAATGCCCCTATTCAGCGATGATAATGCTGCTTCAGAGTTGTTTATTTTTCGATGGGTTTAATAGAGTTCTGTTTATTGTTTATCTCCCTTCTTCTTAGCATTGTAAAGGAGGAAATTATTTAGGTGAGAAGAGAGATTGCTTGCTGGAAATTCTTTTGTAAATGGCTGTTTGTGTGACGGTACATATAGCCAGCAGGTTAGTATTTTTGTTTATTTATTTTGTTTGTTTTCTTGTTAAAGTAAGAAATTTATGTGGAAAATTAATATGGATAGAGAATGTAGTGTGGTGTAGCAAGGGTCATTTATTTTCAATAGCTACCCTATTCTTCGTAATGTTCAAGTTAAAACGCATGAATATGGCCTTCTCATATTGGTTAAGAAAATTATACTATCTATATGGAGTAAAACGTAGGTGAATTTCGTATTAAAATACCCTACTCGTACTAGCCTTTGGCACAGGTATCGAAATACGCTTTTGCAGAAACCAAATGACTTCAGGGCAGCTCAGTACGCTTCAGTAAGCGTTATGCTAAACGCGCCTGAGCTAAAGTAAATCTAAGTCTAATCTAAGGCTACTAACTACCTAGGATTAGGTTTAACTTACCTTTGTGTTGGTAAAGGTAGGATATTGCGCGTATTATATAGTTTTTAATCGTATATACTCGTAACAAGTTTGGGAAAGCTGTAACACTGGACTTATAAGATGCTTGTCAGTAGCGTTTGCTGTGTCCTGGGGTCCATGGAGTTTGGAGTCATAGTTATATTAATAAATAACTGCATGACAGCGTGGTGTTTATGGACAAAAACCCATGCAGTAGCCTTATGGTGTGCTCTGGAATAGAACACGTTTAGCAGTGGACTGCAATAGGCTGAGGTATGTGTGTATTTGTTAAATAATTCTAGTACTTATGTTATTTACATTTTATATATACATAGTCCAAAATACAAACTGCGGTCTCTAACCCGCCTGTCCAGCGTGGTGACTATTGGAAATTCCCCTCATGGCAGTCTTGTGGCGTGCCCTGGGGGATGCCTACGTCCAGCAGTGCACTGCAATAGGCTGATGATGATGATGATGATGATGTGTTTGTTAGCTGGTGTTTTAATCCTCATGTAATACCTATTACATTTAATAAATTTGGACGGTATTCTTATATGACGTAGGTATATAAGAAAGGATTTCCCTAAACTCCCGCGGGACCAGAAAATAACTTGAATTTTACCTGATGCTTATACATATTATTAAATTGTCTTGAGTTATTAACAATTTATCGGACCAGACTTTTCTACAATTACTACCAGTATATATCTAGAGGTCACCATACATAAACCTAGTTGCAACTAGTAAGGTAATCGACACCAAGTGAGAACCCACGCTAGTGCAGTGACGCGGATAAGCCTTTACGCCGCTGACCTGCTGTAATACTTTAATTTACAATAGCTTGTAAGTCCTGACGTTGTAATAATGGAATTGTATGGAAAGTACCGCGATCGGGATTCGAATCGACGACTTTTGTGTCTGCACTGAGATTTTCGAAAACTTCGAAAAGTTGTTAAATCTGCTATTTAATAAAGTCTGTACTTTACAAACATACAGGGTGTAGGTGACAGCCAGACAAATACTAAAATGCTGAACAAGTATCATTGTGTTGAGTTAATCTACAGTGTTATTTCTCGCAGGAAATGTATTTTTGTTTTGATTATCAGTAATCTTAGCTCTCCGCGCGCCAATTGTATCGGACGATTCTGTGACTAATTAAATGGGCTTATTGGTTATTGTGTGACACATTGTTGGTTTTTTTTATCACTTGTGACTCTCATTAGGGTTTATCAGGGGAACTTTTTTTTTGAAAGTAATCTTTTGGTTAAAAAAATATTTTAAAGTAATTATCTATTTTTTTTTTGCGAAAAAATGTAATGAGGGAAATGTTGGAATTTTCATGCGAAAGTTTTCAGTGTTTTCCGCCTCAGAATCATGGTCTGAAATCATGGTATCAATATTTGCCTGGCTGTCACAAACACTCTGTATAGTTATAGTTGTAATTTCGAAATGGGGTAAGCAAAACTGCTGAATCATAAAAGAGATCCCACACTCACGTTTACTATAATCAGAGTTAAATGGTCAGTGGCAATTTGCTAGCTTGTCGCCTAAGAAAATGTCCGAGCTCCTTAGTAGACTCTTACGGCCAGGAAGGAGATGCAGATGATGTATTCTAGCGAAGTCCCTCATCAGCACATAACTGATAGAACAAATTAACGTAACAGCAGCAATTTAACGTGAAAGTTTCGTCTCTGACAACGTGAGCATATAGAGCATATATCTATCCCTTTCACATACTGATTCTAGAATAACTTTACAAAACCTCATGGTGCAACTACATTTAATGAGGCTCTAGTGACAAAGCTAAGGTTTTGTAGAACACGTGCTGTTAAAGAACATGACACCACACCGCGATCCTAGAAAAGTAGACCTTTTCAGCTTACCTTCTAATGCATATTTGGTAGTCGAAAACATTTCCAATTGGGAACTTTACCAGTTACTGATTTGTGTCAGAAAAGCAGCGGTAGGCTCACCCCTTACTACGTGGGACTTATTAGGCTTTCTTGTGTAATTTGCACGTTTATGCCCACTCTTTTTGGGGATGCTGTATATAAAACCTCGATTGTAGGGCTACTTGAACTCATTGCCCGAGTATAATACTTATACACCCCTCCTTCAATTCAGTTGTACCTATGGTTAAAACTCTTAGCAAAACTTCGGCTAAGGCTATTTGAGCACATGCCGAGGTATATAAATAGAGCAGGTATGCAAAGGAGTAGCATACAAATATAATGCAATAATTTCCTTACAAAACGAAATACATAATGTCCATCACAGATGCATCCCACGACATCGTTGCATCGAAATAAAGTACATATTATAAAGAAATAAGAATAAAAATAACCTAAAAGCGCCAGCCTTTACTGCCCAACTTTTTGTAAGAAAGCTCCTGTCGTAACGTCAGGACCAGATCGATTGAATACAGTCTATTAAGAATCGCAGCTCCCCATTATTATTGGTTCACGTCAGTAAGTGACACTCGTTGAAGGAGCCCATGGTAGTGCAGCGACGCGTGCAAGTCTGGTGTCGGGTTACTGCCACGCCAGACGGCGCGGCGTCTACCGTACTAGGTATACGAGTAGATAGATGCAGAAACCGGCTTTTAAGTAAGGTTAAATGCCTTTATTTTAGACACTTGATGAACTCGGTATCGGTATCAAGATTAAATATTGGATTGCTAGATTATACTAGCTGCATCTCCTGCATGTTGTAAGATTCGAGTCAGAAATTTAGGAGCGTTCTTTCAGGTTATAAGCTATCAATATGCCATTGATATTCATCTCTTCAGACACATCAGGCTACGAGAGAGGGCATTTGTGCAAACGCAAGGACTTATGCACTACGTATATGTCCAGCTTACTCGTATATGACTGCTTCCGATAAAAAGGGTAACCGATTTGAAAGCACCCTGTGATCCTTTAAGGAAATTGCCATGGCAGAATGCGGCATCGAAGAAATCACATCCGTACGTCATCCGTAATTTTCTTTAAAAGGCTTCGTATACCTATTAGATAAGCATTATATATAAATGTCTTGTGCCTGGTTAACGATTCTCTTTAAGTACAACAATGTGCTCTTAAAGCTTGTTAATAAAATATTAACTACGCATCTCGAACAACGAATGAATCAAACGTGTACCTCACAAACTACATACAGGGTGTTTTTTCGTTGCCCCCCTAACGAAGGGTACGTACTTTATACATCAAATAAAGTAAGTTTATGCCAAAAAAATGCTGGGAAACGATGTAAATAAAAAAAATATATATTATAGTGTCCAGTGTTTATGCTAGTTTTTTCATAGACAGATATTAATTATTTCTCGGGAAAAAATCTTGCTACACGCGTCAATGTGCATTTATGCAGAAAAACGCAGTCTATTTACTCAACTTTAGACCCTAATATTTTGGAAACCAGTCACTTCCCAGGTATGCTTCCATGGAGAAAAATGATCGTAATGATGAGGAGATGCCGTAGGAACGTTGACGTTCCTGTATACTATATTATGCTAAAAAGATAATCGTGCCATTGAAAGTAGCGCCGCGATTAAGTAGAATACAGAAGTTGGGTACGATTGGTTTGTTAAGGTGAATGTTATCGATATGTGATTGCGTAAATCGAAAAATTTGAACTCCTTTTAGGACCGATTTTTCCAATCGTCACATAGCCTATCTGGGGTATAAATTTAATGCTCTCTTTCATTAAAAACTTGATCAAGAGACAGCATCAACTGTGTCTTTTAGATAGACCATCAAACGTTTAAAAAAATCAAACTTTATAGAAATGAAGACTATCTATAGTTAAAGTTTATTTATTTTATTTTATTCGGGAAACAAACGGTTGACAATAACTAAGTTTATTAGAACGTAAAGTTGATGTGGAGAGTAAGTTTATTTTACGCAATGTGTATGAAATGGAATAGAATATGTATAGACTCGCTGTTTAGAGATTTGGGGGGTCGTGTCGCGTCAAAGGGAAAATAGAAGTAATATCAAAGAGAGTTACCAGGGTGTTTTCTCTTCTTTCTTCATCTAGGGTACAGGCACTCTTATTGGGTAGGTCGGTTTGTCACACACGAAAATTTCACTTGTCGAGACGCGAGTTAGGTACCGCGATGGTTAGGTAACGACTACTAGCGTGGCCGGGCGAAAGCACACGGGGCCCGCGTCCGGCGACGAAGAAAAGAGCGGGCAATTCAAATAGGGAGATACAAAATTAGTTTTAACACTCGTATTTGAATATTAGAAACTACAAATACAAGCACAATAGCAACAATGAAATAAGATAAACAGGAAAAAACATAGAAACCTTCACTAGAATACATGAACTGCATCTTCTGCCGTGCAAGTCGTACGAGTCGACTAAGGAACTCCGGCATTCTCTCAGGCGATAGGCTAGCAACTTATCACTGGTATCTATCTATCCCTGCTATGCGAAACGTGGCTGTGAGATAACCTTTATGAATCTGCAGTTCTAGCTATCCCATTTTGGAGGCCCCATCAGTTCTAGCTATCCCATTTTGGAGGCCCCATTAGTTCTAGCTATCCCATTTTGGAGGCCCCATCAGTTCTAGCTATCCCATTTTGGAGGCCCCATCAGTTCTAGCTATCCCATTTTGGAGGCCCCATCAGTTCTAGCTATCCCATTTTGGAGGCCCCATCAGTTCTAGCTATCCCATTTTGGAGGCCCCATTCGTATATACGCAAAAATCTCTAATTCATATTTAAACAAAATCATGGGAAACACCCATACGCTTATAAATACAAAATTGAGACTTCACATCAACTTACATAGTTAAGGGGACTTCACAAATCTGCCCGAGACTGTAATACCTTACCGGGAGCATTCACCTTAAGTAGAGTCATGCATATTTAAGAGAGCGACAACATGTCTAAGGATTTAAGCTCCGACGTAATGAGCTTGAACACCCTGTATAGTACAAACTTGGAACTGCAGCTTTATTTGTGCTAGAAACTACCTGTGACTTCGTCTGTGTAGAATGTAGAGAATATAAAATAAAAAATAACATGACGACCAAGATAATATTTTGATTTGCTTAATTTTTATTCATAAAGATTGCACAAAAGTCGTGGATTTATCCTTTAAAGTTTTCATTACATTGTCACTAACACCCTGTTTAGAGCTAGCTGTTTAACATAATCTCAGCAATACAGGCTTCTCCTTTATTGAGTCATTTATTTATTTTTATTTATATTCCTCTTTCGTCAGTTTCTTTATATGTGGTGCGGGTGTTTGGAGCGCAAAGTTCTGATTTTTTAAACGAAAACTGTGTATTGTATACAATTGAATTTAAGGGATCAAAATAAAAAGCAGAGATTTTTGATAAAAATTTCAATAATCTGAGTATTATTAGAATAAGTATTATATATTATGATTTAATATTTGAATTTTAAATGGCTGCGACATAATAATATAGCTTTATGGTAATTTTGACTTATACAAAGAAAAAATATTTTATTGGTATGTTTGTAATAAATTTGCTCATCTGTTCACGCAATAAGGGGTACAGAGTTTTCGCTTCACATATTAATACCTACACATCAATTTATTAATAATTTTATTAATAAATTTATTTTATAATATATAATATCTTGATAAACCTACATATCATTTACTTAACTACCATACTTAACAGTAAAACAAAATAACATGTTAAAAAACAGGCCAAGTGCAAGTCGTACTCACGCACGAAGGATTCTGTACCATCACTACATATTATAGAACAAAGTCGCTTGCCGCTGTCTGCCCGTCCCTATGTATGCTTAGATCTTTCAAACTAGGGAACGGATTTTGATGCGGTTTTTTTTAATAGATAGAGTGATTCACGGGTAAGGTTTATATGTATAGGATCAGCACTGTACCCGTGCGAAGCCAGGGCGGGTCGCTAGTTATTTATAAAAACGGCAAAAAACACTTTTATGAGAGCCCCTTTTCAGAAATTTTTTTAGTAACGACACTCAAAATCACTCAAAATCTTGAGTGACAATCAAAGAGAATTTATTGCAAAAACAACTTTCATGAACCCATGAAGTAATCGTAATCCGATTCAAGTTTTACTCAACTTACCTCCATATAAAACCATGCACAATAATTCTGGTTTTAGTATTGGTTGTTAATACGGCAATAGAAACACATCATCTGTTAAAATTTTCACGGTGTAGCTATTACGGTTCATAGGATCTCAGCCTAGTGAAAGTAATAGACAGAAGAATAATAGGGCATTATTTTCACCCCTTAAGTACGGAATCCTAAAAAGTAGCAGTTTACGTTTATCTCGGATCACCATTCCAAATTCCAAAAACAAGTTTACGAACTTGGCCTCCTTTTCCACTTACAGCAGTTTCCTATCCTTTTTTACGATTACCTCCTTTGATGTTATGTGATTCGGTTATGTGAATACATGATTTCACCTTTTTTCTTTGAACTTTACCTATTTAGGGAATATTGTGTTTTATCCCGCGTGGCGTCGCTAGCTCTGAGTGCTGTTATTTCTTTGTTATATTCTCCATATTGGAGTGGAATTGAAATGACATTTGTTATGCGAAAAGGTTTTGTTTGCAAGTTTTGGCTGTTTGCATAAAAAGTTGTATATAACCGTTATTGTTATATCTCAAATAAACAGGTTTTTCCGGTCTTATTAACGGAAAATAGCAATATAAAATCTTTAGTTCAAGTTCACAATTGGTGATTCATATTTAAAGTAATAAGTTGCTAGCTCTTCGCCTGAGTGATTGCCCGTGTTCCTTAGTTTCTTAAGATATGCATTGATAGAGAAGCAGCTCATGTAGGTACGTCGTATTCTAGTAAAGCTCGTCTTTGTACTATTTCTTTTACAACTTACTGTCTATGATAAAAAATTATGTGTACAATAAAGAATACAAAAAGGGCCATATTATCACGGGAAATACTAACTAATAATGATGATCTCCGACCGTATTTCGGTCTAGGCCTCTACGGAGATTGGCCAGGTACGCAGGAGATATTATAGTACTCCCTATTCCCTCACTCTCATAGTCCTATGCAGTGTTGCCAGATCCTACATTGCGAAATTATCTTATATTTGTTTCTAAATTATCATGTTTTTATCGCATGATAGAATATATGGATAATGTTGGAATTTACGCCGAATAAGAGACGGAATATAATATATGAATAGAATTTGAACGAATTATCGTGCGATACCTAATTTTATTTTTTAAATTGTCGTGGATCTACGATAATTATAGTGCATCTGGCAACGCTAGTCCGATGGGACGGAAAGCCGACACGACCGGAGAGAGATCAGGCGCAGGACCAACGTTTTTACGTGCTGTCCCAAGCACGAGCTAAGTGACAATTTTGCAAAAACTAACTAATAATATACTAGACACAATCACAGTTTAGTTACATACATACATATATATAATCACGCCTTTATCCCTTACGGGGTAGGCAGAGCACCAAGGACCGATAGAACCACATGGTGCCACTTCTGACCAATTTTGAGGGTATAGTTGAGATGTACAAGTTCGGTTAGTAGTGACAGGTGGTCAGCCTATCGCCTACAAAACACCAAGACCCTGTTGTCCCTCTACTGACTTGTACAGTATGCCCGGGAAGAGAAGCAGCTGTAGTATTACACGTTTTTTTTTACTCCCAGAGCAGCATAGAAGAAGTATAGTTAATATCATAAAATAGCTAATATTAAATGTTGATTCAACCTACTCCGGTATAAGATTTCAACTGAATTCCTGTTATTGTAACATCATGAGGCAGTGCTTCCGGCGAAATTGTTATTTTAAATTACATTCATATTATTCTAGTCAAATATATCATTGTATTTAACTATGTATGATGTATAATAGGGGTTGAAATAATATTACATAGTATACAATATGGTTATTTTAAGGATTTCTGGGTATAATGTTTTAGGAATTAATTACGAGTACATTGCACCAGTTTGTGTGATCATAGAGGAATAAGATGTCATAGAGTGCTAATATCATACTAACTGTTTCGATGTACCATTAGACTTTTCGGTGCCTCACAATTCCAGTCCTTGACACTTAGATTCTATTAGTGTAATGTATAGTAATGTACTACATTACTAATGTATTATAACGTATAGTAATGCAATCTAAGTGTCAAGGACTAGAATTGAGAGGCACCAAAAGTCTAATGGTGCATCGAAACTGTTAGTATGACATTAGCACTCTATGTCTACATCTTAATACTCTATGGTGTGATGGAAATAATAGTCGTCAACTAAATGTGAATAACATATCCACGAGTATTAAAATACTGAATAAGTGAAGAACAAGGTCTCATTTTTTTCTACGATATATTTTAATTGTTATTAAATCTAAAAAGACAGATTCTAAACTGCGTTCTTTGCAAAGGATTAGTGACAAAAAAAATTAGGTGTAATTTGGCCAAGTCCGTATAATTACTATAAGTTGGTGACTTGGCCACGTTGCCAGCGGTGGAGAAGTTGCAGGCAATCTTCTATTTGTAAATATGTTCTAGATTTAAGCTTTTTATTCTTTACAAGTGGACGCCCGCGACTCCGTCCGTGTGGACTACAGAAAAAACAAAATATCGAAATAAGTGGGACCTATCACAATATATTCCTGAAAAATGGATCGAAATTGGTTCAGCCGTTTCTGAGATTAGCGTGCACAAACGCACATACAAACAGACAAACCGACAGACAAACAGACAAAAATTCCAAAAATCATCGTTTCGGCTTCTATTGCGTTGATAAAGGTCTCCTATAATATTTTTTCTCATATATCTTCCATGTACAGACAGCGATCCGTTACATTTTTATTATATGTAAAGATTTCATATTGCACACAGTTAGTCACCGCAGTTTCAATACCGTTGGATTTGATCAAGATAATAAATCATGAGCGCAGGATAGCGTTGCACAGCATCTTCTTTCTTTGAAAAAGATTAGTGACGTCACCTAAAGGGGTAATTTCGCAAAATCCATATCTATACTTAATATTATAAAGCTGAAGAGTTTGTTTGTTTGTTTGTTTGTTTGTTTGTTTGATTGAACGCGCTAATCTCCGGAACTACTGGGTCGAATTAAAAAATTCTTTTTGTGTTGGATAGTCCATTTATCGAGGAAGGCTTTAGGCTATATATCATCACAGTGCGACCAATAGGGACGAAGAATAAGAGGAAAATGTGGAAAAAACGGGGAAAATTATTCAACTTTGGAGACTTCCGTTGCGTGCGCTGCGTAAACGGTTCAAGTTATCCAAAAAATATGTATGAAAGAATAAAATGACGTAGAAATGATATGAAAGAAAAAAATTGAAGGTCTTGACTGCCTGATGGAGAACCCTTAGCAGCCCAGCTAAACTTTGAGAGATATGAAAATACCGTCTTAGGAAAAGTTGCTCAGCATGATAAGCACTTTCTAATAACGTAATAATATATTATAAACGCGAAAGTTTGTAAGTATGGATGGATGGATGTTTGTTACTGTTTCACGTTAAAACGGCTGGAGCGATTTTAATAAATTAATTTTGGTATGGAGTTAGCTGGCACCCTGGATTAACACACAGGCTACTTTTTATCCCGGGAATATATTTTTATCCCGGATAATTTCGACATTTTGCAGTCCACGCGGACGAAGTCGCGGGCGTCCACTATAATTAATATAAGTTAGACACTAAATAACAATAAATCAATACGCAGTGTAGTAGCGTTGCGTAGCATGTGCTACGGACTACGAATGTGCTACGAACTTGCTACGCTAGGAGAAATTGTGCTAATGCCATTTTATTTTTAAACTGTTGTCATCATCATCATATAATCACGCCTTTATCCCTTACGAGGTAGGCAGAGCACCAAGGGCCGATAGAACCACATGGTGCCACTTCTGACCAATTTTAAGGGTATAGTTAAGATGTACAAGTTCGGTTAGTAGTGACAGGTGGTCAGCCCATAAGTCTTTTCCTCTACTGGCTTGTACAGTATGCCCGGGAACAGAAGCAGCTGTAGTATTACACGTTATTTTTTCACTCCCAGAGCAGCATAGAAGACTATTGTACTATCTACAAAAACAAAACAAAAGATAAAACTTGTAACTTTTTGACGTGAAACGTCTTTAAAATCGCGCCGACACATACGGGTACCAGGTTTAAAAACTGGACCGTAACGAAAAGGTCTATATCATCGTACCTTAATAATTAAAAAACTATTGGTCTTAGAAACAAAAATGTGGTGTAAATATTTCACTTATATAGTCAGCTCGCTGTTATGACATTGAGTTCGTGTCGGGGTCAAGCGGGGGGGCGGGGGAGGGATACTGCGATAACTGTGCGAAACCGGCGCTCGCGCTTGTTTCTATTCAGTGTAACTCGTGACTCCGATTTTATAGCGTGGTGATTCTTTCGTGTGTTTGTCAAGTTTATTTGAACCGATTGATTTATACAAAAATAAGTGTAATTTGGACAGTATTTATATCTATACTATCTATACTAATATTATAAAGCTGAAGAGTTTGTTTGTTTGTTTGTTTGAACGCGCTAATCTCAGGAACTACTGGTCTGATTTGAAAAATTCTTTCAGTGTTAGATAGCCCATTTACCAAGGAAGGCTACAGTCTATACAACAACCTGCCCGGCTTCGCACGGGTACAACGCCCCCTCACGCGGACGAAGTCGTGGGCGGCTGCTATTTAAAATAACCAGAAAGTGACAATAAATATATAAACATTTGCTATGTATTTTATGTTTCTATTACGTACCTGTTCTTTTTTTATTAAAATACTTAAAACAGCGTCCATCTTGTTTTCATTTCAATCTTTTACTTTAAAAGCGATTCGCTAACATAGACGTTTCACGTTAAAACCAACGGCCGTGTGCCCCGACACAGCCCCACCCGCTTTTTAGAATTATCCGATAGAAAAATGTGAGACATACTGGAATACATTATCTGTATCTCCATCCGGGCATCTCATAAGAGTCGAGTGAGTAATTTAGGAGCATTCTCTCAGGCGATGAGCTTGTCACCGATATTTTATCTGGTCCCACTATGCTTTGTGTAGCTGTAGGATTTCTTTTGGAATCTTCTGGTTCTGGCTATCCCATTTTTGGGAACAGAGAAGTATGTTTATGTATTCTACAGAGTGTAACAAAAGGGGTATGTTAAGCGAAAAGCTATGTAAATAGCATACAATCTTGAAAAATAAAAATGTGATTTCGAGTCTCAAGTTTTGGAAACTTTTCGCTTAACATACCCTTTTTGTTAGACCTTTTATAGGTATCATATGTACGTCAAGATTAATGCACTCCATAAAATATTCGTATCAATATCTCTAAGGCCAGGTTTATCTTCACAACATCAACTTTATTTCTCAGATAGACTATCTAACCATTGGAAATTTGGCCCTTAGGTAATATTAATTAAATAAACTTTTGTTCTACAGCTGCTTTTCTTCCCGGGCATACTGTACAAGTCACTAGAGGGACAAGAGGGGCTTGGTGGTTTGTAGGCGATGGGCTGACCACCTGTCACTACTAACCGAACTTGTACATCTCAACTATACCTTCAAAATTGGTCAGAAGTGACACCATGTGATTCTATCGGCCCTTGGTGCTCTGCCTACCTCGTAAGGGATAAAGGCGTCATTATATATATGTATATGTAAAGTTTTGTTCACCCAGAAGTATCTTCAAAAATTAAATACCTTACTTCAAAAATAAGCCATTTCTATAAAACAGAAATAAATACTAGAAATCCTATATTATTATGTTAAATTGATAGACACGTAAATGTAATAACATCGAGCATTCCGAATATCCCCTCGCTGCACCCCATCCACCCCCACAAACAATTACATCCCCTCCGGTAGCATTGTTAACTGATAGCTGCTCTACCGGGGTAGCTTTCGCCGATGATGATTATTTATCTATAATTTTTAAATGCAGGGTGCATTTATTTTTTCATTCGTTTTTATTTCGTAGGATGTATCTAAATATTGATATTCCAAAATAGTTTATAAAGTTGTAAAAGGAGTATATTGAGCGAAAAGCTATGAATATAGCCCATTATGGCAACACAAGCTAAAAAATTATTTCGAAAAGGTTGGTCGAGGCATCTCATGACCAGGCTGGCTCATTTTTTGGACAGCGAGTAAGCCTCGCTATCCAGCGGGGCAACGCTGCCAGCCTTTTGGGCACATTGCCAGCGGTGGAGGACTTGCAAGGAGTCTTCTATTTGTAAATTTTATTTTATTTTGTAGCTCTAGTTTTTTTTTACGTAGGTTTAGTTATTATTGTAAATAATTATAGATAAATAAATGTTAAAATACCCTGAAGCTAAAAAATTAGAGAATACTTGAAATTACAAATATTTGTTGCAGACTCTCCCTCTACCACGTGGGAGTGAATAGGCTGGTCAAATGCAGGGGTGTAATTTGCGCACTTTTGCACCTTTTTAGGTATAATGAGCATGATTGTATGTATGATGTAGGTCATAGGCCATTGTCCCATAATTTAATCTTGGCGTACTAAACTTATTCCATATCTAAAAACCATTATAGACATCTATAAGCATTTCAATGCAAATCCACATACACTTATTTGCAGCTACCAATAAACAATTTGGGGTGTAATCACGAAGTAGTGCACAAAGGAGTTGGTGTAATAAATAACGTTTGATTAAATAGGTTTGCCAACGCGGGCAACGAGCGGAAGGGTAGACTATAAGGCAAATGTTAGCCATCTCAACTATACCCTCAAAATTGGTCAGAAGTGGCACCATATGGTTCTATCGGCCCTTGGTGCTCTGCCTACCCCGTAAGGGATAAAGGTGTGATTATATGTATGTATGTATGTACGAGTATGTTAGCCAGTGATTAGCTTTATATTGCGCTGATAGATGATCCTACACGTCATATAACCATTTGAAGGTAATCAGTATTAATATACAACCGTTTCTAAAATTAAACACTCGTCAAGCCGACAGTAAAATAGATGGGATATCTGGTAAAATTAGACAGCAAAAAATGGTTATAATCTTTTGCAATAACATGGAATTTGTTTTGGTAGTATTAAGGCGATAAGGTTTTGCTTAACTGAGATCGCGATTGAAATTAAAAGTATACAAATACGTCTGTTCTCTAAGCTTCTTTATTTTGCACTAACTCAGATGACAAGTAGACTTTATACTTAAAATAACAAAACATAGCTAGGTATCTATCTATGTATCACCTATGGGTCAGCTCACAAAAAAAGGGAATATTGTACCTTGGACTATCTGTTTAGGCAGGTAGATTAATAGCCGGGGTGTTTTACACTTAGAAAGCATAAATAGTTATTGGTTGTCTCTTTTTAAATTAGGCATATAGACATATAGACAGTGATAATAAGCAGTAATAGCCCAGTGGTTAAGACGTGCGTGACATCCAAGCGGGAGCCATAAGTTCGAACTCAGTCACGGGCCTGTACCAATGAATTTATTTCATGTACAGATTTTAATGTTGCAAAATTGTCACTTAGCTCGTGCCTCGGAAAGCACATAAAACCGTTGGTCCTGCGCCTGATCTCTCTCCGGTCGTGTCAGCTTTCCGTCCCATCGGACTATGAGAGTGAGGGAATAGAGAGTGCATCTGTGTTTGCGCACACACTTGTGCACTATAATATCTCCTGCGTACCTGGCCAATCTCCGTAGAGATTGGTCGCCTTGGCCGGAATACGGTCGGAGATCATCATCATAGACAGAGTAAGATACCTTAAAGCTTTAGGTATTATTATATTCTAATATGATGTCGCGTAGCTATATTGGAAGTCACAGATCTACCTTAACTATCCCAGCTCCTTTTAATTCTTCGATAATGAGTATAACTGGCAGAGCACGATTCTCGCACCTTTCGACATATGTCTACGGTCGAGTTTTTGGTCCATACCACACAAATATAAAAAAAATATTGTGCTTAGATAAAATATTAATAACAATGCAAAATGTCAATGTATTCAAAACTAGTGGACGCCCGCGACTCCGTCCGCGTGGACTACAGAAAAAACAAAATGTCGAAATTTTCTGTGATAAAAACATTTTCCCGGGATAAAAAGTAGCCTATATGTTAAGTGGTACCTGTCACAATATATTCCTGAAAATTGCATCGTAATCGGTTCAGCCGTTTCTGAGATTAGCGTGCACAAACGCACAGATAAACAGACAAACAGACAAAAATTCCAAAAAACATCGTTTTGGGTTGTATTGCGTTGATAAAGGTCTACTATAATATTTTTTCTCATATATCTTCCATGTACAGACAGCGATCCGTTACATTTTTATTATATGTATAGATGATTCGGAAATATTCCTTACAGTTTAGCCCTAAATGAGGAGTAAGCTTTAGAAAGTACCCAATTTCTAATGGTGATGGAGCTACGCTCCCTAATATCTATGTAAAATCCTCCACTCGAGATTCTATTAATTGCTGGCAGTTTATATGCTACGCAACTGTCAGCTGTTAAAAAATCCGCCATTTCGTTTTTCAATTGGTATACTCTTATAGACTCTCGATTTTAGAGAAGTAATGTTGAAGGACGAAGATAATTGACGCCCAGGCATTCGCGAATTCGCTCCGTACCCATTGGTCCCAGTGTCGTGGTCCCACTGCTTCCGGCGACACGCATTCCCCATTAGCGGAGGCACCCCGCTGCATGTTTACTATTCCGAACGGATGTGTGTAATCGTTAGTTGGTTTGGTGTTGTTATTAATGTAAATAAGTAAATAAAGATTTATATCTGGCATGGAAATACTAGAAAGAGAAAAGCCCATATTTAAATTAAGATATAATAGCAATATGAGCCGTATCTGAGCTTTATATTAAAACTAGCGGCCACCCACGATACCATCCACGTAAACTTTAGAATTTCTGTTATTTCTCGTGGTAATTTCAAAAAAATCTTTTTAATGTACTTAGTGTATACGTTATACAAATACGTAATATTATATGTTATACAAAATAACTGTAATCGATGAAAAGCTCAACAATTATACAGAATGTTTTTTCGTTGCCACCTTTAACGAATGGTACGTACTCTCCCAACTAACAATTTTGTCCTATAACCTAAGGTTAAATCTCCAAAAAGCTCGGTAAACGATCTGTAAAGGTTTTGGCTGTGACCCAATGTTGTATAAAAGTGTTTCGTAACATGTATTAGCTCTATAAGCTTATAGAGCAAAACCGACATATAAATAATTGTTGTAAAGGTTTACTTTGCTAATTTATGTAGCTGTTATAGATAGGAGTTGTAATGACCTCTAAAGTGACCAGTATGCAACCATAGAACTCTATAGTAGTGTTCACAATTTCTCTCACGTCTCTGATTTACGCAATAAAGGTTCCACACGAACTTTAATGGGTCTTTGTTATTGTAGAAATTGAACATCAATTATAGGGCGAAATTGTGATAATGTGGGTTTGTAGATCATCGTTACAGGGCTGTAGTAATATAGTGGGCGCAAAATCTCTACAACAGAGCTATATTGGAATGTATCTGAGTTTTATAATATTATATCCTTAGATAACTCAATTGCCCTAAAAAGTTTGCAAAGGCTCGTTATACTCGTAGTTCTAGTGATAAACCTGTCACAAAGACTTGATATGCGCCACTTTCTATGGACGTACCGACCTTCTTTGGCTAATTATAGAACCCCGATTGGTAAGACCGAAACGTTCTAAGTTCTTCTGTACAATCAACAATTGATAGCTATACATCAAATAAAGTAAGTTTATGCCAAAAAAATGCTGGGAAACGGAGTAAATTAAAAAAAAAAACTTGATCGGGCGAAATTTGCAGTGTCCAGTTTTTTCACAGACAGATATTTATAATTTCTCTTGAAAAAATCTTGCTGCGCGCGTCTATGTACAGAAAAACGCAGTCAGTTTACTCAACTTTGGACCGTAATATCTTGGGAACCAGACACTTCCTAGGTATACTTTCATGGACAAAAATTATCGTGATAATGAGGAGATTCCGTAGTTTTAGGGAACGTTGACGACCAAAAAACACCTGTATACAACCTGCAAGTTGAAGTGACCAAAATGACCAAATAACCTCATTTACTGCACAGTGTAACTCAAATGACTAAGACGAATCTGATGAAAAATACTCAAGCTCAAATGCGACAAGTCGTTCAGGCTCAATAATAGAGCGTGCAAAAAAATATACATACATACAAACTTAAAAACATACATACCTGCATTATAAATAACCCTCCTTTTGACACAGTCGGGTAAAAAGTGTGTTTTTACATAATAATTTTATTAACTTGAATAAAAAGTCGTCTCTTTTATAAATTGAGGACAATACGGTGGTTCCCTCATAAATATTTAACAAGTTGAAAACTTTTTGTATGTATCGGAAAATTGTTTAATTATATTTTGGTTCAATCGAAAGATAAAAGAAGCAATTTTTCAAAAAGGTTTCTTTATATTTCTTTTAATGAGTTTATAAGAGTGATTTTTTTATTGTTTTGCGTCATTTTGAATCGACACTTGGTTTCACAGACCTTATGGTGTGTGCTTGGTTCACTTGAAAGGTTCACATACATACATACATAAGTGTGCAATTTATTGTGTGTGGGTGCAACCAGTTAGCCTTAGAAATTCGTCTTAAATTCATGAAACATTAAACTCAAACAAAAAAGAAAGAATAATGGCGGAATACCATAAATTCTTTAAAAACTGCAGTATTGACACTTCAAATTCAATCCATATTAATATTTAATCCAATCCTAAGGAAAATACTAGCGAATAATAGATATACTCGTACCTACGGAAGGAGCACGGATTGGGAACATAATGTAGGTACCTATATTATGTAGTATGCGTTCACAGTGGTAATCAATACACAAGGAGGGATGGTATCTGGCAGCTGAAGCAAATGCAAAATATAAGTTTCGAAAGAATCCTTATCGCGCAGATCCTATAAACAATGGGCTAAGTCAGGAGTTTCTTTTACTACGCCATCCACTCCGGTCCCATTTCGTCGCTTACCAGCAAATTATTAAAAGGTGGTAATTATTTTTGCTCCCAAATCGTTAGTGGTAATGTTGTCCTTCCTTCTGACTGATCTGTCTATTGCAAAACCCAAGTATAATATAAAAAAAAAAACATTTTCAAAATGTAGGTAGAGCATACAAGGAGACACCAAAACCTTTAAATAATATTTGAAAAAGAAGCTCAAGGACATAACTCTCGACCTTCACGGTTACGCAGTAGGTACGAGTACTTTCCACTTCCGTGGCGCAAACTTAGTTTCGTTTTTCTCATTGCCACGGAAGTTAACCTCGCCTGTTCAAAAATTCATCCCCAACACCTAAAATGGGAATATTTCTGGAGAAATAAACCTTTTTACTTTCGTCAGATGAGAATGGAGAAAGTATTGTATTTTAGAGTGAATTTGCCTACTATTAATTTAATTTACTTTACTCGAAGACGAAACATACATCGTTAAAACGAAATACCTCACCTTGTATAATGTAGTAATAGGTTTCATTCTATATATCTCTGTTAAGACACCCTGTATGAAGTTGAACTATAGGTACCTAATATCAAAGGTGCTATGTAGGTTTTAGTATCAAGTCCCTGTATACGGTACTATGAGTATATAAAAACATTATAATGTCAAATAATAAGAAAAAGACATTGACATAAAAATGTCATCTCTTCTAAAAATATTGTGACTTTTAAGATTTTCTGTCTGTTAAATTTGTACAGTGGACGTGCAGTGGACAATCGAGTATATTTACAATGATAATAATTCGTCAAGTGCCTATACTATCCCTTATTATACCAGTTACTCTGTGGTTCATTCTTACTCTGTCCGAAATTATAATAAGACATTACGATTTACGCGAAGAAAAATACTTTTCAATACAGCTCGGGGGATTCAGAACTACCACACAAAGCCTTAAGAGTCTCTACTTCCAAAAAGGTCACTTGGTATACGGAAACAATTTGGAAAACTACAAACAATCACGCATAGAAAAATATGTGATCAATCTAGAAACTTTCGGACCCTTCGTCACGAATCAATCGAGAGTGATAGTGGTACAGCTAAACCGATCTCCGCTACTAAGATACACGTTGCATTCCCTCCGATATGTCCAAGGTATTGAAGACTGCCTTATTATATTCTCACACGCGTATTTGGATGAGAATATTGACGAAATCATCAAAAAGGAAGTGGATTTCGCTATGTACATACAGATTTATTACCCTTTCCGTATACAAGACCAACCGGATGCTTACCCAGGTAATGACGAGAAATTCTGTTCGATGAATTATATATGTAGAAAGGCGCATGGAGAAAGAGCTGCAGAGCTTTCCCAGAAGAAATTGCATTGGTGGTGGACCGTCAACCATGTATTTAAAAACCTAAGAATTTTAACCAAGCACGAGGATTATATACTGTTTTTGAATGAGGATCAAATTGTGATTCCTGATATCCTTCACGTCCTGAGTTTAATGAAGAACTTAATGATTCGTCATCCAAAATGTGAGATGATGCATCTAAGTAGCTCCCAATTGGCGATCAAACATTTTAAAGATACGGTATCCATTGCTGATTTTGGGTGCAATAAATGCAATACAGGGCTGGCTTTTAATAGAACAATTTTTAACGACCTTAAAAAGTTTGGACATGAATTCTGCTTCTATAACGATTACCATTGGGATCATTCGTTAAAATATTTAAGTACAAGAAGAAGAAAGGGAGGAATTACAGTATTGTCAGTCCAAGGGCCGAGGGTACTTGATCTTAGTGGAATAAAAGTTAATAATCGGGAACAAACTAAAAATATATTTTTGTCTTTGCATGATTTCTTCAAGAATGTAAACCATGACTTGTATCCCTCTCAACTTGAAATATCGAAGCAGAATTGTAAGAGGCATGTCCTAAAAGCTGAAGGGTTTTGGCAGGACTCAAGGGACTATGCATTGTGCATGTTTATAACGAATACAAATTCTGATTATAGGAAGTATAATAGTACTTTGTTAGTAGTATTATAATGGGTAATAGGTTTTTGTTTTTTTTTATCGGTAACTTGTATATATATATATATATATATATATATATATATATATATATATATATATATATATATATATATATATATATATATATATATATTTTTAAATTGTTCTGTAATAAATAAATATTTTTAGGTATACAAAACTATCTTTTTAACCCGATTAAGGAGAACAACATTAAAGTCTCTATATCTTGCTTGAAATTTAAACTTATTTAATGTTTATACAAATAATTTCGTCTTTTTGTATTTATGTAGACACAATTGAAGCATGCAGACAAAACAGACCAACTTCAATTCATAAGAAAATATTATATTTATCCGCTGTATATTTTCATATCAACGGAGAAATGAAGTCAAGTTGTCCCAAAATACCGTCGACATACAACAAGACGCAATGCAACTCGTCCATCTGCGAGTTTTGGCAATATCCACACCTCATAAAGTAGATAATTTTCTCATTTTATCTAGAACAAGCTGGAAAAGCGTTGCTGTACCATTGACTGAGTGCGTTCCAGTTTTGCTACTTTCAACGGTGGCGCTAGTTGCTTGATGTATAACTACAAAATCTGTATAACTTCATACTAAAATATGTTAGTTCTGAAATTCTGCACGGGAATGTTCTATGAGACTTCTGGCTTTTCTGTCTGTGTACATAATATGTCACAAATCATATTTTACATCCTGTAAGTTACCGCTTCCGGTGTCTAGGAATGGTTGGGTGTGGTGTTAAAAGGGAAATTTAGCTGACTATGGCATGGCCAATGATTTTATCTGTCCATGTATATGTTTTCATCCTTAACGTTATATTTTATTCTATTTTGACGACCGATTTGGTGTAGTTAGCAGTGACCCTGCCTGCCGCGCCGTAGATCCTGGGTTTGAATCCCGGTAGTGTTAATAAATATCGATCTTTGTTTCCAAGTCATGGATGTATCTATAGTACTTATCTATGTATTTATATACCGTTACCACAACCCACGACCTAAAACCTTAGCGATCTTAGTATGGGACTAGGAATATGTTGTAAAGTGTATGAACAGATATAGATATACATTATACATATATATATATATGTATCTTATGTGCGTTCCATAATAGCTAACTACTCGCCCAACTTAACATAGCAACTTTTTCTAGTACATATGCCACTATTTTTTCACAAAACATTTGCCAATATGTAGCTCAGATACTAGTTTGCTAGAAAAATCTATAAATTCTGTATCAAGCTCACTTTTACACTCCAAATTTATCGCAACAGTGTCACGGAAAAGGTTGACGTAGGTAAATTCTGTAATACGTGTCTTCAAGCGAAGGTGGGTAAAAAGTGAACTAGCAAAAATGCAACAAAGAAGTGGTATAGTTATGGACACTAGCGCCACCTTTTTCTGGTATTCATCCATGTTTTTCTAGGACACGAGGTTTTTCTACCAATTCCTACTAACTTACCGATAGTGTGATGTGATCGCTGAGAAGGGAACAACATTACGACAGTTTTCAGAGTCATTCCGAGTAGGTAAACGGTACTATGATGGTATGGTCAGTAATATTTGATTATACTTAGATTTTCTTAAGTGGAACTAAAGTTTCTCTATTGTGGAACTTTTCACAACGTAGTAGCTACTTGTGAGAAGTCCTACCGTAAGACTAGTGATACTTTTTTCCCACTGTTCTGTAACATACAAAATAGTAGGACTAGAGGGAAGAAAAAGTCTCACTAGTCCCACGGTGGAATTACTTGGTGGGACAAGTGGAAACAAAGAAAACATATAGGTACATAACTAAACTAGCTGTTGCCCGCTACATAGTGTAATGTAGTCTACGTCCTATAAATTTGCAATTAAGTCTGTCTATTTGTAACCTATTTACGCTTTATTCACACATCCAAAAATCTTCTTGCGATGATGATGTAATGTGCGTACTTACAGATGAGAGTACGGAGAAGGAGAAAAGGTATATTCTGTAGTTCGCGTGTACGAAGTCGCGGCCAATAGCTTGTACTGAATAAACCTGTCATACAAGATAGATAGATCTTTTATTTGGCTTGTGGCATGTACACATACAAGTGATACGTATATGTCTTTTTACCCTGTTAGCATGACGAAAAGGATTTGTACGAGAGTGACCTGTAAAAGTTATTTAAATTGTCATTTTGTCAAGGGTTACATCCATTATCGGAAAAGGTCTCTCGGTTATTTCGTGTATTTTCAATCTCGGGTATTCCCAAGATTGAAAATATACTAATATCTTTTCGTAACTATCATATGAATATCTTTATATAATTAAAGACGCTTATTTATTACCATGCATACATGATCACAAAGGAGATCTCACAGCCACGATTAGGATATGGGGGTTGTTAGGTTATCGCCTGAGAAAATTCCCGAGTTTTTTAGTCGACTCTTACGACATGCATGGAAAGAAATGCGGCTGATGTATTGAAGTAAAGCCCTTCATAAGCACAGGATTTTACAATAAAACATTTTTAAAAAATAAGACCTAGATCCAGATCAAATAGTCACATAGGGGACACGAGCCTACGTCATCTCGATTTGCTGAATATTTGTTATAGGAATACGGTTGAAATGACCATTGAATTCCTATGCTACTGTACAGTATCATTTGTAAAAATGTTTTTTTTTTTGTCCTACTAGTCCTACGACTACTAATTACCCTTTCTTCTTCATTTCTCTTTCAAGCGCCCTCAAGAAAAAATTTATCACTCAGAATACGAATACTAATTTCGGTTACTAAAGCTTCCAGAGATCACTTAACAGCACATTATACCTCAGAGCTAAAACGACCTATCACTTTTAAATGACTCCGCGCATCCTCACAAAAGTCCCCGACGTCAGCAAGTCCGGACAATTATTGATAATGAGGGGACCCCGCTGCGTGAGGGCCCTGAATGACCCCCACGCGTGAGGGACAAGTCATGAGGGAACAGAGAGGAGGAGGCATGACAAGGTTTGTCAGCCTTACCGTGGATGATGAGTGGACTGTAGAAAAATGACGAAATTATCCGGGATAACATATTTTTCCGGGATAAAAAGACTCCTATGTCACAAATTTTAATGATGATCGGTTGAATAGTTTTCACGTGAAAGCGTATAACAATCATCCCTACTTTCACAATTATAATACTAGTAAGGATAACCCATATGGCATCTCCTCGTTGCACCACCTACGTGGTTGGGACCCCACTGCGTGACGGACCAGGAGTGATCCCGCGGGACATACGTGCATTTGATCGCAAATTTCAGTTACGTGATACGGTTTATATAATAGCTATCTTTGTTAATTTAAAATGTCAATTTAGGTGATTTTGGAAAGGTATGATTGTTTATGAAGAACTACGATCTATCTATATCTATACATATAATAAAATTGTAACTATGTTTGTGCACGCTAATCTCAGAAACGGCTGAACCGCTTTCGATGCAGTTTTCAAGAATATGTTGTGACAGGTACCCACTTAACATATAGGCTACTTTTTATCTCGGGGAAAATGCTTTTATTCCGGATAATTTCGACATTTTGTTTTTTCTGTAGTCCACTAGTATAACATATACTCGTAGCCCGTCAGTAACGCTGCCCATCGATTTCATCTACTAATTTATATATACGCACACACTCTATATCTAACTAGGTACTTAACCAAAGTATTATCCAATAGAGTTTTAAAAGACCATTCAAAAATGCATACTTACTTCTATGCTTCTCTGGGAGTGAAAAAAAAAAGTATAATACTACAGCTGCTTCTCGTCCCGGGCATACTGTACAAGTCAGTAGAGGGACAAGAGGGTCTTGGTGTTTTGTAGGCGATGGGCTGACCCCCTGTCACTACTAACCGAAGTTGTACATCTCAACTATACCCTCAAAATTGGTCAGAAGTGGCACCATGTGGTTCTATCGGCCCTTGGTGCTCTGCCTACCCCGTAAGGGATAAAGGCGTGATTGTATGTAAAAATGCATACTTACTCATGACTATAAGGTAACTGCGGTAGCCAGAACTGTAGTATTATAAAAGAAATCCCGAATCCACATTTTACATAGCGCGGAAAGATGCTTATAAGCAGTGGCTAGTTGTTGGCTTATCAGCTGAGGGAATGGCGAAATTCCTTAGTCTGCCCTTACGACATGGCATGACGTGCAGTTGATGTATCCTAGCGACGCTAAACATCAGCAATATTAGTAAGCATTCAGAGCTATGTATGAGTTCCTGCCACGGACAGACATACAAATAGACAAACGTTTGGTGGAGGAACCAAAAACAGCCATGTCATTAGTTTTAGGTGCTAACTCTCAAATGCAATAACCTTATTGCTAAGGACACACCGTCAGTAAGAATGTCCTCTAAAAGATGACTGCTGATACCAGTTTAAGTGTATTTTAATATTATACTGTGATTATGTTTGAGCCTTCATATTATTTAAGATATATATAACAACGGAACCCTAACCATACTCGTACACCATGACAAATTCTATAACAGCAACGATATATTCAAAGAAAAACAACCGAGCCAAAGGGAAACCTATGAATAACACGTAATGTATCTTACAAAAAATAAATAAAAGGAAAACTCAAATATTTATTTAGAAAAATGAAATACACGCGATACCTTCGAATGAGCAAGGACATCGCCGCCGGTGATGGCCTCTAAGCCGATGTATTCTGCTTGAGCGTATACATTGTTGCTTTTGGAAAATCATTATAATGATGCATACATATAATCACCTCTCGCCTCTTGAGTCGATGGGCTGATCACTTGTCACTACTAACAGAACTTGTACATCTCAACTATACCCTCAAAATTGGTCAGAAGTGGCACCATGTGGTTCTATCGGCCCTTGGTGCTCTGCCTACCCCATAAGGGATAAAGGCGTGATTATACATATGTATGTATGTTTCTATTAGTACGCAAAGATTTGCTTTATCACCCTTATCTATATTATTTTTCCAGTCACTATCATATTGTACCTATTAAATAAAAAAGTCAAGCAATGAACATCAAATTGTCGCAAAAACTCCGTCTTCCATACATTATATTCGTCGGTATTCCACCGATTTTTGGCACTACCTTTATTTACATAAGAAACTAAATTACCTACATTGGAACCACTTTAGGGAGGGTAGGCCAACATAAATATGTGATGCAGGTACTGATGGCTACCAAATATAAGGGTTGCTTTCGCAAACTTTGCTGGATTTGTCTTTTTTATACGTCGCGGCCAGAATAGCAAATTACTTGCATTTGTATTGGTTTCGATTGAGACTAAACCCTTTTTTGCGAGTAGAGTTTCTGTATCAATATTTAAGCTTCAGTTGAGTTTAGTGTCGACTTTTCAGGCATTACCGGAGCTAAGAACAAATTGCAAACTAAAAACTAATAAATTGTGAATAGTTTTATGGTAGTTGAGTATGTCGGATATGGTTTCCTATGATAGCATTGCCGTTATATAGCGGTACCGACATATAAAAAATAAGTATTTTAGAATCAAAATAAACTCTTATAGCTACAGCGTGATTATTTGGTTTATTTCTGCGAGCCATTTCATCGATACACAAACAAGCAATGAAAGCACTCTGTTTATCGGATGTCAACGAATCTTGTTATCATTCGTTAGCCTTGTATTATATGGATAGTCTCTAATTGGTGGATACTCGTATAAACACCCCCTTAGAAGGCTTGTTTACACGTTAAGATAAATCGGATGATCACGACGACGTGATTTTAGATAGAGGCGGGGTCTACCTATAGGTATATCAAGTTTTGATCAAGTTTATAAAGTACAGATCGCCTCTGTCGCTTAGGCCCCTGATTACCTAATTTGCAATAACAAAGCCGAAGCAAAGCGATAGCGAAAATTGTACAATATTTGCCTTGAAATTTAAAAGTTTCTTTGAAATTCATTTTACGTAATTCGAGTTTGACAACAATCAGCGATTTTTGTAAAATTTTCGCTATCACTTTGCTTTTGCTAGTTAGGTAAAAAGAGGGCGGGTATAGTAACCGCCACGATGTCCAAAGTTCGAATCCCAGCTGGAGCAAATATTTGTGTGAGATGAGTGTATATGAGTATATCCAAATATTATTGTCACCTATAATTCAGTAAATTCTACTCGTAGGTTACATAGCGAAATTTTTTATGTGAAATATTTTTTGTAAATAGTTTCATTGGGGATATGAAACTGATTACAAGATTTGGACAGTGGGAACAAGTTTATCAAAATAGTAGCTTTTTTCAAAATCGTGATCGTATCGTAATATGTAAACGTTATTCAGGATTAGCCGTGTTTAGGAACTTGTCCTACCAGAAACTGAAAGCGATGATGGCTAGAAACGACGGGTTTAATGCTAATGAAACCTTTATCTTTGTATACGTATATCGCTGCGCTTTTTAACATCAGCTTTCCCGGGAAATATTGTCATCTTAGAATATACCTAAGTCCATATCGGAATAAAATTTACTTTAGCTATTCAATGAGATTTTAACATTATTAGTGCATAAAAACGTTCCTGCTACTCATAAAATTATAGTTAGATACAATAAGTTTCTTCTTTTTCTTTTTCAGCCTATTGCAGTCCACTGCTGGACGTGGGCCTCTCCCAGGGCACGCCACAGGGCTACTGCAACAAGGGGTTTTTGTCCATAGTCACCACGTTGGGCAGGCGGGTTGGTGACCGCAGTGTGATTTTCGGACTATGTTGTCAATGCGGGAGTCGCTGCTGCCCACCTACCGGAAACCTTTAATCGCCTCGTACGATACCCACGGGCAGGCAGGACAAACTCTATTCTGCCGGCACCACGCGGCTAATTGAGTTTCTAGCTTTCGAAATATAGATCTTTTATAGTTGCCAATGTGACAAGTGCTTTACTGGCTCGTTACATCACATTCATGCTAGAAGCTGAAATGAATTTTCTTTGCCATACAAGTGATGGATTTAAAGGCAATGAACTGAGCATTGTTCGAAATAGGTGCCAATTTAAGTTACATAGGTATACTCGTGTCTGTAGGTAGGTATAAATATGTACACGGTTGTGTCCGTGAAAGGGGATAGCCAGAACTGCGGGATTGTTAAGGAGATCATTCACTATGGGTGCGCCCACCACCGGGCCCTACACCCTCCACTGACCCTCGGATCTGATAACTCATAACTGCGAAAACAGGCACTTGCACTAACTACAATCGCCACGAGAAACCAGACCCGAGCACCTAGCATGCAAGACAATACAACCGTGGCATCCTCAGGATTATCATGTCATGTTTATCATAGCGGGGCAGTTGTAAAAAATCTAAATTTACTTAGTTTATCACCTGAAAAAATGTCTCTAAGTTTCTTTGGTAAATTATCTTAAATTTTGACATTTACTATAACTGGGGCATTAGTTGATAGAAAGTAATTTGAAGTAGGATTCATGCCTAAGGCACTGTTTAAATTAAAGATCTGTGTAAAGCCAACTTTGATGTTATTATTCCTATTGTTTGTTTTACGTTATTTCTTTGTTTATTATATTACGTTTGTTCGCCATGTTTTTATTATCCACTGTTTGTTAATTATCGTGAGGAATGATTTCTTCCTTGACGTTAATTTTCTTGTGATTTATTTATTACTTGTTTCGATAGAAGGAAATATTACAATACATTTGCGTGTACGCATGAAACTGGTTAAGTTAGTTATAGTTTGGGAGACAAGTCAGAATATATTCAGAAACACGTAAATTATTGGTTTCCAAACAAAATACCAAGGCTTTATATTCGTCATAAAAATTCTACAATAACTTTACAATAAAAAATTATTTATTATCCTAATCAACCTATGAACATAACATTCTCTAGTCCTCGTGAACAAAGTCGTGGGAAATAGCTAGTTTATTTTAATTTAAATTTTCATTAAAGAATTTATAAATTATTTTCTTTCATAAGGTGAACTAAATAACTGAAATATATAGAAACAACCGAAATTAATAATAATATAGGATAAAATTATTAATAAAGAAATGGACAAAATTCTTCACCCGAGTGGGAATCGAACCCACGACCACTGCAAACCGTGCCAGCCGCTCTAACCACTGAGTCACCGGGTCAATAATATAGGAACAAATTAAATATAGGTAATTCGGGAAAATTCAAAGAAATCTGCTCACATTTCAGTATTCGTGGAAACTTTTCTAGAATCTGATCGGCTGAAAATAATCCAGAATACATTTCAGGGATTTAAAATATCGAGCCTTTAATTTTTGAAACTCTGAAAGATGGCTGCCGCATTCGAAACAATATCTCATAGAGAGCTCCACTCAGTCTAGTTTAAACGGGATTTTGGGAAAAATATTCGCATTTTCAAAATAGAAACAAGATTTTTTTTTCAAATATTTAGTATTTATCGGGTTCTGCAGAATACTTTTAAACGGTTATTCTGCACAGAAAAATCACAAGGCCTTATGAATAAAAGCTTACTAGAACTAATATTTTGCTGTAAAAAGTCATTTATAACGAGAGAATATAAATCTAGAGAGTATACAGTTTGAATTTTGGTCGTCAACGTTCCCGAAAAGTAGGGAATCTCCTCATCATCACGATCATTTTTCTCCGTGGAAGCATACCTGGGAAGTGTCTGGTTTCCAAAATATTAGGGTCCAAAGTTGAGTAAATAGACTGCGTTTTTCTGCATAAATGCGCATTAACGCATGTAGCAGGATTTTTTCACGAGAAATAATTATCTGTCTATGAAAAAACTAGCATAAACATTGGACACTATAAATTTCGCCCGATCAAGTAATAATAATAATAATAATAATATAATAATAATTTATTTTTCGGAAAGAATATTACAATCCATTTGTTAGTAAGTACATAAAAACACCAACATAAAATCTATGTTAGTAAGACACAATTTAAAATCGTTGTTTTCGACATGCTCTTACCTGAACAACATTACTTTTTCCAGACATGTACTTTTGCAATATTATTCAGATAAGAACAGTCCACCCTATTTGCTATCATGTTTAGAATGCTGTTGGTGTAATAAAAAAAAAAAACAAAATAATTTATATCATTTCCCAGCATTTTTTTTGGCATAAACTTACTTTATTTGACGTATAGAGTATGTACCCTTCGTTAAGGGTAGCAACGAAAAAACACCCTGTATGTGTTCAGTGATATACTGTTTATTAGTAGGGCACCAATAATATGTAATGTTGTTCCTTGTAACCGCCACACTTGAACATGGAATCTACCTGCCTCTTTCTGTCTTAGAACTTTACATTAAGAATAAAAGGAGATAGATATAATTACATAATAGATAATTATAGAAGCCATAGACTCTAAAACAAACATTGATATTCATCTTGTCAATGTTTGCACCTACCAGGATTCGACACCAACTATACCAAGCGGTCGACGAATTTGTTTATAGCTAGCAAGCCACCCCGGCTTGGCACGGGTGCAATTACTGTGTCTATTAAAAAAAAACCGCATCAAAATCTTTGCGTATTTTAAAATATCTAAGCATAAGGGGTCATCCTAAAAATTACGTCACACGAATTTCATGATTTTCTGCCCCTCCCCCCCTCCTTGTCACAGCTGGTCACATTTGTGAGACCCCCCCTTCCTAGTGTGACGTCACATTTAGCTTTTTTACAAATTTATATTTAGAGATTATTGAATAAAAATGTGACGTCACGAAATTTAGGACCCCTCCCACCCCCTTGTCACACAATGTTACAGTTTAACGACCCCCTTAACCTGTGACGTAATATATGGATGGCCCCTAACTAGGGACAGACAGGCAGCGGGAAGCGACTTTGTTTTATACCTACTAATATGTTATGATTATGATACGCACCCAAGTTTCCTATTTTCCCAAGGACCCCTAAAACCATGCATAGTTAAGTGGTCGGATCAGGAGCGATTTAAAAAGTGGATAAATGTGCGAGCGAGTTGCAATGGAGATAGATTACAGGCTTAATATCAGTACAATCCATCGAGAAATATTTACATAGATTTCCGACTTTCATGGTATAAAAACATACTGTTTGGTATTCTGAGATAACATAGTTAGGGTCCGTTTCATAGAATAGCACCTGATTTCGGACTAACATTTTTTGTATGCAGAAAATGTCTAGCTAGAGAGTAAATAGGTATTTCTTTTTATCAAAGAATATTCTTACTGTCTAACTAACGAGAGCTTTGTATTATACCATATCACAAGGAAATTATACCAGAAATGTGAAGCATCGTTACAAGAGTAATGCGATTTCCTTCAAACCTCCTGTACTCCTGTTTGAAATCTCTTATACATGTTTTCCTGAATAAACAGTGTGTAACAAAAGGTGCATGTTAATCGAAAAGATATGAAAACAGCAATTGAAGAACTTATCGTTATAATTACAAACTTAAAATTACATTTTTATTTCTCAAGATCGTATAACATTCCTGAGTGGTTTAGGAATTTCGTCATGCTATCTGGAAAAATAGACATGTAGTTTTGATTATCTTTTGGACAGTTTCTTTATCAGCAGCTAGTGGACTCCGTCCGCGTGGACTGCAGAAAAAACTAAATGTTGAAATTATCTGGGATAAAAAGTATCCTATGTCCGTCTCCTGGTTCAAAGCTACCTCCACACCAATTTTAAGGCAAATCGGTACTGCCGATCTTGAGTTATAAGTAGTGTAACTAACACGACTTTTATGCATAGCTTTTAGCTTAACACACTTTATATAAAGGAAAACTTCATCTATATTCAAAAAAATATGGAATTGCACAATTTGCACGCGACTGATCCCAGGTACACGTGCGATCGTAGTGGGTTCTTTAGCGAGAACGCTTCCGTTTGGAGACGTGACGTGGCTACGGAAAAAACCTTTTTGGATAAGCGTTTGATGAAAACACGTGAAAGAATAAGTGAACTAGTTGTTGATTTTGCAGTATACTTTTGTATTTTAGTTTGCCTGGTATTAGGGATATAGCCTATTTTTGGAAAATAACCAAGAAAATATTTTTTCCAAAAAATAATTTATTTTTAATATTATTGAGATATAAAATTAGAACCGTAATACAAAGTCATTCACAAAGTCCATTGAACCATATTAAAAAATATCATAAAACATAATAAATACTGAATTTTCATTGAAGTTCTCCCTTTCACTCGACTTACTTTGATTGCCCATTATAAATAGGGAAATTTGGAGGCAGTCGTTGTGTTTGTTTGTTCAGTAATAATAATATATTGAGCTGTTACAAGTTCAAAGTGAATTCAAAACATCGTAATTCAAGGACCCCTTCGTTTCCAAGGCTTGGAATATCATGTGATTCTTCGGCGGGCCACTGTACTAGCGGTTGATGATATTAATTATTGTGTTATTTAATAACATATCACAAAGTATACCCAAAAAGCTTAGGCATAAATTTGAATACTAGATATACTGGCATTGGCCCACTTATTCCCGCCACTGTAACTACTGTAAGCCAGGATCAACGGAGGCGGCCAAAAAATGCAAATAAACATAGAAAATCCCAAAATATCGAATACTAGATATACTTATATCTCTTTTTTACCAGTTACCCTATTAAGTTCTACATGGTTATGGGGTAACTATCTGCCACTATTCCAGCACAAATACTAGGCACCGTCTAAGGGCTAGTAACGTATCCAATATATTAATGTCAAACGGACTTCAAATGTTGGGAGGTAATATTGTGAACCATAGGAAGAAAAGCTTAAATTACAATTTGCTGTCCCTCGAAATCATGACTGATAAATATAATAATAATAATAAATATTGGCATATTAAATATTCTTACCGCTTATGCGAGATAAAGATTATGTTGTGTGTAGGTATATAGGTGTATGTTTGTATGTAACTATATGTATAGGTACATTCCGCTCATTTCCTGGCCCCACACCCAGTATTGCGTATTCTCATACGAAGGGAAGCTATTCATTACTTTACGCCGCCAATTTATTTGCCACTTTGAAATCGACGTTACGTCATTTGGGGAGAGTCTCGGATTGCGCTTTTCATACGATACACGCTTATGTACAGTGTAAAATTGTCACATAGCTAGTACGTCAACTCATCAAAATTAATATCGCACGATCTTAGTAAAGATCCGTCATCTAATGCCCGGTTCCTATATTTAAAAAACGATCCGTTTTTGTTACAAATATTAAAAACGAGGCGTAAGCTAAAACCGTTGCTATAAAAATTTAATAAAACGCTTATTTATCTATTTTATTCTCTTACTCAAAATAGAAATGGCTATACTCGTACATACTCGTATTACCGTACAGTATTATATACTGTGTTTTGCGCCAATTTGGCCGACCTTACTAAACTTAATTATAAGGTTTCTTATAGAGTTAAGTATCTCAATTGCGGCGGAGTTTAATATCTAAATTTGAAAGGCTATATGCCTATTTGAATCTTCTTTTATGCAAAATATTGCAGAAACATTCCTTGGAAACATTATAAAGTATAAAATTTATGTAAAACTTTGATTTGCGCTTCTAGTACCACTAATTGACATTTTTGATGTATTTCGAAGTCACGGGAAACACCTAGTATATTTTTTTTCATAGGTAGGTACTTAGGTAGCCGCGTGATGCCGGCAGAGTAGAGTTTGTACCACCCCACATGCCTACCCATATTGTATCGTACGAGGCGACTAAGGGTTTCGGAGAGGCGGGCCCTGGGGAGGCCTACGTCCAGCAGTGGACTGCAATAGGCTGAAGACGAAGACGAGGTACTTAAGTATTACAATAATCATCGTTTAAAATTTTATTTTAAAATATGACGCTATAGATAGAAGTCGAATAACTGTATATTTTTAGACTGTGTCTCGATTATGGGAGGATTTGCTCGCGGTTGATTTGTAACCGCAAGGATATAAGAGTACGAGTAGAATCACACAGCTCCGTTTTTCCTGCGAATTTTCTAACGTACTTTTCCTCAGTACTTATTTGGTTAAAGCTTTTGAGATCTGTCAAAACTATCACCTTCTTCTTTTACCGAAATGAATTTTGACAGCCTATAGTTGGTTCGAATTTCGGTAGGTGCAAACATTGATATTATGAATATTGATTTTTGTTTCCGAGTTGTTGTGAATGTTTGTATATTTATCTATGTATTTGTATACCGTTTCTTATATGGCAGGTACCCACGACACAAGATCTTAGGGATCTTAGTGTGGGACTAGGTTAATGTGTTCTAAAATGTGTGTGTGTGTGTGTGTGTGTGAGTGAATTAACGGTAATAATTGCGCGTGACAATAGTTAGATACGCCTTATAATTGGTTTTATAGTTACTACTTTCATACTTTATATAGGTATGTATTTAGTCGACCAATCTTCCTGAAATTGTTCAAATGTTAAGTGTACGGAGAAGCTCACACACTACATTTTGTACTCTACGCGGACGAAGTTGCAGGAAACAGCTTGTACGATATAAACATTTTAAAACTCCTAACCTTTCTCATCATATTTACCGTAAATTCTTACTCCGTCCGTAGCTAATTAGTGTACGCGGTCCATTGCGTATTTGCCTCAGTAATTGGGCAAAACGATTGATTTACTGAGGCTTGTAAATCAGTGTACAGCACAGACGAGAGATTTATCTGCCGTCAGGATATAATTACCTGACTAGAATATAACTGCTACCTCTAGATTGCGGTATTCTTATGGAATATGTTTACTTATTTATATATTTATTTACTTATTCAGATAATCAACAACTTCTAAAGCTGTTGACACGATGTGTCTTATATTTTATTAAATTAAACGCGGCACTTACTTGCCTGTGCCTAAAAATAATTATATCTTCCGAGACACAGCCGTATATGTGTATATCTTTATGTTATTGATAATCTAATATTATGATGATGACGAACGAAGGCGACCAATCTCTACTAAGATTGGCCAGGTACGCAGGACATATTATAGTGCACAAACACAGATGCACTCTCTATTCCGTTACTCTCATAGTCCGATGGGACGGAAAGCCGATACGACGGGAGAGAGATCAGGCGCAGGACCAACAGTTTTACGTGCTTTCCGAGGTACGAGCTAAGTGACAATTTTGCAACATTAAAATCTGTTCATGAAATAAATTCATTGGTACAGGCCCGTGACTGGGATCGAACTTACGGCTCCCGTTTGAAAAATAATATTATATTATATATTATACTAATATTATAGTATAATAATTACAAGCTATTCCCAGTGAGGGTTACAGCCGGGAAAAGAACACCTGCTAAATCTTTAGCAATATTATTATTAAATGAAATTGTATTAGGCGTTACAATTCGGAAGTTCAAACATTCACTATGGGTGCGCCCACCACCGGGCCCTACACCCTCCACTGACCCTCGGATCTGATAACTCATAATTGCGACAACAGGCACTTGCACTAACTACAATCGCCATGAGAAACCAGACCCGAGCACCTAGCATGCAAGACGATACATTGCACCATTCCGAAATCAAATTTTGAGGGTGTAGGGCCCGGTGGTGGGCGCACCCATAGTGAATATTATTATTATTAGTTTTACCCGATCTTACCACAATATGATATATTTAGTTAGACGATCAAAGTTTCAATATATTATGTTTTTAAAAACTACCAAACTACCAAAAAACGTGTAAATAGCTACATCGGTATTAAATTTATTTTTAATTCATACAAACAAACGCTGATAAACTATTCAGGCCCAAACATAGATAACAGAGTCTGGTCCCGCCCATAGCGTGTTTTGGCGGGCTAAACATAGACCAGAGCTGTCACTGTCAGATTGACAGATATTTTGTGTATTACCAAATTAGGAGTAATTGTAGACCACGGGGACTGAGGGTGAAAATGGGGAAAATTTAGGTAATAATAGACAGTGATGTTTTTTATATTTTGGGTAAATAAATGCTACTGAAAAAATGTGCTATATCAATTCGTATTTCTATGTTGATATTCATTTAAGAATTTCCATGTTCTGTTAAATACCAAATACCTAAGAAATTCTATCTACTGTATATTCAGTTAGGTACATCAAGCGAACGTAAAACTGTATTACGCTTTCTCAGCTGTCAATAACCACGTAACTCAACTTTTCGTCACCATATGTCTTTCAGTCTAAATTATTCAACCAAAAAGGAGTATAGGGTCGTGTAAACAGATTCCCAACGCGATACTAACATTGTTAACATTCCGGGAATTTTTTACATTCCTTACATGTAGAATACAAGTAAAAACACAAGCGTACGCCACAGCGCACTCTCGACTTTAATCCTCGACGTTAAAAGCCATAATTGCTCATCGACTGACATTCGTAATTTTCTGAAGATTTCTAAATTACGGCTGTATTTTGAGTGGTAGAAAGAGCTTTTTGCAGTGGGTTTACGGTTGGTTTTTGGTGGGTGTAGCGATGGTGTAGCTGCGATGGCGGACTGTACGTAAACAGTATTTTCCTAGCCACACCCTACCAATTACCATTACGCGCTCGCACAGGCATGGAAGAAACTCAAATTATTGTAAAGCCTGCTTTCCATGTACACATATAAACATTATTAGTGTAGAAATAAATTTTTACTATTTTAATAGGCAAATATTTTCCATGGGTATTTGCGATACCCTAAGTAACTCGGCAAATATACAAATACAAGATTAAAGACGAAGGTTTACTACCGGTGATGCCCACATACGCTCAGGATGGTAATAGTGATCGCAAATATTTAGCTGAACGGTCCAGCCATGAAAGCTCGACTGATCCAGTACATTTATAAATTGTATGTAGCGTCTAAAGAATACCTAATGATTAATTTTGTAATAATTCTAAGCGCCGTTGTAACGTAGGAGCAATAGCGAATAGAAGCCAAAAAACATACGGTTAACGGACAGAGTGTTGTTAATACATAGAGTGAGGCATTCATAGAAAGCTCGGTAACGATATTCCATGGAGTAGGGATGTGTAATGAATGACGCATACAAACCATAGTAAGCTCGGCGCCTACTGGAAAATACGCACACATGCGCAACGCGCCGCCATTTCGGTGAATTGACAGCATTACGTCCGTTGTTCTTTATACGTTCATAATACGATTTAATATTATTTTTTAAATAGTAATTTACGCTGATATCTAAGCCATATATGTACCTACTATACGAGTATGATACAAGTGTCATATTAGAGTTGATAGGTCATAATAAGTAAATATATTACATTTTGTACATACAGTCAAAAAATAAAGAATAGACTTGAAAGGGCTACTCGTCTTAAAAATTGCACACATTAACATATTCTCTATGTAACCTGTGTAACATTATGGTTCAAATATTTACGAGTAAGTGCATAATCTGTTATTTATTATTTATTGTTAAATTGTATGTAAGTACAGTAGTACTCATTACACTCAACTCAATACAATTAAAATATCTATTGAGGGATCGCCCGCCACCGGGCCCTATACCCTCCGCTGACCCTCGGATCTGACTACTCATGATCACGAACACAAGACACTACAGTCGCAACGAGAAGCCAGATCCAAGCACCTAGCATGCAACCATAAATACATAGCTGCTAATCCGAAAACCAATTAAAATTTTAATCGACATATGTTTCGCCAACACCCGTGGCATCATCAGGATTAGTTTTCCATGTTAGTTCTATCTACCGAACAATTAAAATATTAATGCTTAAGCACCAAACAGCGGAAGAACTGTTGGTCAATGACACCAGTGTGATTTAAGTAGGCATTGCTGTTATTTATTTAAAAATTATGTTTAACATTTACGTAGGCATTGCTGTTATATTATTTAAAAATTGTGTTGTCATACCACTTTATTTTATCATTATTTGTACTATTTACATATTTTTTAATTATGTTATTTTATCATTAGTTTTATATTTATATTTTGCTTAGTAGACATGCATGACGTCACTATCGGTTTCAACGGAAGACCAGCGCTGGTTGGTTACAGCCAGCAGTAAGCTGAGGTGGGACCGAGTTTGTGACAGAATACTTCCTCTAATGTAAATATTTTATTTTATTCTTTGTTATGTTTCTGTCTCAAATAAAGCTTTCATTCATTCATTCAAATAGATTCAATCTTAACTTATTTTTATAAAGCTGAAGAGTTTGTTTGTTTGAACGCGCTAATCTTAGGAACTACTGGTCCGATTTGAATTTTTTTTAGTGTTATCGATGAAGGCTATATAGCAACCCGCCCCGGCTTGGCACGGGTGCAATACCCCCTCACGCGGATAACGTCATGGGCGGCCGCTAGTAAAAAATATAGCTTTCTCCTCGCTCTATGGTGTGCAACAAGCTGTTTCCTCATAGAGTCTACGTCACTATTTTGCGTGAGGGCACACGATATTTTTATTCATAGTCTTTAATAATAGAGTGGTACGCCAGGGGCATGGAATCGATCGCACGATGACTTTTTTATGTTTATCAATATTAATAGCGGAGCCAGAGGGTTTGAGCTGAATTGGGACAAAGTTCGATGTCTGTCATTTGACGGGGAATTCAGACTTTTGAACCTAATGTCGCAAGAGTCTCGCTATATGTAAAATGTAGTCACATCGGTACAGCATCTATGATTTTGAAAGATAAGGAAGGTACCAGAAGGCCATCCTCATTATTTTCGATAATTATGTTGTGAAAGATATATGTAACTATATATAGGTACATACATATAAGACATGGCTATGTTCCCGAAATTTATTAAAATCATTATTTATTTGTTTATCAGTTAAAATATAGTAAAACTAAATACGACGTCCCAGAAAACTGCTTGCACTATTATAATTGTAGTATTAATGAATTAAGTGCATTTTCAAATGCTGCAAATCGGCCGACTGGTCTAGTAGGTAGTGACCCTGCCTGCGACGCCATAGGTCCTGGGTTCGAATCCCGGTAGGTGCAAGCATATTGATATGATGAATACCAATGTTTGTTTCCGAGTCATGGATGTTTATATACTTATCTATGTATTTATATACCGTTGCTTAGTACCCACGACACAAGACCTTAGGGATCTCACTGTGGGACTAGGCTAATGTGTTGTGTAGTGTGTTGATATTTAAATTTATTTTAATGCTTAGTTTCATATGGACCACAACATATAAAAATGTTAGTAGATATGTGTGCACTAGAAAACGCGATAGCTGTTAATAAAGTTAGTTCACAAAGAACAAAGTTCGCGCCAAAAGTACATTATTAGTATTCAAAATATAAGTTCCACACTAGAAGCCAATTTACAAGTACGAGTAGAGAAGCTCATGAGAAATCACTATCTTGCAAAAGTTTCGAGTGAGTACACACCGTGCGTGGCCGATGTACACCTTTCGATTGTACCTTTAGTTTAAGTGAGGGAGGTGTATGTTGCCGACCGTACAATAAGACGCATCAGTCCAAATGGGAGTTAAGAAACTAGCGACTTCACACTTCTGTAAGTTGTGTACATTAGTGGCCTGACAAAATTGTGTAAGAACAATTATTTGTACAGCGTAATTGTTTGGATGAAATAGTCAGAAGTCACTTATTGGCGGTAGGACATTGATGTTAAAACTACAAACTGTTGTCGTTATATTAGTTAAAGAGGTTTTCTTGAGCTCTACTATACACGGTGATTTTTGGTCGTCAACGTTCCCGAAAACTACGGAATCTCCTCATCATCACGATCATTTTTCTCCATGGAAGCATACCTGGGAAGTGTCTCAAAATATTAGGGTTCAAAGTTGAGTTAATGAACTGTGATTTTATGCATAAATGCACATTGACGCGTGTACCAAGATTTTTTCACGAGAAATAATTAATATCTATCTATGAAAAAACTAGCATAAACACTGGACACTATAAATTTTGCCCGATCAAGAAATTTAAAAAAAAAATTCAATAAAATTTACATCGTTTCCCAGCATATTTTTTGGCATAAACTTACTTTATTTGATGTATAGAGTACGTACCTGTATAGTACTTTACTACCAAAAGGTTTTTAGTCTGTTTTCTATTTTTCCTTTACTGATGCGGGGCTTCACTAGCATAGATCAACTGCATGTCGTAGGAGGTGACTAAGGAACTCAGGGACGTTCTCTCAGGCGATGAGCTAGTCACTAATCATTTAGATCTGACCCCGCTATGCTAAGCGTTGCTATGGAAGCTCCTTTATCATACTGCAGTTCTGGCTGCTCACATAATTTATATTGAATAGTATTGATGCTAATAATATTTCAAATCTGTAATTAAATTAGTATTAATTCCATAATAATATTATATAATTCTAGACCACCGGACATCTAAATGCTTGTTTTTTTCTTTTCAACAGTCGGGATCCAGGTTTATCCGACAGCCAAGCTAATAATATTTCAATGGATCCTGGCTGTTCAGTTGTTATGTTACGATCATTACAAAATATTTTATGTATTTATTTTCTAATATTATAGTGAAGATTAATTCCATAATAATATTATATAATTCTAGACCGCCGGACATCTAAATGCTTGTTTTTTTCTTTTCAGTTTTATTATTATGTACATTATTTGGTTCTTTTTTAAGCAGTCGGGTTTTTTGGATTTTTTATTTTAGAAACTCTATATATATCTCAGATCATTAAAGTTCCTTTTTCAACCGAGTATTATTATAAAATATAAAATATAAACTAAATATAAACTAATGACATTATCCAGTTTGCCAGTACATAAGTACACTACATTTGCAACTATCACTACTACGAGTATAATACAGTGGTACAGCCGTACAGGTAGTTTCATCGCAAAGTGCAGTAATAAGGCCTTACCAACCCGAGGAATGCGCTGTAGTTATTTTATTATTGTTATTTTACACAGGTATGCTAATTTTAAGAGTTCCGTAGCAGTAGCTTTGTTATATTTTATACAAAAAACTTAACGTGGGCTTAGTTTTGCCGTAGTAGTTAAATAAAATGCAGTCAGGGTTTTTAAAATCGTTTTTGAAATTTTGACTAAAAAATGGCAAAAATTACCTAAGGGCAAATTGTTTTATCAGTAGATAGCTAAGCTCATTATAGTTAAAAACGTATGTCAAACTATAGTATTTTTTTACTAATAGTAAGCTTGACTTCTGAAATTTTAAATTTTCCCTAAGGGCGTCAGTGAGAATAACAGCTCTAGTTTCAGGGGTATATTCGGTATAAACAAAGCGAATGTCTAGTAATTAATAAATATTCGGTTACACAAACTATACGCTCAAATACGTTACCGGGAACTCAAATGTAAATAGATTTTGGTAAGCTCCCCAGCATTTCCCCGAAACTCACGGGCTTTAGGCTTTTTGGTCCAGTAAATCGACAGGGCTTCGAGCTCCGGCCCTGGATACAAAATGGCTGCCCATAGAGGTACGAGATGATATTATCGAAACTATTAATGCAAAAGGTGATTATAAATTTATAGGTATACATACATATATAGACAGTTCTCGTTCTCATAATGTATAATAAAGTAATGTTGTTCGGGTAAGAGCATGTCGAAAACAACGATTTTAAATTGTCTCTTACTAACATAGATTTAAAGTGGTGTTTTTTAGTACTTACTTACAAATGGATTGTAATATTCTTTCCGAAAATAAATAATAATTATTATTATATTATTATAATGGGGTAGACAGAACTGCAAGATCATGAAGGGCATCCTTATAGCCACGTTAACGTAACTTTACATAAGCTTTACATGCTAAACATCTACACTCATCTCGATATAGCTTTTATTTAACGTTTTTCCTGCATGTCGTACGGTCTCCGATAAGACACAGGATGTTTTTTCGTCGCCACCCCTAACGGAGGGTACGTACTCTATACATCAAATAAAGTAAGTTTATGTCACAAAAAAATGCTGGGAAACATGTAAATTTTTTGGTTTTTTTTTTAAATTACTTGATCGGGCGAAATTTACAGAGTCCCGTGTTTATGCTAGTTTTTTCATAGAGATATTAATTATTTCTCGTGAAAAAATCTTGCTACACGCGTCAATGTGCATTTATGCAGAAAAACGCAGTCTATTTACTCAACTTTGGATCCTAATATTTTGGTAACCATAATGGTTACTATATACTGGGAAATGTCATTTCCCAGATATGCTTCCATGGAGAAAAATGATCGTGATGATGAGATTCCGCAGTTTTCGGGAACGTTGACGACCAACTGACCCTCGGATCTGCCGACTCATGATCACGAACACAAGACACTACAGTCGCAACGAGAAGCCAGATCCAAGCACCTAGCATGCAACCATAAATACATAGCCGCACATATGTCGATTAAAATTTTTAATTGGTTTTCGGATTAGCGGCTATGTATACGTAGCCAACTTACCACTAACTTTCGGCATGGTTTTGGGAAATTCATTAAGTAATAATTAAGTTTTAAAAGTCGTATTAATACGTGCTATGCCATTAAATTTTAATTTTAATCATATAAATAAATAAATATGATGAATCAGTGCAGTTTCTTGTTGAATAAAGCAATATTTTACAGTCAAAAAAAAAAATGAACCAAGTAACGCCATCTATGATGATTTTCACTTCTCTGCTTTGGCTTAAATGGAATGAACACTCTTGTCTTTTATTCCTCTATGTCTATAGTTCATATCTTTAAAGGACTACACAAACAAATAGTTTTATTATTAATCTGGTGTTGTCTATAAATAGTGTAGCAACCTAATCAGCCGGGTGATTATCTTGGCCGCTACAAATGTGATGCTCCATTTGCCCAGATCATTGCCGTCTTGGGAAGTCATTGCGAGCCGTCATGGGGGTACAGGCGGACGCTGATGAGGATGGAGGGTCTAATTTATTTAGTTACGTTACACTAGCGAGAGTGACCTCGCCTGAATAAATACTTATATGCTTGTATGTCGTTTTAATGCTTAAACTATGTAACTATAAAATTCTATTTTGCCTGAAAGTGTATGTATAACAAATATTCAAACATGGTTACATCAAAAAATTTACATAAATATTAGTTTCACATTAATTGGGTTAAACTTTTCAATGCTTGCGACTACTTTTATTTAAACTATACAATCTACGTGTTAATGTATAAGTAACAAGTTTTACCCATATCTGTTTGGTAGTTTTTGCATGTAAGAATTATAAACATACGAGTACAAACATAATTAGGTATAATTTTAGTAAGATACCTTTGACAATGCTCACAAAAACATATAAAACTAGGCAGATTACCTTTTTAACCATAAATTGTTAGATACAATAATGTTATTCATTTCTGAAAGCATGCAAATAAGTTCAGAAGCTTTTTCACATACTTCCAATGGTATACCTATATAGATAATTCATTTTTATTATACCATTATGGCGCTGCTGAGAACCAATTTGCATTCCGCCTGTGCTCCGTCCCATATAGTGATCATTAGTCGAAATTGCCCATTATTGTTTGCCTATCCCACTCCGTACTCGTTTACCTTTCATATTATGTCAAAGTTAATGGTATAGAGCGAGTTCGCCTACTTATATTGGAGATTAGTGGACGCCCGCTACTCCGTCCGCGTGGACTGCAGAAAAAACAAAATGTCGAAATTATCCGGAATAAAAACATTTTCCCGTGATAAAACGCCTATATGTCCATGTACCAGTCACAATATATTCCTGAAAACCGCATCGAAATCGGTTCAGCCGTTTCTGAGATTAGCGTGCACAAACGCACAGACAAACTGACAGACAAAAATTCCAAAAAAACATTCTTTCGGTAATATTGCGTTGATAAAGGTCTCCTTTTTTCTTATATATCTTCTATGTACAGACAGCGATCCGTTACATTTTTATTATATGTATAGATAGATATGTATAGATAATATAGGTATAATATAATATATGCATATATGGTTGTGTACCCAAAATAAGGTAGCCGAAAGTGCACTATCATTAAGGAGAGTCTACAGTCATAGCACAGCAGAGTAAGATGTAATGTCAGTGAAAAGTTGCTAGTTCATCGCATGAGAGACCGCCCTTAAGTTTCTTAGTCGACTCTAAGACTTATGACATGCATTACATATTGCGTTCCTTTTCAATTCAGAGATTTTGTAAGTTTTTTTTAGATATTTTATATGCACTAGAAAGCTAGATTATTATTTGTACAAGCTGCCACTTTAGAGAAATAGGACACATATGTTTAAAATATGGCCTAAAATGCAACTACGCATCTAACTCTAGACTAGACTAACAATGGTCTAGTAGTAGTAGTAGGTCCTGGGTTCGAATCCCGGTAGGTGCAAACATTGGTATGATGAATATCGATGTTTCCGAGTCATGGATGTTTCTATACTTATCTATGTATTTATATACCGCTGCTTAGTACCCACGACACGAGACCTTAGGGATCTTATTGTGGGACTAGGTTAATGTGTTGTGTAGTTTGTGAATATTTGACATTTGTGTCAGTTACAAAAAAAAAAAAATATCTTGCTGCTTAAGATTACTAAGATTCGGCGGGAAAAGCTGGAAGGGTGCCGGTGTAATTTTCTTGTGAAAATCAAAAATTATTTGTAAATGGCTTGCATGTGTCCGTAAAGTGATGTTTTCTTGTAGATAAGTTATATTATGATTACTTGTGATGTGAATCTAGTGCGTGTGCATGATTTATACGCAGGTAAGCCGAGTAAAACTTTAGCCGGATTACGATCTCTTCATGGGCGCATGTAAGTTGTTTCTGCAATAATTTTTTTTTTTGACTAACTTTACACTTGTTCTTGAGGATTTTCCCGACGTTTTCATTCATCATCATCATTATCATCCATCATAAATTCAGAAATCATTTACTAAAGACAATGGCTGTATGGGCTTAGTTCCCCTTGCCTTTCCTTCGGGATAAACTAAAAAAAAAAAATTAAGATTACTAAATAAAGTATTATTTGAGTTCGTTTCGTAGTACAGTTCCTGTGCACGTTTTTAGAACGAGCATTTTTTGTATACAGTTATACAGGTTACATAGTCATACACTAAGCAACTAGCGCCACCATAAAGGAACTATTTGGTAAACTCATCAGTTAATTTTGGGAAAATATAGGACGCGTCCATAGATCATGTCAGTTTACAACTTCTCCAACACGTTCTAAATATGTATCTTTCGTCTATGATTTGAGCACAAAGGATATAAAATTGTCTGTGACCAAACATTTTATTTTAGTACAAAATCTTGAAGAAATTCTTCTAAAAACGACTCGTTACATCATGGCGTAACTAATACCGACTTGAAGTCAAACATTTGGAGACAAGAGTCCATTCTAGCTAATCATTTCATCACTACTCTATTCTCTCTACCATATGGTTAATATTCTCTTGTTCGAACTACAAAAATAACTTTGTGATTTTGATGGATAGGCAGACTAGAGTAGGTCCTGCTCCTTCAACGTTTATCTTTTGCGTTCAATATGTAAATTAGATCTCCACGTTTGAGAAGACAAACTAGACTTTAAGACCAAATTAGTAGAGTTGTGTCAGTGTTACAAAACGCAATTTTATAAGTTAAGTCGATGTAAAAAGACAGACGCACAAGTGTTTTTATACAAGTGTGTAATGTAATTAATAGTGTAGAATGACATAATGAGTGTTTGTATTCCATTTTAATTGGACACACTTTTGTATTGGGGTGACGAAATTTATGATTTTTAATAGCAGTTGGTCACCATATTTATTTTTAATCGTTTTGTGTTTAATTGAATCTACATTTAAACTATTATAATTGCTATGAAAGAGATTTATTTAAAAAGTCATATTTTTTTGTATCTAACACATATTAAACAAATATTTTTTGGAATGGCATGGAGGTTAAAATTTGTCTTGATATAATTTTACTAAGTTGAACTTTCGTAACATAAAGTAAAGATAAAATGATTACGAGTACACATTGTGACGTAACCATGTGTCCGTGAACTTAGCAGCTCATTTTCAAGCAGTTCAAAAATAAATGTGAGTTCTATTCTAGTGCAGATGAGTTCTATAGTTCCCGATACCTTTTATAAATAGTTCTGGCATTTTTACCCCGAAAAACTTAAATTGAAAAAATGAGCTGCCAACTTCCCGTAGCAGATCACTTTGCAGCAAATGAAAAAAAAAGTTAGTTCTATTAACATACAGGTGAGTTCTACAGTTCCTGTAATGTATCGATTAATGAAATGTAAATACTTGATATACAATTGGAATTCGATCAGGAATATAAGGTATATTTGAATTAACTACATTATGGTCTGTTTTTTCATCAGAGGCAATTGATTATTTTTGATTTTTTTTTTCCAATTTATTTATTAATAATTTTATAATATATAATATCTTGACTAAGATATAGTTATAAAAATACTTCTCCGTTAATATAATCCGTTAGGATATGGTTGATCGTTTCATCTTTAAACATTGTGCTCAGGGATTCAGCTTTGTTTGCCGAAATTTGGCTAGTGTATAGCTGTCGAGATGAAAGATAACGTTGCCAATATGTAATTTAGAAAAGAGATGGTAAAATTCGTCATCAGATGAATTGACCCGGTGGCTTAGTAGTTAGAGCGGCTGGCACGGTTTGCAGTGGTCGTGGGTTCGATTCCCACTCGGGTGAAGAATTTTTTCCATTTTCTTTATTAATAATTTTATAATTGATTATTATTAAAAGTAAACAAATCATCAGCATATTTAAGAAGGCTCTGTCCCGGTAAGCCTTATCCATTTATCTATCGCAACCTAAATTAATATTTAACAAAAATAGGTAAATAGTTGTCCCAGATTTAGATTTTTTCAAAGCTGACAACACCTCTTTGAATTTATGCTCCTAAACGTAGACTCGTCCTAGTACAATAACGAATAGTAGAAAGCATAATATATCGCCGGCTACATTTCCGTTGTTTATACATAAAAAAGTAGATTAATTTTGCCCAATGAACTATTATATATAATACACCCACCCACATAGATAATTATCTGCCTAAATTCATCGTAATTTTCTGCAGAAGTGACCCATAGTTTTTGGCTAACATACGAGTACAACGTATATTCGATCATCACATTAATCTAGTTACCGGCGATAAATTCAATGGAAAATATTTTTGAGTACTTCCAAATAGGTATGTTGTTAGTGCCTGTTAACCTACTTCCTACTTATTAATATTATAAACGCGAAAGTTTGTGAGTAATGGATGGATGGATGTTTGTTACTCTTTCACGTAAAAACGACTGGAGCGATTTTAATAAAATTTGGCATGGAGTTACCTGACACCCTGGATTAACACATAGGCTGCTTTTTATCCCGGGAAAATATTTTTATCCCGGATAATTTCGACATTTTGTTTTTTCTGCATTTCCCGCGGACGAAGACGCGGGCGTCCACTAGTTATAAATATAGGTGGGTGAACCCAGAGATATAGGATGTAGAAAAAGGCTCGAAAAAAGTTCTTTGGGTGTGATAAGGTTGTATTTTGGTCGTTTGATACCTTTAGTCGGATCCGCCAACACCATCGCACTTTTCTGCATAAAACTGTGATATCGTGAGGTACCTAATGATGTTTAACAAAGTTATAACAGGGGTAAGTCTTTACTTAGATTGTAATTTACCTTTCAAGGGGCATTGGCGCAAGCTGTTATGCTTTGGAATGTAGATAACATCATTAATAATTTCGTGCAGGGCTACGGTAGACTAGAACGAAACCTTACCAGCCCCCCTTATCATGACCACGCATCGTGGATATCGTATCGTACGATATCGTATCGTCTCTATACAAAATTCAACATGGCAGCTATATTTATCGTATTTGACTGGCTAAATGTCGATAAATAGGTTTATCATATCGTGTTTCGCAGGTCCTGCTAGGCTTGCTGAATTATAAAACATTAAAAAATAATTGTAGCTTAGAATAATGATTCGCTCAGAGCGCAGCGAATCATTGATCTAAGAATTGTAGTGTTTTTATAATTTAAAGAGAAACATTCTAATATGTCAACAGTCGTCAGTATTACTTGTATACAGGGTGTAACAGAAAGGGTATGTTAAGCGAAAAGCTATGTAAATAGCCCACTATAGAGATCCTATTTCCAAAATTTGAGACTCGCAATCATATTGTTATTTTTCAAGATTGTATGGACATTCCTGAGTTGTTTCGGAATTCTTCATACTATCTGGAAAAATATAAATGTGAATTTGAGTCTGAAATTTTGGAAATAGGATCTCTATAGTGGGCTATTTACATAGCTTTTCGCTTAACATACCCTTTCTGTTAAATGCTGTATATATATATATATATATATATATATATATATATATATATATATATATATATATATATATATATATATATATATATATATATATATATATATATATATATATATATATATATATATATATATTACCCCATCGCGTAAATGAATAATAAACATTATTGTTATTCCTTCTACTATCCTTGTTACACAAGAACAAGTTAAACTTTTATCCGGGATAACTATTTCGTCTAGTTCAGACACCGTTAGAGGCGTCCGAACTATTTCTTTGATCGCACTATAAATCGAGGTTTGCAGACACACGGGAATCCGGTGAAATTCTCAGCGGAACAAAAGAAATTATATATATCATTTTGATACGATGTTCGCAGTGTTGTTTTGTTTTAATATGGGTATTTGGTGGAAAACGCTTTGATGTTAAAACTGATTTGATGAGATTTAATGACCTGTGTTTACAAAAGAAATTATGTTGATGTAATGTAGCTATGTTGACGGTAATTTTTTTTAAAATTTATTACTTAATATTTAAAAGAAGTTACAATTCCATGGTGTAATAGTGATATTTTTTAGAGAAGAGTTAGCGATAATGATCGGAGTACCTACGTAATAAAAGTCAATAGGATCAAATGTAAATAAATTTTATTTTATAAAGCCCGGGTAATGTACTTTACCCTTACATTTTTCAATAATCACTTGCATGCAGTGTTCTTGTTACACTGTGTATAATTATATTGATTTTTAAACATATGTGAGACATTTATATTTCAAAAATACCTAACGTTGACAAAGAAATGACATAAAATGAATGGTACACGAAACAAGTCAACTAAAACAAACACAAATACCAAAAATCCGAACAATCTGCACATCCATAAATCATTTGACGCGGCGAAGATATTTTGAGCTCGTTAATACCTGAAACTAAGCAATTTAATACGAAAAATTAAGCAACTACAAAACGGGCAAGTCCGACGGCAGACCATTAGTATATTATAAATGGTGGAATAGCAACCTTTTGTTTAAGCCCCGTGCACATTAGTTAAGATGATGGATCGCCGGCGCCGCGGTGTGTAACTGGCTTAACTTGAGCCAAAGTAAATGAGGACAGAAGGGCTACTTATTTAGATGCGCTTGTAAGAATTGTAAGTGCCTAACTGTAGGTTTGACAAAGGTTATGTACATTTTTACAAAAAAACTCTTATTTTTTGTAAAAATGTACATATCGTAACACGGTTATACGAGTAGGTATACCTATAAATAGATAAGTCCAAAGAAGGTCTAGTTACTTTGAATTATGCTCATATGGTCTAACCCAGGCAATCATTAGATAGAATAATATATCGGTATTATTATAATTGTAATATTTTTTTAATTTTAACTTTTTCATTAAAATATTATTATTATTAAGAGAATGAAAAAAAAAATCACCCGAGTGAGATTTGAACTCACGACCTCTCGCAAACCGTGCTTTTGCTCTAACCAACTGAGCTATCGGGTCAATTAACTCGGATGACGAATTTAACGATTTAAATTTAATTTTTTCATTTGAAATTTAAAATAAATTGTGTCGCTTTGTTTAGCAATTTTGTAAATATACTTTTTCTTGCATGCTGTATGTATAGGAGATTCTGTACTTATAAAAATCCACCACCTGTATTCTACCTTTAGAGACTGGCGTTTGTAGAGTATTAAAAGTCTGACTGCTGATTTCGGAATAATTTTATTTGAAATTACGTTTATATTTAAACGTAGGCTAGGTACTTATGAACTAAGGTGGTGTAAGGAGTAATGAATTAAATTGACCAATCACAAACGATCGCAACGATAGGTACGAAGGAGATGGTTGATATTGTTATCTTGCTCGCACGTGTATGTAGCTGCCGACGCCCAGTTCTAACATGCGCGGAGTAGCTACATACCCTATACAATGGCAAATAAAGAATTCTATTAATTCCTGTTTTCCTGGGTCATTGCATCGTCTATTCCGAAATCTTTATAATAATAGTGAGTCCTATCTTTTTTGTCCTACTTAAAAAATAATTTGTATCGAGGTTGCCTTCTATATTTTTTTTTATCCTTTATTTAAGCCATTACTAGTTTGTTCTTGAGTCGTCCAATGTGTTAAATGTCGCATTTTGTTGGATTGGGCTGCTGGTTTACATGAACAACTGTATAGAGTTGTTGTTAGTACTATGACGCACGGGTCCACTATGTTGAGTGTTTCCTTTTTAAAGTAGAATCATATTTGTGATATGATGATGATGAAGAGGTCTCCGACCGATGTCGGCCAAGGCGGCCAATCTCTATGGAGATCAGCCAGGTACGCAGGAGATATTTAGTGCACAAGTGTGTGTGAAAACACAGATGCACTCTTTATTCCGTCACTCTCATAGTCCGATAGGACGGAAAACCGACACAACCGGAGAGAGATCAGGCGCAGGACCAAGGTACTTTCCGAGGTACGAGCAATGTGACAATTTTACAACATTAAAATCTGTACATTAAATAAATTCATTGGTACAAGCCCATGACAGGGATCGAACTTACGCCTCCCGCTTGGAAGGCGCACGTCAGAACCACTGGGCTATCAGATATATGTGCATGAGAACTATTACAATTATAACCACTATTACTATGATTACTAACATAAGGATAATGTTCATTTTTAAAAGGAAATAATGTAGGTAGACTAAGTAGTAAGTAAAAAATATGTACTAACTGTACTGTAGTAAATTCGTATACTTAATGCATTATTGAAAGTCAGTCTGATAGAGATATTGCTCTTTTTTCTATGTAAGTATAGGTATAGGTATTTGTAAGGGACCAAAATAATGTAATTATTCATCTATGCAATAGAGTATACTTTAGTATAGATATATTAAAAAAATCTCGTTGTAGCATCTCTTTAAAGTTACAGTAATAGTATTGCGCAAACGCAGCGTCTACGGAGTATCGACTGCGATTGGTTGCCATCTGGCCCTTTAATTATGAGCGTGTTCTTATTTCAAACTTATCTGCAGTTGAGTTACCATTGGTGCTTACTGAATAATGTAGCTATATATAGCTATAATAGTACTGTTTCAATATCATTTTAGCTTCGCCAATATTTAATTAAGCCAATCATTTGGTATCCAATTTTGTTAAGCGTATTTAATTAACGTCAATTCTCAGTACTAACTTTCGGATCGTAATATTTATTAAATCAAATATAAATATTTAACACCTTATAGAAATACCAGGACATAAAATAGCTGCAGCATTTATTTATTTTAAAGAATAGAAATATTTTAAAAATAACACATTTGGTACATAATCAAAATGGACGACATTTTAATACGTGAGTACCTATACAAGCTGCGTTTGCATTGCACATGCACTATAGGTTAGATGACAATATTTTTCTGTGTATTTATATTGAAAGATCACACAATATTAGAATCATTCGCGAAATAATACCTCGCTGGCGTGCAAGCTTTTCGAGATACCTTTAAAAATTTTAATTTTTCATACTTTTCAAAAACACTCCATACAAAATATATACATATTATGACACCTTAGTAAATTGTATACGCGCGAAAGAACTTTGTCCGATAGCTATATTGAATGTTGCGTGTATAAAAAGGGTCACATAACAAAAGTTGCTATAAATTATGCAGGTGATTGAGTGATGTAATTTTAATTAATTTTAAGTTTTAAAAATGGTCTTGTCTATCCATCTTTGAAATAGCCCAGCAATGTAACTCGCCTTCTCAAAGATCCCTGTTAAACCGCACTGCTTTAAGATTAGTAGTTCGCACGTGTTTACTTTTAGTGCTTAGTAGTTAGTTGAGTTACTAATACAACGGGCTCTTCTATTCTGCTGATATTGTAGATTTTACTCGTACAGTTCACGGTAATACAGATATATCTATTAAGGGCCGACTTATTCCTTTCTAATACCAAAAACTAATGCCAATTATTTTCTCTATAACAAATAATTTCAAATTCATTATCGTCGGTCTAATGATCAAAATGCGTAACTCCAAAAACAATCGAAATTTTAAGCATTATTCTAATAGGAAGGTAACACGATTCTACACCAGCACCTGAATGATGAATTTGGTGAGAGCGAGATGTCTCACTTTTAAACGTAAAACTCATAGAGCTATTAATAACTAGATAAACTAAGTGGATGTACTTTGCTTGTAAAAAATAGACTTAAGAATTAGAATAGACACTCGTTCTCGAGCCAGGACTGAAGGAATTAGAGCTGATAGAAGTGTTTTATAAATGAAATTGTATAAGCGTTACAAGTTACAATTATGAGTTATCAGATCCGAGGGTCAGTGGAGGGTGTAGGGCCCGGTGGTGGGCGCACCCATACTGATAGAAGTGGTTTGCAATTCCTTTTTACACACCAAGTAGAAACACTAACCTTGTCTAGTTATTACTTAGCTCTGTGGATTTGACGTTTAAAAGTGAGACATCTCGCTCTCACCAAATTCATCATACCGGTGCAGATAGCGTTAAAAGTAAAATTTCGTTTTTTTTTTGGAGTTACGCATTTTGATAATTAGACCGACGTTATATCACTAAGACATTGGTAGGTATTAGTTTTGGTATTAGAAAGTAATAAATCAATTATACAATAGATAACCTATCTGAAGAATAAAGTTGATATCTCTATCTTCTTCAAGTTTTAGAGAGAGAGAGAGACCATTAAATTTATAGGCTATCTGACCATTGGAATCGGCCCTAAAGTTAAAAACGAGTGCTACGCTCTTAGTTTGCTTAAGCTTTCTATTATCTACACTAGCAAGTTAGAAAATAGTCAGATTATTTAATTTACTAGTAGTATAGCTGTATACAGGGTGATTTTTGGTCGTCAACGTTCCCGAAAACTACGGAATCTCCTCATCATCATGATCATTTTTCTCCATGGAAGCATACCTGGGAAGTGTCAGGTTTCCAAAATATTAGGATCCAAAGTTGAGTAAATAGACTGCGTTTTTCTGCATAAATGCACATAGACGCGTGTAGCAAGATTTTTTCACGAAAAATAATTAATATCTGTCTATAAAAAAACTAACATAAACACTAGACACTATAAATTTCGCACGATCAAGGAATTAAAAAAAAAAATCAAAAAAAAATTATTTTTTTCCCAGCATTTTTTTGGCATAAACTTACTTTATTTCATGTATAGAATACGTACCCTTCGTTAAAGGTGGCCACAAAAAAACACCCTGTATTTACAGTTTGCGCAGACTCCGACTTAGTCGCGTCCGCTAGTCCTTCATATCGGTAAAATGGTGGGTACAAGTAGTATCATCATCATCATCATCCTATTGCAGTCCACTGCTGGACGTAGGCCTCCCACAGTACACGTTACAAGACTACCATTGGGGGTATTTGCCCATAGTCACCACGCTGGGCAGGCGGGTTGGTGACCGCAGTTTGTATTTTGGACTATGTTGTCAACACGGGAGACGCTGCTGCCCACCTCCCGGAAACCCTTAATCGCCTCGTACGATACCCACGGGTAGACATGGGGTGGTACGAATTCTACTCTGGCGGCACCACGCGGCACCAAAAGTAGGATACAGTCATATTTTATGTAGAAATAGGTAAAAATAGTTCTTCACAATGCTGGCCATACAACATCCTTCCTATGTCCAATCGGCATGATCCAATCGATTGGATCAGATCTGACCGTGTCTGGGATTTGATTAGTATGACAATTCACCCACACACGGTCAGTTCTGATCCAATTGATTGAATCATGCCGATTAGACGACAGGAAAGATGGTAGCTAGCATTACATAGTTCAGTTACAAATTAGATTTACTATTGTCATGATGTGTATTAAATTTATTTTGCCAATAAATCAAGTAACTACGCGTAAGCGTGAATGCATAGCAATTCTGATACTGACAAATAGTTGGCCTGTTAAACCCTCAATTTCATCTCTTATCTCCAAGGGATAAGGTACCAAATAATCTGTCTTAAGCCTGTACCACTACGACACCAATACCAAGGTTTCGTGAACCTTATTGCAATGGTTTAAGGTAGAGGTTAGTGAGAGTGTGTTTCAGTGATTTATTTATACAGGGTGAATATAGTTAAATGTGAGGGGAGACTGTGGTTTCTTGCTTTCAAGTGAGAGTGAACTGTTTGAGATTTACTCTATAAGTAATTTCATTAGAGGATTGTGTTTAGATTTTAATTATATAGGTACATACATATACAGGGTGTTTTTTTGTGGCCACCTTTAACGAAGGGTACGTATTCTATACATGAAATAAAGTAAGTTTATGCCAAAAAAAATGCTGAGAAAAAAAATTTTTTTTTTTGAAAAAAAATTTTAAATTCCTTGATCATGCGAAATTTATAGTGTCTAGTGTTTATGTTAGTTTTTTTATAGACAGATATTAATTATTTTTCGATGAAAAAATCCTGCTACGCGCGTCTATGTGCATTAATGCAGAAAAACGCAGTCTATTTACTCAACTTTGGACCCTAATATTTTGGAAACCAGACACTTCCCAGGTATGCTTCCATGGAGAAAAATGATCGTGATGATGAGGAGATTCCGTAGTTTTCGGGAACGTTGACGACCAAAAATCATCCTGTATATACACATGACTGTGTTCCCGAATAAGGTAGTTTAAGTTGCAAAATAATAAAAGAGATTCTTGCAGCTATGTTTAGCATAGCAGGGATACGAGTATCGCCTGAAAAAATGCCTAACTCTTACTTTTAGCCCTAAAGTCATTGATACAATTCAATTTTATTTACAAAAATCGACTGCACCTAGAAAGGTAGGGGAAGATTGGGTAATGGCGGTCACTTAAGCAAGAATTAGAATACAAAAGCTAAAATTAACAAAAATTTTATTGCAAACGCCCCATAACAAAATTTACTTAACTAGCTATAATTTGAGATCAGTAATCATCACTTTGATAATCATCTTTGGGAAATATAAAAGTACAAAAAAAAAACAGATTTGACTCCTATTACGGGTAATTGAGGTCACCTTGTGGGCAATGAGGATCATACAAAATTCTAACACAAATCGCGTCACGTCTGATGCAGGGGTATCGTTTGATTCCTGGAGAACCTTGCTCTTTACTCTTTCGGTCCCCTTCGGCACGCGCGTAATCTTGCTACACGCATCAATGTGCATTTATGCAGAAAAACGCAGTCTATTTACTCAACCTTGGACCCTAATATTTTGGAAACCAGACATTTCCCAGGTATGCTTTCATGGAGAAAAATGATCATGATGATGAGGAGATTCCGTAAATTTGGGGAACGTTGACGACCAAAAATCACCCCGTATATTTTTCCTTTTCCCTATCTTTTTCTTTGGGTGGCGGTCACTAGCGGGCATTGGGGATGACCCGATTCTCATTACCCACAAGTCTTTTATGAAGAAAAAATAATAAACACAAAATATACATTAGAAAAACTCCGGATTTAAGTAGGAAATCATTACACCAAATGTACAAGTAAGGGCGTAAAATAGTAACATACAAGTAGACCAATAACTATAAAAGTTACTGTATATTTTACATCCGTAAAAATTTACATCGGCGAGCTGCAAAAACAAAACACACCTCTCATTCTCTATGCTGTCGCCATACCCACGCGGCACGCTCGCAGCGACAGCGAGGAGAACAGAGCGGGCAGGGAAAATCCTTAACGCATTTCTATTAGTGTTACTTTTGGAGATGTGTGGGTGACCACTATTACCCACTGACTCTCATTACCCGATCTTCCCCTACACAGTTCAGCATTCTATCATCATGACACTATGTTAAGATACCACAACACCCTGTATTTATATGAAAATAGGTGTTGTCCGCGACTTCGTCTGCGTGAACTTCAAAATCTAGCCTATGTCCTTCTCCGTACACCAAACTACATCTATGCAAAATTTCAACAAGATTGATTGAGTAAATACAGCATGAAGCGGTAACATACAAATAAACAAATAGACCAAATACCTATAGACTTCATTTTCTGTTATAATAAGGATTTTGGAATAGTTATATTATATACGTGTTATACGTATAATAAGTTTGCTAAAGTAAGGCACAGGTACAGGAAAGTTATTTACCCTTCCTTAGAAAATACTTCCCTAACAGTGTTAGAAAGTGGAGATCGGGGTCAAAAGTTATCTAGCAAGCATAGCACAAGAGTTATTTTTGCAACAAAAACACTTTCTAACCCAAAACATATTTCCCTACTCACAAGAAACAGTTTTCTCGCTAAGTGAAGATTATTTATATCACCTCTCACCCTATCTCTCATTTTGTCAACAGCCACTGCTACATGCTTATCTAAACTAACGGACGAATGTGCAAACATCATCATCACATATGAACAACGGTCGATTTGTTTTTTCGCGACGTAGATACTAGCGACACATGCCAAATGGTCGGAAAACGTTGTCTCACAAGTTTTACCTTTACATGTTTTTGTAGGCCTGAGTTATCTTCCTTTTACCTAGAGACGGCCGCTTCCTGGCTATTTCTCAGCATCCAGTGTTATGCGTGACTTATTATTGATTGTTATGACCGAATTTTGTGGACGGCCGGACATAGGGGGACGGTAGTATGCAGTATCGACGTTGCTTTATTTTTGTTAATTTCTAAGATATATTCTTTATTATAAACACTTTAATAGCTTATTCATCAATAAGGATATAATTTAAAAAAAGGCTTATCTCTACCAATTTTCATCGTTTCAGGTTGCAGTCATCTCTCCACCGTTAGTTCTGGAGATAATATTAGTAGAATATTTTCATGAGCATTATTTTGTGCGTTTAGAGCATATAAATATTACTTGTAGTCACTAGAATACATTAGCTTCATTTTCTTTCGTACATGCCGTAAAAGTTGACTAGGGGACTTAGGCGCGTTCTATTATGCTAAACGTGGCTATATGATCTCCTCCGTGATCCTGCAGCTATCCATTTTGGGAATACAGCTATGTGTATATATGTACACATTAAAATGCGTATTCTAATATTTCAAAAGTAGGTTTTTCTCAGTAAAATCAAGCATTACGAGTATTACCTACATTTTCCTCAAAAGCAATCAGTATTCTCGCATAAGCCTCTCCAAAGCCTCCCTTCGACAAGATAACAGCCTTTCCGTGTAACTAATACATATACGGAATGTTTATTACATAATTATTTTGTTGGAACTTAGTAGAAAACTTCGCAACCGTGACAGACAGAAATACTCTATGATTTGTCGGCCATTTTGTTTTAGTTCGACGCTAAATGAAAATGGAGGGGACAGTGTTTTCCTTTTATTGCTGATGATGATGAATTATTACCTATTAATCATAGGACCATGTGCTGATGCGGGGCTGTACTAGAATATACCTTCCTACATTGCCGCATTTCCTACATTGCCGCGTGGAGAGCAGAGTAGAGTTTGTACCACCCCTGCCTGCCCGTGGGTATCGTACGAGGCGATTAAGTGTTCCCGGGAGGCGGGCAGCAGCGCCTCCCGTGCTGACAACATAGTCCGAAAATCACACTGCGGTCACCAACCCGCCTGCCCAGCATGGTAATTATGGACAAACACCCCCCTGTGGCAGTAGCTTTGTGGCGTGCCCTGGGGGAGGCCTACGTCCAGCAGTGGACTGCAATAGGCTGAAGAAGATTTCCTACATTGCTTGTCGTAAAAGTCGACTAACACGGGAATTCTCTCAGGCGATAGGCTAGCGACTTTTCACTGATCATTAACATCCGGCTGTGGGATCTCCCCTATGATCCTGCTGTTCTGGCTATGTATATATGTATGTATTATAAGGAAGCGCAAAAAATATGGGTACTATCTAGTATATGGGGGCGCAATACATTATATGTCTAGTATATGGGGTCAAATGCCAATAACATTATAAGTGGGATTCAAAAGTGATATTAAATGTAGGGCAGATATATGTTGACTCCCCATCATGCTACCCTTGCAAGGCTATTAAAATAATACGCAACTTATTTCATTAGGAGAACTTCATTTCAAAAACCAACAGTAGATTGGGAAGGGCCACCATCTTGCCTAACTAAACAGACGACCTTTATTGTGAAGGAAACGCAAAAGGGGATCTGCGTAGTCTGTAGAAAAAACAAAATGTCTAAATTATCCGAGATAAAAATATTTTTGAATACAATGTTACCTATGTCCTTCTACAGGCTCTACACAATCTGTGTACTATTTTATTAAAATCGGGTCATTAGTTTTAGCGTGAAAGCGAGACAGGCAAACAGAATATCGCATTTATAATATAATACTCATCGCAAAAAGGCCCGTTTTGACAATTCACGCCCATAAATATTTCTAGTTTTTACTGATCGAAATGTTATATACTTGACTATAACTATGCTTAACGCAATATATTTGCCCTTTATAATTAAGGAAGGATCGATAAATTTTTGTGATAAGTGGGTGGCAAATGCTAGCCATTGATTTATTTATACCAAGCAGCGTAGGCCTACAAAGATATAGTATCTCCGTCCTCGTACTTCCTCCACGTCCTCGACCAGGATCTAATTATATTTGCAGTAGATTTATTTCCCAGGGTCCGTTTGTCAATGTTCAGTAGAATTAATCGAGGATCGCCTCTTCGATCCCGGCTCGGTCATTTCAGCGAGTAATTATGATAACATATTGTGGTGGACTACGTTTTCGGGTTGAGAAATGTTATTCCTTTAGTTAGATGGTGGGTCTAGAATGATTTTTTCGACTGTTTGAGTCGGCCATTTTGAATTTTTTGAAAACAATAAAATTTCCTTTGAATTCAATGTAGTCTGGGTGCCACAAGACGGATTCCGACGCAAGGGCAGGCCAAGACAGAGATGATAAGACTACCTCCATAAGTCTGCCAGTACCTATGTCATGGACCCCATTGGCTATATGAAAAACATATGAGTTGTAGTTGATTGAAACAATAGCTGGTGGGTTCAAATTCCATTTATCTACTGAGTGAAATAGAGATGTACATTTCTATTTTATGTATTTGTCTGCTAACACACGCATTACCTGAAACTTTACTTCCTTATTAATTTTTAAACCTTTATTCATATCCTCATAACTAAAATTCTATTCACCGCAGCCACTCAAACAGCAAAAAAAGGGTATTCCCCCGAAAAAGTCTCGTTAAAAGCTGCATTGAACGGCCAGGACCATACAATAACGTTTTTATTTCGCCTAGCCATTTCTACGTGATATTTGCTAACGATACTCCAACGCTATCGAAATCCACATTTGAATGTATACCCACCTTTAATGGGGTTGGTGGGTGTGGTCCAAGTTGTAAGATGTAATTTTAATATTAGACTACTTTAGCGTCGATAGTTTGTGTACTGAACTCATTACATTGAATTTTCCTATAGAGCATTGTAAGGGAGAAAGCTAGCGGTAAAACGACAGACAAAATAAATATTACTTTATATACCTACATATTTCTAAAAACGTTATGAACGTCTTTCTTTCTAATTAATTATAGGCCAATTAGAATATATTTTTTTCATCTATCATGATACGTCTGAGTGCGCTCGTATTAAATGTTAGTAGTCATCCGAGCCCACTCGGTTCGAGCGTATTCGTACTGTGGAAACCCAGCATACGTTTCGTTACATAAATTTTAACAGAATGAGACATGTACTAAATCCCGGTAAATCCCGGCTTCACGAATATTATTTAACTGTCCGCCAGTCGCTACTAATTTGTACCACAACAAAGGTCCGGTATAAACGGGCCCCGGCACAGTTTTCAGCGTGCATTTGAATGGAAACGACTTTATTCAGATAACAACTGCGATTTTATCTTAACATATTTCATGGACAGATTACCTGGCCAGTGACGGCTATGGCCGGTTTTGGGGCGCGATTTATTTTTTATTTGGTAAACAGGTTTATAGCCTACTAGCTTTTCGTTGTGAGTCTGTGGGGGTTCAAAAATTATGGCACAGTCTTGTATCATCACCTCAGGACCAGGTGGGAAGGGTGAAGTTAAGGGTTAAAATAAATATAATAATAACGTAAAATTATTAATAAGGAAATGGCAAAAATTCCTCACCCGAGTGGGAATCGAACCCACGACTTCTGCATTCCGTGCCAGCGCTCTTACCACTGAGCCACCGTGTCAATTACTTGGATGACGAATTTTACCATCTCTTTTTGAAATTACATTATTGGAAACGTTATTTTCTCATCCCGATAGCTATACATAAGCCAAATCTCGGCAAACAAAGCTGAATCCCTCAGCACAATGTTTTATTATGTACCTATATTATTATTTCAAGTGCAAATTGGAATACCGCTAGGTAGTAGGTACTTTTAGTACGATTTATCTATTATTCCAAAAGCTCAGAATAACTAAAATATAATTAATCTGAGTCCAAAATAAAGCAATTAATAGTCGAGTTAGTAAAATATAATTGTTCAGTGGTTAGAGCACTGACACGCGGAATGCAGAGGTCGTGGGTTCGATTCCCACCCGGGTGAGGAATTTTTTCCATTTCTTTATTAATAATTTTATAAAATATAATTAATTCTGAGTCCAAAATAAAGCAATTAATAGGCGAGTTAGTTTTGAATGTCTGTGCACCTGATGACAACTAGAGGGTTCTCTATTTTGTCTCATAAATTTTTTATCCATAATCTAACGTATCATAATGTTTTGTGACATAATAATGTGATAAGTAGCCCATATTTAATGTCTTATAATATCACTTGCCCGAAAACCAAAATCCCTAAATATAATATGACCAAATTTTTTTTGCTATAAATATCACAATCTATAATATTCATAGGACATACTCGTAAAATGCTTTTCTATAATATTTGTAAGTCCTAACGGACCTAACCTTCCCATAACAACTTTTTTGTCTTAATCAATTATGTAACATGCACGCAAGCATGTAGTATGCAAGCAAGAATGCAGGATGCAAGCAAGCATGCAGCATGCAAGCAAACATACAGCAGGCATGGTTTCTGTCACGGCTCCGGCGCTGCGGGACTCCGGCGGTCCCACGCGAGCTTATCGTCGCAGATGGATGTAACGCTTACCACCGCACCTTCGACAGCCTCAGCCGCGGCGGTCAGCGTTGCATTCACCTGCTCCTCAGCTCGCGGGCCGCCTCGCCCCTCCGCGCCTACGCGCTTTTACATTGCACTCTAGGGGTACGGCAGACAAGACTGCGTGGAGTCGGGGTAAACTGAGTCGATTTAAGTGCCTGTTTTTTTATTCATCCTAATTTTTGTTTTAAATAATGCTCTAGAAAGATTCCTATTAACAATATTATTATAAACCACCATTCTGTCTAACATACATTATACAATATAACACTTAGGACACGTGACTTTATAGCAAGAAAAATTAGGACATTAATCATTATATAATTATAGCATCTGATTTTATGGCACCAAAGTATTAGAATTAAAGACGATTAGGTAATATACAATTTCGTATACGCGAACATTATGAAAAGTGATGATCATAGCAAACTTTTATTTTTGATAGTGGACGCCCTAAATATCGAAATTATCCGGGATAAAATTATTTTCCCGGGATAAAAAGTAGCCTATATATTAAGTGGGACCTGTCAGAATATATTCCTGAAAACTGCATCGAAATCGCTTCAGTCGTTTCTGAGATTAGCGTGCACAAACGCACAGACAGACAAACCGACAAAAAGACAAAAATTCCAAAAATCATTGTTTTGGGTACTATTGCGTTGATAAAGGTATTTTTATAATATTTTTTCTTATATATCTTCCATGTACAGACAGCGTACCGTTACATTTTTATTATATGTATAGATAAATGAAGATATGATTATGATTTTCGGACGTTCGATATTCGGAGAAGAAAGGGACTACCCAACTAGAGATACCGTATAAAATAATTACAGATGTTGAAAGCAAACATAGACCGCAAAACTCATAGGTACCTACCAAAATACTTTTTTTACGTAATATAATAGTGGACATCCCAGACTACATCCATATAAACTTTAGTAGTCCCGTTCTCGTTCACAGAACCTCCAAGTTTCAGATCTCTAACATCAGCTGTTTAGGTTGTATGTTGATTCTTCTTCTTCTTCTTCTTCAGCCTATTGCAGTCTACTGCTGGACGTAGGCCTCCCCCAGGGCACGCCACAAGGCTACTGCCACAAGGGGGGTTTTGCCCATAGTCACCACGCTGGGCAGGCGGGTTGGTGACCGCAGTGTGATTTTCAGACTATGTTGTCAGTACGGGAGGCGCTGCTGCCCACTCTGCTCCCGGAAACCCTTAATCGCCTCATACGATACCCACGAGCAGGCAGGGGTGGTACAAACTCTACTCTGCCGGCACTATGCGGCTAGTATGTTGATTAGTCAGAATTATTTAGGATCAAGCATCTTATTGTATATTCTGCGCTAATGATTCCGATATTGCGCTTCAAGCCCTTCCCATACAAAATTTCCAGCTTATGCAAATTTAACATTAACTCCAAGCTCATGTATATTCTGGTTGTAATTTAGACAACGTATTCCTTTTTTTACATTACCTGTCTACACGTAAACCATTAGAGATCTCGACGCACCCTCCCCTGTTGAGCCGCGCGTCTCAGATTTGTATCTCAAAACAGACGCGCTGCCTCTCCATCACATTTAGGTGTAATCATTATTAGATTTCTTCATGAAAGCATGTGGTTGAAGGCCGAAAAAATTGGATATTTTTTCAAAAATCCATAGAATATGTTAAAATGACATAACGTTCCTATACGTTGGTATTATTGTAACGGTTTACTATTAGAATAGATAGTCGTTACTCAAGATTTCATTCAATTCAATAATTGAAAAATAATTCTTATGTCAAAGAGAAAACAAACCTAAAAGTACCTATTACCAACGTTTGGGTGCCGTATCTTCTAAATACGTAAGTCATGCTCACTGTACCCAAATAGCTATAGCTGAAATACGCAAATTAGACATCTTCCTCGCACCTATTTACCAAATTACTCGTAATATCGAAACTTTAAAAAATCGTCTTATAGTGACCATCGGTGATATGTAACTTTCTGCCTTCGTGTTATAAAAAAACTACCTACCTTATCTTACTATACTAGAATACATCAGTTGCGTCAGTCGACTCTGACGGTATGCAAGGAACTCCGTCAATTTTAGGTGATAAGCTATCCCCGCTTTGCTAAACTGGCTGTGTCCGTGCGTACTCCTCTATAAAACTGCAGTTCTGGCTACCTCATTGCGGGAACACAGCCAAATGTATATGAGTGTATGTAAAATATAACCTTTTTTCAGCCACCAAGTGTAATAAAAAAACAGCAGGTTAGCCTACAGGGTTACGGCAGTACATCGGGAGTCATAATAATAATTAAATTTGAAATTTTTCCTTATTAACTTGAGTTACCTTGTTTTTGGGGAAGAAAAATGGCGGCTAACTTAATATGTAGACTGAAGTCACTTTGTTATCCGACTCAAAGGGACTATTCGCTAACTTGTCAACAGGTATATCGAATTTGGTGCCAGTTTTATTTTGTTCGATAAAACAATTCGAGGAAAAAATGCTGGAAATGTAATTAAAGCAGTGTAATTTTTGTATCCTGTTCGGTTATTCAAAAATAAAAACATTTGATTTGAAACGATGGAAATTTATGTTGATAGAACTTACCAGTATAAGTTTCACAGGAGCCAGACTGGTTGAGCTTGAATAGGTAACAAGCAAACAAACTCACTTTCGTATTTCTCACCGATGATTACTCGTTGGCGCAGCAGTATATTCAGGAAGCGGAGTCAAACATCGCAGTTGCTATGAAGAACTATTTATTTATCACTTATACAGTTAAAGCTGCTTCAGGCGATATAACATTCGGTGTAGCAAGAAACCCGACTCGCCGTAAATCGATTATATCGTTGCAATGTTTTTATATAGAACAGAGATCGAGCAGAGTAACGTCTTACAACTTCAAGTGTCTCAACGGAGTGTTGAACATAATAGTTCTACCTTCATATTTATATTAACAATCTAGTAAATGCAACAATTTTTATAAATGTAAACCGGAACTTATGAAAGTTAATAATATTATAATAATTAGTTGATGTCTTAATATCTATGCCTATTATTCATATGCGTGATGTGGTGCGGGTTGTAGTTTGTAACATATTTGTGATATTAGATGTGACTGTGAGGTTACATAACAAATAACATATTGGAAATAACTAGAAAAAGACTAACGTCTAAGTGTTGCTGATGATTGTTTATCTCTAGTACAGATAGAGCCACGGGCAGTTGTTTTATAAAAACAACCACTACACAGGTCCAGTTAAAGCAAACGAACACCAGTAAGCAAACTTAATGTAATAGCATTTTCAGTGTACCTACCGATTTTATCGCTGTAAAATTCTTTGGAGGACAAAATTAAACTGTCAAAACCGCGCCATCGACGGACAAATAACTACAGTGTCGCACGCGATTATACCGTCATATTTTACGTGATTTTTTACAGTATTCTGATGCAATTAACTTAATGGCTTGAGCTGATGTTTGGTTGTAGCCTCTGGTGAAATAATTAAAAATTACATTGTTAGACTTAGTTGATTCTTATATGAATTATATATTTATGAATATAATTCAAGTTGTGTCACAAGTTAATGTAGATTACGTAGTTAAAATGAAAGTAGGGTTCGATTCTCCACATATTATGTCTTAACTCGACTTATATATCTATCAAATACATAATTGTAGAACACGCCGTATTTCAATATTTTAAATAGTGTGGATTTTAGAGGAAAAAATTTGTCACTCTTTCTCTGATTAATTAATTAGGTTAGGTTATGTAAGCGCTGTTATTAAAATAATAAAGAAAACAAAATGGCGGATTAACGATTAGCTGATTCTTGTTCTACTAACTACCAACTTTGAAATTTTATATGTACCTATACAGGGTGATTTTTGGTCGTCAACGTTCCCGAAAACTACGGAATCTCCTCATCATCACGATCATTTTTCTCCATGGAAGCATACCTGGGAAGTGTCTGGTTTCAAAAATATTTGGGTCCAAAGTTAAGTAAATAGACTGCGTTTTTCTGCATAAATGCACATAGACGCGCGTAGCAGGATTTTTTCACGAAAAATAATTAATATCTGTCTATAAAAAAACTAACATAAACACTAGACACTATAAATTTCGCACGATCAAGGAATTTAATTTTTTTTTTTCAAATTTTTTTTTTCCCAGCATTTTTTTTGGCATAAACTTACTTTATTTCATGTATAAAATACGTACCCTTCGTTAAAGGTGGCCACAAAAAAACACCCTGTATAATCTTTCTTAGTGAAAGAATTTCCATTAGAACACTAATAGTGTGAATTCTAAACTCGGACGATGTAAAAGGCGACTGCTGGTATATTTTAAATTGAAAAAAGCAGATTGAAGTAATAAAACTTTATACAGGATGTAACAAAAAGGGTATGTTAAGCGAAAAGCTACGTACATAGCCCACTATAGAGAACCTATCCACAAAATTTGAGACTCGAAATCACATGTTTATTTTTCCCGATAGTATGGAGAATCTTTAAATATCTCAAAAATTTTCATACAATCTTGAAAAATAAACTTGTGATTTCGGGTCTAAAATTTTGTGGATAGGTTCTCTACAGTGGGCTATTTACGTAGCTTTTTGCTTAACATACCCTTTTTGTTACAGCCTGTATATACGATTAATATTACAAAGACGTACGAGTAGAAGAGCTACGGACAATCAACTACAAAAACTAAATACAGACACTCTCAAAAATTGTTTAGCCCATTCAGTTTAAAGCTCTTCAGACTTCTGCGCTGCTGGTATCTGCACTGTATAGATTACTTGAAAAATTAGTTTTTTTTTTCGTAAACAGTTACTTGATTGAGGGTTGTTGGAACGCTTTTCGTCCATAAACGAGCCAGCCATGGCTGTCCTAGATAAAAAAATATATATTTTATTATTTTAAAATCTTTGCATTTATAAATATGCTTTAAGAAATGAAAATTTTTTTCACCCGAGTGGAACTCGAACCTCTAGCATTCCATGCTGTGCTCTCACCAACTGAGCTACCGGGTCAATTAACTTGAATGACGAATTTGACCATCTCTTTGCATTTGGAAATCCATACCTTTTTAAAATATACTTACAGGTTTTAAATATTACAGTGAACATTTAGAGGATTGAATGCGTAAATAAATGTATTCCATTTTAAATATATTTCGTTACTTAACGATTTCATTAATTAAGCTAGGTACTGTTTAAAAAATGTAAACAGCAATGTATCCTGCACGGAGTAGAAAAACTACTCTAAAGACATCCCCCGCGGGCACTTGCTAACGACTGCACTTGTCTGCCTCACTGTACCTACGTTTGTTTCCCTATTTTTTGCAGGAGTGTACCTACTTTTATGCACGGTGTACTTTTTTGCAAGTAATTTGTGTAGCCATACGTAAGTACATGCTCAATGGCTTCCTAAAAAGGGATCATGAGTCATGAGGGATGATCCTGTAATAATGTTTATCTTTTAGTAAATAATGGTGCAGCTAATGTTGGAAGAAGCCTATGGTCAGCAGTAGACTTCGCATAGCTGTTGATGATGATGAATGCCTACTATTAATTACAGCCAAACTTACTAGAGATCAAGATCAAATTGATCGTGGATCAAAAATTCTATTTTTCTTTTATTTTATCCCGGGAAAATGTTTTTATCCCGGATAATTTTGACATTTTGTTTTTCTGTAGTCCACGCGGCCGGAGTCGCGGGTGTCCACTAGTAGTTAATATTGTTTTAAGATTTTCCATTTTATATTAAAAAACTTTATACATATACGAGTACACATAAATGGGTAGTAGAACTGCAAGATCACGAAGGGGTTTATACAGCCACATTTATTATATCTGGTCTAGACGTAAATGATCAAATAAAGTTGTAACGCTGTGCTTCTTCAAAGCCGACGTATAATTATATGAATAAAATAGACTACATAAATAACTACAACAGGAATGTAGTTAATATAGGTATATATAGGTATGTTAACTATGCAATCTATTTTTTTTTTCTTACGATAACCAAACTATCAGAATTCCAAAGTGCGACAAAGTGTCGACAGTGACGGCCGATTGGTGTAGTAGGTAGTGACCCTGCCTGCGACGCCATAGGTCCTGGGTTCGAATCCCGGTAGGTGCAAACATTGATGTGATGAATATCGATGTTTGTTTCCGAGTCATGGATGTTTATATACTTATCTATGTATTTATATACCGTGCTTAGGGATCTTAGTGTGGGACTAGGTCAAAAAAAAAACTACAACAGGAATGTAGTTAATATATATATATGTTAACTATGCAATCTATTTTATATTCTTGCGATAACCAAACTATCAGAATTCCAAAGCGCGACAAAGTTACTAGCTCATAGCCTAAGTGACAGGAAGGAGACTGAGCCGCATCAGTACAAGATAAAGCTGTCCTACGTTATAAAAGCGATCAGTATTGTCAGAACAAACATTACAAGATCTCCGCAATAGCAGCTTACATAGCAGTTAAACTAATTACAATAGAGGTATAGGTACCTGTAGGGAAGTAAAGCACACGCGCGAAGCAACTTGCTCTCGTCGTTATGATGTTGTCAAGGTATAAGCGGTAGCGTTTTAAACATAGCAATCACCAGTCATCGACTTTCGCATAGAGCTAGATAATTGATAAATTTATATAAGTGGCCTCTTTTCACCGCAAATTAATTTAAAGTTTCTAATAAAAATTTTAAACTTTTGCATTTAATTTTTATCTTAATCCAACATCGAGGTCGCAAACTCTTTTTCTTATAAGAACTAAAAAAAGAATTACCATGTAAAGTAAATACCCAAATAATTCACTAGATTACTATACATCAACCTCATCTCCATCCGTGCATGTGGTAAAAGCATGGAGAAGAAATAAAAGAGGAGTAGCGGCTAAGTATATTTTCATACAAAAATAGTGTGCCGCGGAGCGGGGGTGAAGTATGGGACGAGGGTAGCACACTGTAGCTCTGCTCATTTACATAGAAACCACCTTGCAGTGGCTAGTCAAACTACTTGCTCATTATCAATATGGTTGAAGATTGTTTTACTAGTGCAATTACTCATCACTAGATGGCAATATTATACAACGTTTTGCTAAAAAGTACCCTGATAAAAGCGCTAGTGTCGTTGTAATTTTAGTACGGTCACATTTCGGAGCACAAGCATGTGGTTACAGCTACTGCGTTACACTGGTGCTGAAGCTCCGCTCCTACCATGATGTCATGGCCTCACGATTGCCACACGACTCACTTCATAGTCCCACCTCCTCTTTTATACCTTCTTCATGGATAAAAGTCGATTAAGGAACTCGGGACTTTCAGGCGATAAGCTAGCAACTTGTCGCTAAACATGACTGTAGGAAAGGTATCTTTTATGACACTGCAGTTTTGGCCACCCCATTTCTGGAACACAGCCGTTATGTTAGTTAGTTAGTTAGTTTGACCGGTCATTTTCCACACTTAGCCTCTATATGTGAGGCCATTGTACGTATTTTACCTTAGCTGTCTACTCCAACCAAACCAGATTTTTCCAGAAGGTCAGTAGCCTTCTCGACTTGCTGCAGGCTTCCGAGAGTGATGCTGGCGATCGGAGGATCAGTACCCGTTGTTCGGCCACGCTTGTGCATTCCATGATCACGTACATCCGTTACGTGTACGTGCATGTATGTTGTTAAAAAAGTCTACATTTATCTCTCATAACTTACACCAAACTCTAAGCAACATATTATTTAGGCTAATATCAGACTTTGAACTAATAACGCAGTCGGAACACGTTCACCCGCACCAAGTCAGCTTGCGATTAAACTTGGGAACATGTCGGATGTGTGTGAGCGACACGCGACGGTCGCACTGTCATTCTTGATGCTTTACTTTGAACCTTGTTCCTATTCTTTTATCTTAAACATACATAATACCTATTTTACTCACGGCTGTGTTTCTTAAAGTAGGGTAGCAAGAACTTAAAGTAGGGTAGCAAGAACTTAAAGCAGAGCAGCAAGAACTTAAAGTAGGGTAGCAAGAACTTAAAGCAGAGTAGCAAGAACTTAAAGTAGGGTAGCAAGAACTTAAAGTAGGGTAGCAAGAACTTAAAGCAGAGCAGCAAGAATTTAAAGTAGGGTAGCAAAAACTTAAAGCAGGGTAGCAAGAACTTAAAGCAGAGCAGCAAGAACTTAAGGTAGGGTAGCAAGAACTTAAAGTAGAGTAGCAAGAGCTTTAAGTAGGGTAGCAAGAACTTAAAGTAGGGTAGCAAGAACTTAAAGCAGAGCAGCAAGAATTTAAAGTAGGGTAGCAAAAACTTAAAGCAGGGTAGCAAGAACTTAAAGCAGAGCAGCAAGAACTTAAAGTAGGGTAGCAAGAACTTAAAGCAGAGTAGCAAGAACTTAAAGTAGGGTAGCAAGAACTTAAAGTAGGGTAGCAAGAACTTAAAGCAGAGCAGCAAGAATTTAAAGTAGGGTAGCAAAAACTTAAAGCAGGGTAGCAAGAACTTAAAGCAGAGCAGCAAGAACTTAAGGTAGGGTAGCAAGAACTTAAAGTAGAGTAGCAAGAGCTTTAAGTAGGGTAGCAAGAACTTAAAGTAGGGTAGCAAGAACTTAAAGCAGAGCAGCAAGAACTTAAAGTAGGGTAACAAGAACTTAAAGTAGGGTAGCAAGAACTTAAAGTAGGGTAGCAAGAACTTAAAGTAGGGTAGCAAGAACTTAAAGCAGAGCAGCAAGAACTTAAAGTAGGGTAGCAAGAACTTAAAGCAGGGTAGCAAGAACTTAAAGTAGGGTAGCAAGAACTTAAAGTAGGGTAGCAAGAACTGTACGCGAAGATCCTCAGCCACGTCACTGACCATTAACATCTGCCTCCGCTATGCTAAGCGTATCTGTTAGATCTCCCACATGATTTTCTTAGTTCTGGCACACAGCCGTATCTATATGTATATGTAGGTATGTATATTAATTTTCAATTTATGTACAAAATCATACAGCACACAAATCAATTGCTAAACTAGTAACTAAGTTTATTAAAAACCACACCATTCTATTTAATTCTTCTTAAAAAAATATTTTTTTTTATTAATTATTAATTTCGCCTGTATTATTGTATAACATATTCTGTTACTTAGCATTTAGTGTACAGTCTTTCATTATTATGCCAACAATATTATCGTTATTAGAGATTTTCCGGCAGTGTTTCCACCATGTCAAACTAAAACAAAAATACTTTGTGACAGGACTATCGGCCTGATGTGCCCCTCATCTCAAAAGACCACCCTTACAAAACTAGCAAATGCATTTATATTGAAATGCGTTAATTGTCACCGTAGATAATGGTGAAGAGTGTCTGACCATGACTATAGGACAGTGTGACGGATGCGGTGTGACCAAATTAATTGTTTTTGTGACAAGTGTGACGCTTGGATTTTGGCATTTGATAGTGGGGATGGGAAACTAAAGTATACAGATAATTGTGTGTTGTTCTACTTAGGGCGGATTCTGGGTGATGACTCACTGGCTAGTAGCAAGATGTGTGTATACTTACAAATAATATAAAAAGCTGTGTAGTTTCGGCAGAATACCTAGCACAACCCCATGTCTGTCCGGGAGTATCCGGGAAGTGGGCAGCAGTGCCTCCTGTACAGACAACATAATCAGAAAATCACACTGCGGTCACCAAGCCGCCTACCCAGCAGGTGACTATGGACAAAGTCCCCTATGGCAGTGGCTTTGTGGCGTGTTCTGGGAGAAGCCTCTGTCCAACATTGGACTGCAATATAACAAGCTTATTTAATTATCATATACAGGGTGTAACAAAAAGGGTATGTTAAGTGAAAAGCTATATGAACAGCCCACTATAGAGAACATATCCACAAAATTTGAGACCCGAAATCACATGTTTATTTTTCCGGATAGTATGGAGAATTTTCAAATATCTCAAGAATTTTCATACAATCTTGAAAAATAAAAATGTGATTTCGAGTCTTAAATTTTGTAGATAGGTTCTCTATAGTGGGCTATTTACATAGCTTTTCGCTTAACATACACTTTTTGTTACACCCTGTATTTACATTTATAATATTTATGTGACTCGGAAACATTGCTATAGGATTCAATATACCGGTAGCTAAATTGTTGTATTTGTGCCCGAAAAGCGGCGGTAGGCTACCCCCCTACCACGTTAGACTTAATAGGCTAACTGGTGAAAAGTGGGTGGGTGATTTGCACACTTCTGCCCATCCATAGCATGTACCTATATGTATGTGGAGTTGGATTAAAATAAAATTGTTTCTGGCACATTACTCTTTACCATCACTTAGGCTTGCTAGCTTACTGTCGATAAAGTTTGTTATTAATTAATATAGGTTTATTTCAAAATCGATAGATAGAAGTAGATAAAGGTGACCAGCAAAATTATTAAAAACTACCTCTTCAAGTAATGACAGTAAAACATCACTTTAAATAAAAAAATAATAATAATAATATCGGTAGTTTTATATACTTATATATAGACTTCTGTGATGTTTAAAAGGAATTGAAAATACTTCAGTAAAATTGTTATTTTATCCACATTAAATTCATTATCGTTTTCATTTCAGCAAGTAAAACATAACTATCTAGAACAAATACCTTGAAGTATAGGCATATACATAATTATGTAAGAAATAGATAAATAATATAAAAAATAAAAATCACTAGTACCTAAATAATCAAACAGCATCTTATGTACCTACCTACTGCTCAAAACAAAATATTTACCAAACGCTAACATTATTATTAAAACATCTAAATTACTGAAACAAATATAAGAAAATTAATATTTAAAAGATCTTGACCCGACGACGCCCACTAAATTAATAATAAGCACACGAGAGAAAAATCTGAATTATGTAAAATCTTAGAATTAATATCGCTGAAAAGAAAAGAAAAAGAACGGCACAAAAAATCGCTGAATCGGAAAGAGAGCCTACTCGAGAGAGGCAATCCTGCTGAAATTATTTCCTAAAGAATATTACGGGGCGGGCCACGAGACTTGCGCCTAATGCTGGCCATACACCATCATTCTTATCGTCCAAACGCCATGATTGGTTTAGTTAAAACTGACCGTGTTTGGGAGTCGCTTGGCATGACAGATCACCTACACACGGTCAGTTCTTTCTAACTGATCCAACCGATTGCATCAATATATTTAAACAATATATTTATTCATATTTTTTTTATCAATAGTAATATTTATTTATTATTTGTATACAATTCTTTTGCATTTTTTTTTGTTTTTACTGTAGTGTTTTGTGTACTGAAGTGGCACCATGTGGTTCTATCGGCCCTTAGTGCTCTGCCTACCCCGTAAGGGATAAAGGCGTGATTATATGTATGTATGTTTTGTGTACAATAAAGAATAATATATTTATTATCTAATTTATAATATGTACGCCGAATGATGTTTTTGCGAAAATAATTTTATTTTGCATCCCTTTTCCGACATTTTATTCAGAGTCTCAATCTACATACAATAAAAATAATGATGTCAAAAAGTTTTAAGTCGACAACAAATACCACTGCATTATACTTGTACTCTATTTATGTCTATTGAATTATCAACCCTTAATAATACTTCCGTGTTTTATGTAGGTATTTCAAATTAGCCGAAGCTTGTATATGCGCTTTGGGAATACTGCCATATCCATAATGGACGTACCGTTGTAATTAAGCATTATAAACTTTTATTTTAAACGTTGTCCTATCCTATGGCTAAACAAACAAAATAACAAAAAAGTATGTGTATCAAATTTAAAAAAATAGCCACAATGAATTGTAAATATTATAAACTAGTGGACGCCCGCGACTCCGTCCGCGTGGACTACAGAAAAAACAAAATGTCGAAATTATCCAGGATAAAATCATTTTCCCGGGATAAAAAGTAGCCTATATGTTAAGTGGAACCTCTCACAATATATTCCTGAAAACTGCATCGAAATCGGTTGAGCCGTTTTTGAGATTAGCGTGCACAAACGCACAGACAAACCGACAAATAGACAAAAATTCCAAAAATCATCGTTTTCGGTCCTATTGCGTTGATAGTCTTGATAGATTATGGATAGTCTCCTATAATATTTTTTCTCATATATTTGAATTTTGAATTTTTTAATTTTGTAATTTATTAAATATTTTATAAAATAAAAATTATTTTAAGTAGAGATCATGATCTCAATCGGCGACACAAATATTATAATGAAGACGTGTAAAGTGGGCGGCAAAAATACGCAGATTTCATGGCGCCAAATGGGAAAGACTTTTTCTGGCGCTATAAAAACACTCTTCAGTTTCCGCTAATTGAAGTCTGGTTCCTTATGCATATATACATACATATCTTTATATTTATTTGGATTTTTCTTCAGGATTTGAGAACGCATTATACTATGATGCTTATTGTGTCGTTTACTGTAATTGGGTCGCCATTAATCCGTGGGTAGGTGAGATATAATTAGATAAATATGTAGATACAAGTATTATAGCCATTTGTAATATAAAGTTCATGTATAGGTATTTTTGTAGGTTTTTAATTGAACATGCAACCTAATTAATACCAAGCTATAATAAGTGTTGTTTATATTATCATGAGCGTAAAACGTGTTTATAAACTATATTTCCAAATAGAGCTTCTTTATGATGAAGTAAAATTGTGTTTAGTCAAAACCTTTGAAAAACTATGTGTTATTTTTGTTTAGTTTTTAATACAACTACAGGGTGTAACAAAAAGGGTATGTTAAGCGAAAAGCTACGTGAACAGCCCACTATAGAGAATCTATCCACAAAATTTGAGACCCGAAATCACATGTTTATTTTTCAAGATTGTATGAACATTCTCGAGTTGTTTAGGAATTCTCCATACTATTTGGAAAAATAAACATGTGATTTCGAGTCTCAAATTTTGTGGGTAGGTTCCTTTTAATGGGCTATTTATGTAGCTTTTCGCTTAACATACCCCTTTTGTTACACCCTGTATAGCGGCGAAAGATACAGTATTTGCTTATTACCTATACGTAATGTTATATGAGATACTTAATTTAAATAAATAACTATAGGTAGGATAAATGGAAGTAGAAGTAAGTACCTTTGTTTTCTCGAAGAGTTGTATTTGGTCAAAACATTCATATTATAAAAACTTTGTAAAAATAACAGCTACCTATACATACCTACTTTTTAAACTTATTAAAAATATTTGCATAGAAAAAAAAAAGCGGTAAGATAGTATCATTTACTATAGCCTGTTGCAATAAGCTCAATTAAAATATATAGGGTTCTTTCAGGTGATGCCTATTTGGTCGACTAACAATTTCTATCACCGACAATCGGTTGCCTATCACCCATATGTCGGCCGATCCGTAAACAGCTAGACAAGGACGGGTATATAACAGCTGATACGTCACCTGCTCCAGGTGTGAGCGACAAGTGCAATTTGCACGTGTATGGGTATGAGGAGGATAGGGTGAATGGTATGTGTGTCTCCAAATTATTTAATTTTTGAAATGTTTCTAATTATTTAGTATAAACATTTACTTAACATTTCAAAATTTAAATAATTGTGATATAGGATTATTTTTATAAAGAAAAAAGTGTACCTACCTAAACCTTTGATTAAATAACAATGTTACTAATAAAAAAAAGGATTGTGTCATACAAAATAAGAATTATACACAAAAATATAAAAAACCTGAATACACAAGGCAATTTTTAATCCTTTTCAGATGTTTAATTTTTGAAATGTTTCTAATTATTTAGTATAAACATTTACTTAACATTTCAAAATTTAAATAATTGTGATATAGGATTATTTTTATAAAGAAAAAAGTGTACCTACCTAAACCTTTGATTAAATAACAATGTTACTAAAAAAAAAAAACACTTCTCCGTTAATATAATCCGTTAGGATATGGTTGATCGTTTCATCTTTAAACATTGTGCTGAGGGATTCAGCTTTGTTTGCCGAGATTTGGCTAGTGTATAGCTATCGGGATGAAAAATAACGTTGCCAATATGTAATTTAGAAAAGAGATGGTAAAATTCGTCATCCGAGTAATTGACCCGGTGGCTCACTGGTTAGAGCACTGACACGCGGAATGCAGAGGTCGTGGGTTCGATTCCCACCCGGGTGAGGAATTTTTTCCATTTCTTTATTAATAATTTTATAATATATAATATCTTGAGTAAGATAAATTTATAAAAAAAAAAAAAAAAACACTTCTCCGTTAATATAATCCGTTAGGATATGGTTGATCGTTTCATCTTTAAACATTGTGCTGAGGGATTCAGCTTTGTTTGCCGAGATTTGGCTAGTGTATAGCTATCGGGATGAAAAATAACGTTGCCAATATGTAATTTAGAAAAGAGATGGTAAAATTCGTCATCCGAGTAATTGACCTGGTGGCTCACTGGTTAGAGCACTGACACGCGGAATGCAGAGGTCGTGGGTTCGATTCCCACCCGGGTGAGGAATTTTTTCCATTTCTTTATTAATAATTTTATAATATTAAATATCTTGAGTAAGATAAATTTATAAAAAAAAAAAAAAAAAACACTTCTCCGTTAATATAATCCGTTAGGATATGGTTGATCGTTTCATCTTTAAACATTGTGCTGAGGGATTCAGCTTTGTTTGCCGAGATTTGGCTAGTGTATAGCTATCGGGATGAAAAATAACGTTGCCAATATGTAATTTAGAAAAGAGATGGTAAAATTCGTCATCCGAGTAATTGACCCGGTGGCTCACTGGTTAGAGCACTGACACGCGGAATGCAGAGGTCGTGGGTTCGATTCCCACCCGGGTGAGGAATTTTTTCCATTTCTTTATTAATAATTTTATAATATATAATATCTTGAGTAAGATAAATTTATAAAAAAAAAAAAAAACACTTCTCCGTTAATATAATCCGTTAGGATATGGTTGATCGTTTCATATTTAAACATTGTGCTGAGGGATTCAGCTTTGTTTGCCGAGATTTGGTTAGTGTATATCTATCGGGATGAAAAATAACGTTGCCAATATGTAATTTAGAAAAGAGATGGTAAAATTCGTCATCCGAGTAATTGACCCGGTGGCTCACTGGTTAGAGCACTGACACGCGGAATGCAGAGGTCGTGGGTTCGATTCCCACCCGGGTGAGGAATTTTTTCCATTTCTTTATTAATAATTTTATAATATATAATATCTTGAGTAAGATAAATTTATAAAAAAAAAAAAAACACTTCTCCGTTAATATAATCCGTTAGGATATGGTTGATCGTTTCATCTTTAAACATTGTGCTGAGGGATTCAGCTTTGTTTGCCGAGATTTGGCTAGTGTATAGCTATCGGGATGAAAAATAACGTTGCCAATATGTAATTTAGAAAAGAGATGGTAAAATTCGTCATCCGAGTAATTGACCCGGTGGCTCACTGGTTAGAGCACTGACACGCGGAATGCAGAGGTCGTGGGTTCGATTCCCACCCGGGTGAGGAATTTTTTCCATTTCTTTATTAATAATTTTATAATATATAATATCTTGAGTAAGATAAATTTATAAAAAAAAAAAAAAACACTTCTCCGTTAATATAATCCGTTAGGATATGGTTGATCGTTTCATCTTTAAACATTGTGCTGAGGGATTCAGCTTTGTTTGCCGAGATTTGGCTAGTGTATAGCTATCGGGATGAAAAATAACGTTGCCAATATGTAATTTAGAAAAGAGATGGTAAAATTCGTCATCCGAGTAATTGACCCGGTGGCTCACTGGTTAGAGCACTGACACGCGGAATGCAGAGGTCGTGGGTTCGATTCCCACCCGGGTGAGGAATTTTTTCCATTTCTTTATTAATAATTTTATAATGTTACTAATAAAAAAAAGGATTGTGTCATACAAAATAAGAATTATACACAAAAATATAAAAAACCTGAATACACAAGGCAATTTTTAATCCTTTTCAGATGTTTTTATAGCACAAAAACGAGTCGTTAAACTCAAATAAATTATAAATCATGTTCTTCACGTTTTCTTAGTAAAATAGGCTATATGTATAACTAAATAAGGGTATTAAAGTCTGAGAAGGCTTTTCATTTCATCTGTTTCTTATAAAATACAAATTTTGATTACGATCGATACACGTGTAATAGTCGAACAAGATATTGTTGCTACGTCCTTGAGGTAGTAATTGTTAAACACAGTCACATTAAATCGAAAAGTTTTAATGCCTAGCCGTTATTACACTTATATTACTAACAATTTATTTTATGAAACAAACAAGTTAAAATTATAAGAAAATTTAAAATAAGATAAATTATTTAATTAAGTTGATATTCAGATTTCTAGGACCTTCAATGACAGAAAAATCATGTTAATCTAATTATGTGGCAAACAAGTTTTATCTTAGGTATATAATATTAATAGGGAATGCAATAAAATATTTATTATTAAAATTGCATGCGGTTATTACATTGAATACAGCTACCCCCAAAAGGATTATCACGCGTGAGATTCAGTAATGATTTCTCTCTAAGCTTATTTATCGATAAATTACATTCCGAATAAAGGAAAACAGTTATCTAAAGTACTTCATAAATATTTGAGGAAGGAAACGACCCTCATATTTCTAGGAAATGAAAATGCCCATCCGCCCCTATGTTGCCACGCGGTGCGTAAACGCATGCCCACTCAGTGTGAGTGACTGTAATGTAGGATCGATTCACACTGCGTGCTTTTATTGAGGTTCTTTTTATCTATTTTCTAGTCTCTCTGCAGTCGTTAAACATTGGTTGTTTTATTGGCATTAGAATAATAAATGGGTTTATAATATTACAGTGCGGAGGAACATTGTATTTTACTGTTTAATTTTGTTACTATTTTATTCCGGTGTAAAAGTTTTATAGATAGGTAAAATACGGTAGTTATTACAATTTTACGATATAAGTAAGCACGTTTTTGCATATATAGGTTCCCCACCGTTATTTCTTTTATTACAGTTCTACCTTATCATAATGAAAGTCGGTAAATAATTAATAATTCTGTTTAAACTTGTATTTGTGTTTACAGTTTATAAGTTTAATTAAGATTTAACAACCCAATGAGAAAAAATAGTATAGTTAGTTTTACATGACTTGTCTTGTTAAAATGGTAGGTAGCGGTTATCAAATTCTTGCTGCGTAACTACACAAAAATCACCCTGTGTAGTCCACCCAAATTCTTTTGCCCAAACAGGCCGTCAGCTGATGTTAGTAAATTCAAAAATGGAATTTTAGTGAATGGAACTCGTTCACGGTGATATACGTTCATAACCGTTTTCGAGTATTCAGCCAAACATCTGTATTCGAACAGCTGATTTTAATTCATTGGCATTATGGGGAAGTGTCTTTTGCCGGAAAGTGGCACGAGCGATTTAAAAAAAAAAAGATGTTATCGGTTTCGATTTTAGAAAGTTTCATGCATTTTGTATTACATTACTATTCATGTCCGTATCAAAAGTATTGTTATATTTATAATTGTTATTAGTTTTGATTATTTGTAATAAGTATCGATCGCAGCTGCCTTAAATCCGCCATTTTATTATCCCTTTAAAGTTATCTACTTTACGCACCTGGTACATTATTAAAATAATAATTACAATATGTCTGTACTTGTATCAATTTGTAAAGCGAAATCTTACTAATAAATTTATAGCTCATACGTAAGTCGATATTATCATATGTAAGTTCAGAGAGCATGAATTCAGATTTTTCTACGTCTATGTATCTATCTGTGCTGATGCGGGGCTTCACTAGAATACATCAGCTGCATCTCCTTCCGTGCATGTCGTAAGAGTTGGATGAGGAACTCAGCGACGATCTCTAAAGCTCCGGGATCTCCTTTGTAATCCTGCAATTCTTGCTACCATATTTTGGGGACACATATGAACATCATTGAACCGAGATCGATTTATAATTACAATTGTTAAGTCAAGCTCAACTATTAATACCGGATTAGCAGTTTTAAAAAACGGTTTAACATTAGCAGGTGGGGTCCAATTGTGTCCAGATGAAGTAGTTAATGAACCACTTTAATTTGCAGCAATTAATGTCGAAAAACCGCTAAACTGTTGTAAAAGGTCCGCATTGTATGTATATACGGACATGTTTTAACATGACTTAATAGAGGTTACGCGTTTCATTTGTTTCATTTCGTTCCATGAAATTCCGCGGGACTTCGTAATTGGAACAGACGCTAGTGGAAGCACTAGGGTTGTCAACTTCTAAAATAAAGCTAAGCTAGGTATACCCTGTTTTTTTAAGATAGAAATTTCAGTTTCGAAAAAGCGTTGTTTGTAAACATTAAAACACTCGTAGTTGTAAGATTTGAGTAAAGTTTAACGTTTTTCCATATTGATGTATCCTACTAAAAATTTCAGTGGTGTAGTTGGTAGTGGCACTGCCTGCGACGCCATAGGTCCTGGGTTCGAATCCCGGTAGGTGCAAACATTAATATGATGAATATCGATGTTTGTTTCCGAGTCATGGATGTTTATATACTTATCTGTGTATTTATATACCGTTGCTTAGTACCCGCGACACAAGACCTTAGGGATCTTAGGGACTAGGTCAATGTGTTGTGAAGTTAGTGAATATTTATTGTTTATTTTTTATTTTTTTTGGCGTAAACTTACTTTATTTGATGTATAGAGTACGTAACCTTCGTTACGGGTGGCAACGAAAAAACACTCTGTATATTATACTTGCATCAACTATCTCACTAATTTTGGATATTTGTTATCCTAGCTTATAATTATAATACACGGTTGTGTTACAAAAATTGTGTAACCATATTGGTGGTAACCCTAGGTGCAACTAATTACGTTGACAGATACCAGTTTTTAGCAAAAGGGCTCGTGGCTGAACTAAAGTACCCACAGATGAGCATACAAATTCTTATAAAGTATATTAAATATACAAATATAGTTAGCCGCGTGGTGCCGGCAGAGTAGAGTTTGTATCACCCCTCCCTGCCCGTGGGTATCGTACGAGGCGATTAAGGTCTTCCGGGAGGTGCTGTTGCCCACCTACCGGAAAACCTTAATCGCCTCGTACGATACCCACGGGCAGGGAGGGGTGGTACAAACTCTACTCTGCCGGCACCACGCGGCTATCTATCTGACAACATAGTCTGAAAATCACACCGCGGTTACCAACCCGCCTGCCCAGCGTGGTGACTATGGGCAAAACCCCTCCCCTGTGGGGTACGTCCAGTAATGGACTGCAATAGGCTGAAGAAGAAGAATAGTAAATATAAACTCAATAAATCCATAGACTATCATCTCGTAAACATAGAACTCAACGCTACAGTTACCCGCAACCGCTAGACCTCTTAATTTATTAAACTGCTGTCAATATTAATTGCCATCGCTAAATTAATTTTGATATTTCCATTCTAAATCATATATTCTACTATGATTCTGGCACATGCAGTAAATTTACTAAAATTTTAGAAAAGATATTTAAAAATATTTAGGTAGTCCAGCTTCTGTATTTTGATAAACAAAATATTATCCAAATATGTCATTAAGTACAAAAGTGAATGAAGGGTTATTTGTATAGTTTAACATTATTCCGAAAGAAGGCGTAATAATAAGAATGGACGCGTGTAGTGTAGGAGTGAGTAACGATATGAGTGATATGACTGATGATAAAGATGAGTGAAAATACATATTGCGCTGACACCAAGTGAATATGGCAGAAAGAAAGTTATTTTGGTAAAAGGTAAATAAGTTAAGATGCATGTTAAATATTATAGGGGTTATTTTAGATAGGTATCCATCTCATTTTATGATCTACATACATACATATATATGGCTGTTTTTAGTGTTGCTGAACTATCGTTAGTTTGACTATCGATAGTTGACCTCGAAAATCATCTATAATATCGATAGGCCTATCGATACTATCGATAGCATCGATTATTATTACAATAGTAATGACCGATACTATCGATAGTATCTATACTATCGATAGTAATGTCAATATTGAGCTTCAATACTGTCGATGGTATTGCTGTGTGCTATCGATAGGACTATCGATACTATTATTTTTCCCAACTATCGGTAGTCTATCGATATACTATCGATAGTGGACTATCGAGCGGCAACACTAGCTGTTTTCCCGAAATGGGGTAGCCAGAACTGCAGGATCATTAAGGTGATCCCATGTCACGTCTGGCACGTTTAACATAACAATGTGAATGATCAGTGATAATTAAGTTGCTAGCTTTTCGCCTGAGAAAATACACGAGTTTCCGAGAAGTGATGCATCTGATGTATTCTAGTAAAGCCCAGCACCAGCACAGGTCTAATAAGGCATAGAGGAATACAATGTTAAAGATGCTAATTTCATACTAACTGTTTCGTTGCCCCATTAGATTTTTCGGTGCCAGTCCTAGACACTTAGATCATTTATTAGTGTAATGTATAGTAAAGTACTACATTATTAATGTATTGTAACGTATTGTAATGCAATCTACTAGTCAAGGACTGGAATTGTGAGGCACCGAAAAGTCTAATGGTGCAAACTGTTAGTATGACATTAGCACTCTATGTCTACATCTTATTCCTGTATGAATAAGGCGAGCTAAGAGACAGAATATTAATAAATTAGCTTTTATTGGTTTAAATAGCGTATTAAACTGTACAGAGGTCATCCAAAATTCGTAGTTCTTTAACCCCGGCGCATGCGCAGAGTTGTCGACGCGTATCATACTATCAAAGTTTACCATTCTTATTTACCGCTGTTAAACTATTTAACTTTTATTCTAAACCTAATAATTGTTGGCATAGGGTTTTGATTTCGTATTTTTGATTTACACAGATGTATATTATGTTGGTATGTTTTTTATCAAACCGCGATAGGCATAAAAGATTCGATTGTTTTTATTCAGAACGCTGGAAATGTTTAATTGTAGGTTATATTGTTTGGAAATAGGAGCGCTTGTGTTGTTTTTGTGTTGCCAAGTGATTTGTTACGTACTGTTTAACATAGATTTCGCTTCATCCATACAGCACGGACTCAATTATAATTTTATTTTTTATTGAGAGCATGTTTTTGAAATTTTTATCACGAGGATCTCTAACGCGGAAAGAGGTACTAGATAGAGATAAGGACATTTTGCAATATCCATTTCAGGGAATCAAAATATATTTAGTTGGTATTAGGAAGAAGTAGAAGAAATTAAGCCAAAGAAAGTAAAAATACAGGGTGTAAGAAAGGGGTATGTTAAGCGACTTAACATCACATGTTTATTTTTCAAGATTATATAAAAATTCTTGAGTTGTTTAAATATTTCCCATTCCGTCTGGAAAAATATACATGCCATTTCAAGTATCAAACTTTGTGGATAGGTTCTCTACAGGATGTAACAAAAAGGGTATGTTAAGCGAAAACCTACGTAAATAGCCCACTGTAGAGAACCTATCCACAAAATTTGAGACATGAAATTACATGTTTATTTTTCACGATAGTATGGAGAATTTTTAAATATCCCAGGAATTTTCATCTTATTTACAACTAGTGGACGCCCGCGACTCCGTCCGCGTGGACTGCAAAAAAAAACAAAATGTTGATATAAACCCGATTAAAATATTTATATGATATTTTTTCGAAATATTTATATGATATTTTTTCGAAATAAAAAGTAGCCTATGTTCTGTCTCAGGGTCTAAAGATTGTCTGTACCAAATTTCATCAAAATCGGTTGCGAGGTTTAAGCGGGAAAGCGTAACAGACAGACAGACAGAGTTACTTTCGCATTTATAATATTAGTTGGGATCTTGAAAAATAAACATGAGATTTCGAGTCTCAAATTTTGTGGATAGGTTCTTTACAGTGGGCTATTCACATAGCTTTTTACTTAACATACCCTTTTTGTTACATCCTGTATAGTAAGCTATTTTCATAGCATTTTGCTTAATATAGCCTTTCTGTTACACTCTGTTAAGATTACTTATTAAAATTTCAAGAAAAGGCTTGAGTACACTAACTGAGGAGGGACTTCTAAAAGGCCCTAAGTTCCTTATTCGACTCTTATGACATACACGGAAGGTAATGCAGCTGATATGGGTTTTTTAGTGGAGCCGAATTGCGTATGTAATGTCGTAATGTCATCTCGTTTATTCCAGTAAAATGGATGCGAGAAGCACCAGTCCTCGGTATTGGTATGCTGATTTCATTTTATTACAGCAGTTCAAAGATGTTCTAAACAAACTAATCGCGACCCCTCGTGACCTATTTTAGTACTAATAAAGCTGACATCCAGCCGACTGCAGTAGAGATCAAGTGCGATATGAGTGTTGTTATTCCCGAAGCTAGGTGTGCTTATAAAAAAGGTTTTACAGGGAGTCAGAATAAAGAAGGGCACAGATGTACCTAATAAATAGTTTATTAGCTATTGAATTTCCTAGTAGACACAGATGGAGAAGCAGCTTTGTAGTTAAACCTCAGATAACAATACTGTAATTGTGCATCATATTAAATGCAATTACTTGTAGCGTGTGACAAAATACATACATCAACTTATTGCAGTCCACAAGGCACGACGCAAAACTTGGTCTACCGTTTTCGCCATCCAGTAACTGCCAACCGTCCTCTACAAGTCATTGGTCCACCTGACCGGAGAGCGTCAAAGGTTGCCGGAGGAGTGCCACTTGCGGTGTGATAGAATAATGACTAGCAGTAATATTAATTGACACTTCCCTAGCAACTCTAGGTTTCCAAGCTTAGCTTACCCACTGGACATTCACCCTATGTAAAGCCAAAGACAAAACTATACATTGCGTCATTCCATACATCACATGTGGCCAAAAGAACTGTAATACCCTTTCAATTTAAATAAGCTATTCATCTAGACACGCAGAGATTGATGCGTCACATTTGAGTGTGTACAGCAATAATTTATAACCTTACCGTATGGTACACATCAGGGTAACCTTATAGTTACAAACGTAACGTTGAATTTCACGTATTTTTATCACATTGTGGGATTTGTTCGCACCGGTGCGTGAACATGGCAACATTATATAGTGCAGTTGATGAGAGCTTTGTCCAATGGAAATAGGTCATGTTTTCATATGGTAGAGACCTAGATTAGTTTGTGAGCTGAGAGGTGACGAGGTAGGAAAATATTCGAGTTAAGAACATAGATGTCGAGTGATAGTGCATGACGGCAGTTAGGGCTGGCATTTTTTTTTATAATTATTACAATCTGCGCATTTGGCAAGAGTTCTTATATTATATTTTAACATACATACGCACAGTCGTGCCCATTATCCCCCAATGAGGTTGGGCAGAAGTGTGCAAATTTCACCACCTACTTTTCACCAGTTAACCTGTCAAGTACCAAGGTGACGAATCTAATGGCAACTGTTTCCGGGTAATTCTAAATAGGTATCAGCCTAGTCCGTTAAATAGCAGGGTGCACCACGGGCGGGCACGGATTTTGAGTCCTAAGTTAGTCGAACCCACTTACACTTAAATATTATATTTTTAAATTCAGTAATTTAAAAAAACAATACATAAAGTTAGGTCAACACTTTATATTAAATTAATTTGTGAGCCTTTTGTGCATACATTTTACTATATTTTTTGTTAGTCCCGGCTACAAACCTGGCCTAACTACTCGTAACTTTTGCCTCATCTGACAGCATTCAATTCTTACTAATGTTATAAATGCGAAAGTTACTCTATCTGTCTAATTAAAATTTCGTATGTAGGTACCTATAGGTAGTCTAGTCTAACCTGAGAGGAACATTGGCTATTGCCTTAAAAAACAAAATGTCATCCGGAAAAAGTATATTTTTTCGGGATGAAATATTATTTTATCACATTTTTTCGTGATTTTTTTTAACAATCCACGCAAATTATGTTTCGTGCTTTCACTTGTGCTTTTATAAGACAGTTAATTAACTATAGTGACAGCCCTGGAGCTGGCTATGTTTATTTTCCACCCGAGAGCGCGGTGACGCATCCCGGTGACTCACTCGCGGTTTGGGCATAAAAGGTGAAATTGTGTAACTGCTATTGAATAATATAATGGATTACGACGCAGTATTTAGTCTATGACGAATAGTTTAAAAAATATTACATTCGTGAATCATGTTAATAAATTTTTTGTAGCATTTTGTGTAGAGCCAATATATTGGCTTATTATATAACTTATACAGGGTGTGGGTGACAGCCAGGCAAATACTGAAATGCTGAACAAGTACCATTCTAAAATTATTAATAAAGAAATGGAAAAAATTCCTCACCCGGGTGGGAATCGAACCCACGACCTCTGCACAGCGTACCATTCTGTTGAGTTATACGGCAGTGTTATTACTTGCAGGAAAAGTATTTTTGATTTGATTATCAGTAATCTTTGCTCTCTGCGCTAATGGTATCGGACGATCCTGTGACCAATTAAATGGGCTTATTGGTTATTGTGTGACACATATCTGTTTCTTGGATCACTTATGACTCTCCATTAAGGTTGATGGGGTTTTTGAACATTTTTAGGGCATTTTTTTTTTATTATCTTTTGGTTAAAATTTTATTTTTAAGTCATTACCTAAGGCCTAATTAAATGAACTGAACAATTTTTTCCCTGAAAATATGAAAAAAATGTCGGAAAATTTTGGTTTATTTTCCTGCAAAAATTTTCAGTGCTTTCCGCCTCAAAATTATGGTCTGAAGTCATGGTATCAATATTTGCCTGGCTGTCACCAACACCCTGTATATGGGGCTTTACAGGAATACATAAGCTGCATCTCGTTCCGTAGATATCAAAAGAGTGGACTAAGGAGTAAGATAGAAGAAGTAAGATAGATAGAAGTAGGTACCAATTGTAATAATATTGTCAGTCAGTGACTAATGTAATATTAAGCCTACCTTTATACTTCACATTCTGTTTTTCTATTAGTTTTAATGTTTTATAGTCGCTAGTTAGGTCCCCAGGATTTTCTATGCTATGTTATACATTCTTCTGGTCGCCTCTGTTGATCCTGGCTCACAGGAGATACAGAGGTGCGAATGAGTGGTGAGCCAATCCCGGTAAGGAGTAAGATGAGCCAGAACATTCTTACTGATCCTTTAAATCTTGCCTAAATGATAGATAACCGCACTGCTTACATAACTTACCAAACCCATAAATAATATGTAGTTTCCAAGCAGTAATTAATCCAAGCATAAAATTTTTGGTTTATTTCAAAACACCTTTAGAATACACTGGTCGTTACCCAAATAACAATCTTATGTTAATTTCAAAGCTCTAAAACATTTTTGAAACTAAATTGATTAACTATTCTTTCGCGTGCTTAAAAATATTTTAACACTTTCAACAGAACCCTCACTTCACACTTGTGTATTCTTTCCGGTTTAATGGAGAACTATACGAACATAATACTAGAAATTAATAATGTTTTTATACACACAATACAATGTAAGACATTTTGTAAACGTAAAGCTATATCTAAAAAAATCATGCTTTCATACTCTATTTCTCTTAACTATGAATACAATTTGTCATTAAGGCTAGACGTATATTATTACCTAAAATAAAATTAAGTTCAATTGATAGAAATAAAGTCCATATCAAAACACGAAACACCTATAATAATATATATCTTTATTTGACTCGAGACATAATATTAAATCAATTACGGTGAAATATTTGAAACTACATATTACATATTCTTTAGGTATTATTCAAAACTCGTATTGCCCTAGATTTTACCTTCAAATCTACAAAATACCTGTCGAATTCGAGGGTGTGTAGCATCTTCCATGCTCGTGCCGTGTTACGTAAATTTGTATAGTCTCCGTTCCATGTTGGTAAACATGAATGGGCTCTCGGATAGTTTGATATTTACGTGAATATACCAGTGAAAATTTACACTGTATTGACCAGAGTGTAAATCGCAGAGAACAAACAAAAATAGCAATATTGCAGATCATTGAAATTCAAATAGAGCTGGATTTAAAAAAAAATCTATGATTATAACATTTTATTCATTTTATGCAGCTGTTAGCTATAAAAAAAACGCAAACGTTTGTCATACGCAAGTGTAAAACCTTCTTAAAACTAGTCCAGACTTTGAACTTTCAACTGTATGTGACATGATTTTATATTTACGACTGCTTTTGTAATGCAAAACTAAATTATTATATCACGCGATATAATCCGCTTTATTTATTTTCTTTTCCAAAGATACGAGTGGAAATATCGGTGTTGTCAAAATTTGTTTTAGTATTAATGTTTATTAATTATAATAATTAAATTCAAGCAGTACAATTTGCGTTTAGTTTATAAAAAAACGTAGTTCTGTTTTAGTTTTAAGTTAGTTCGTAAACTGTTATATGGCGTTAGAACTAGTGGTCGATTATGTCGTAATAGACTACCTACTATAGATTTTAATAGCATTTATTTGAATTTTTTTTCATAGTCTTCTATTTGTATATGGTGTTTTTAAATTATTTATTTAAGATAACATTGAAGAGCAAAAGATGACTTTCATTCAGTTGTAGCTATTAAAACCCCAAGTAGGAAAAAAAACATATACCGTGTAATTACAAAAAGATATAAACATTTTTTATGAACATTGACTGAGTTTGACAGATAATGTGTTCCATACATTATGTTGTCAACTGGTTGTCAAATATCATTTTTAAATACACGGTTTTGTATGACGTACGTATGTTAGACAAAAAATATAATCTATCACTTTCGATGAAAGCTGCTTCAAGGAGCTGTACATCGTAAATATTACTCATTTTAGACCTGGAGGGCAATAGCGCAAAAGTTAAACGTCCCCCTGATTACGTAAAAGCAATAGCAAAGCCGAAGCAAAGCGATAGCGAAAATTGTACAATATTCGCCTTGAAATGTCAAAGTTCCTTTAAATTCATTTTACGTAATACGAATTTGACAAGCAATCTGTTTTTTTGTACAATTTTCGCTATCGCTTTGCTTTTGCTAGTTAGGTAATAAGGGGGCGTATTTACCAAAGCTAAACCACAACCAAAAACCTTATGTTATGTACATTTCGTGTCGTGCTAAATTTTGACAATGTTTAAAACCAAAAATAGACGTTGTAAATATCTGAAACTAAACCATAACCAAAAAGTTTCCGTTGAAAGGTTATAACTTTGTTATTTTGCGCGATCGCCCTCCTGTTTCATACGGGTTACGGAATCTATATTGAATTCCTCCCTATCCCAAAAGCATGCACATAAAAGTTACATACCCAATCGTTGTCATCTAAACCAACTGTTTATATTCGCTAGACTAGAACGACTTCGTATCAATAACACCTCCAATAGCCTCCCTTCCAATATAGATTATTATTAGCATCACAAAACAAGTAACGAATTTCATTATCCCCAAAACTAAGGTAAACAAGCCTATAATAGGTCCGCATTTCTCCCCCAATAAACAGCAACCGGAGCGCGTTGTTTACTTTCATACGGACAGACAAATTAGTGTCCAACAATATGTTACTGTATGTCGTGCTATTATAACATCTCTTTTTTTTCTTTCTTTTATATTCACATGGAGTAATCCGAGACATGTGGCTTACCGACTCACAAAAATAGGTCGAATATGTTTGTGAGGTCAACGAAGCTGTTGTCGACTTGTAAAATGTGTGTATTTTATTTTTTTCTACATTAAACTTCGTCCTATAACTATATTAAGTGAGTTTGCTATTAAAATGCCCGTAAAAATATAACAAAGCTCTTCCTTTTACTGATTAATGATGCATTCTGGTTAGTTAGTTCCAGAATACTTTCTATTCCCATCTATTTAAAACTTAGTATTAAAATTCCGTTACATAGAGCTGCGAGCTAAACGTCCGCCGTACTTTAAGTCTGCATAAGCAAAATTCAATTTATCCAACAATTTTAACTTGCATTGAAACTTTTTTAAACCAACACGAAACAAGGGCTACATTATAAATCAACTAAGTGGTCGATAACTGGTGCAATTACCCTAACTCGTCTTCGTGATCCGAAAGGTCAAAGCCCTTGCTTGTTTTGTCGTAGCTAACTGGATTAGTTTAGCTTTTTACTGTTTAGTTTTGTAATGCGGTTAGTTTGCTGTAAGAATATGGTATAAGAATATGGTTCAATTATCCCGCGACCGCAGAACGTTATGTCAAAAGTATGGTGGATGCTAACATACAACTATATTTCAAAACAATCTATTTATACTATAACTTCAATATACCTTGTATATGTTGTAAATAGGAAATCTGTAGGTTTAGTTGTTATTACAATACCTATTTGTAAAACAATACCAGCCCCCCTAGCATGATCGATCACGCATCGTGGATATCGTATCGTACGATATCGTATAGTTTCTATACAAAATTCAACATGGCGGCTATATTTATCGTATTTTGACAGGCTAAATGTCGACAAATCATATTTTTATCATATCGTGTTTCACATGCTACTTGAACAGGTTTTTTAAGATCGTGGTCCATGATTATAAGCTGTTGGTTTTGTCAATAAATAGATTAATTTCATAAAATAAATCTCTAAATTATTTCCCTTACTCGACTCTTACGACATGCGCAAAAGGAGATGCAGCAGATAGATTCTAGTGGAGCCCCGCATCAGCACAGGTAGAATTATTTTATTAATAACATATTCTTCATACATTAATATTCGTACTAGAGGACACCCTTGACTGCGTCAGCGTGGACTGTAGGAAAATCAAAACATTGTAATTTGTCAGAAAATAATGTTTCTGCGGAACAAAAGTAGCCTATTCTTTATTAGCCTCTAGACTACCTGTGTACCTAATTTAATTTAAATAGCCCCAGTAGTGTTGGCCTGAAACGCGACCGCCCCCTTATTATCTAACTAGCAAAAGCAAAGCAAATTGTACGAAAATCACTGATCACTTGTCAAATTCGTGTTATGTAAAATGAATTTCAAAGAAACTTTGACATTTCAAGGCGAATATTGTACAATTTTCGCTATCGCTTTGCTTCGGCTTTGCTATTGCAAATTAGGTAATCAGGGGCCGATAGATAGAGTTACTTTTTTATAAATTTTTGTAAGGGTTAAAAACTGTTAACATACCCACCTTTATTGCTTAGTTTATTACGTTCAGCTTAGAATAAACAACAAATCGTTAGAAGTTTACAAGCCAGCTGTTCATAGACAAGTTACTTAGTTGTTTAGACTAGCATCTGAACACCTTGTGGTTTTGTCCGCCATTAGACGATGTGTGGATCTTTATCAGGTAAAGGGCTCTATATTTATGGTCTAATACAGGGATTCCCAAACTTTTTTTTCTCATAGACCCCTTTCAAAAGTTAACTGGTTCTCGTGAACCCCTACAGGCCTACACCACATACAAATTAATTGTGAAGCCCCATTTTTTCACGTCAACGTAGACCCCCATCAAGTCTCCTGTGGACCCCTGGGGGTCCACCTGGACCACTTTGGGAACCACTGGACTCTAATATATCCATCGAATAAAAGATATTTCGTTAGGTAAGTTCATTATATATAACATAAATCGTCATGTTCATCAATATTTTTTATGATCTTTTAATTTATCTGTGGAATTGTTGAATTTTATTTAATTACAATAATTCATTGTACACACGGCTGTATCCCGAAAATTTGCCAGTTCTGCAGCATCACGAAGGAGGTCCAATAGCCACGTTTAGTATAGCGGAGCAGATGTAACAGTTCAGTGACAAAATATTAGATCACCGCCTCGAGAGAACGGCCCCGAGATCCTTAGTTTACTCTTACGATATGCACGAAATGAGATGCAGCACATATATTATACTGAAGCCCCGCATCAGAACAGGTAAATTTAATTTATTGAACATAAAAATAAAGGTTTCAAATTTGAATTTAAAAAAATAAGGAATATTATTTTCACGTCATATTAATGCCAAACAAAATACCAAACAGATAAATCAAAAAACTTTTTGCGAAAGCGAAACGATATAAATACCTTAATGAATTTCAGGCAAAGTCACCTAAATCTTCTAATTGTTCAAGATCCCATTGTTTTCAGTTATAGGCCTACAGTCCTCGAAGAAGCATTGTTTACCGTGAAATATGGGACAATTAAAAATGACTTATTGCTGGCAACCCCAAAAATTTAAAGCAATACGTACACGTTAGATTTACGCGTGTACTCCGATTGAGGTTAATAACACTGATATTAATTGGGAAACAAATATTTTTGGATCGTCCAAAGGGTTGAGTATTTGAGGAATTTTATTGTTTTCGGCTCTAGTGGGGTAATTGTTTTGTGTTGTTATTGGTTGTTTTTAGTGAGTGGTATTTGTTTATGGACCCACTATTGTGGGTGGGGTAAATACAAACTGTACAAGGTAGAGGGTGTCGGGAGCTATATATATATCGCAGAAATCGTCATATTATATGGGTCCACAGATTATATGATGATAGATGATAGGTTGCGTATGACCGATAGACATTACCTGTGGGTTCTTTTGAATATTATATTGCTGTGTAATGTCTATTTTTTTTAAAGAAATAGGTAGGTACCTAGGTAAATGTGTTTATTTCGAAATATTCTGTGTACCTACGTTAAATAGGTACCTACCATTGTGTGTAATATAAATAGTACCCGTTTCTATGATTATGTGACTAAATAAATTGGATTTTGCTTTCATAATAATAATTAATAAAATAGCCTTGAAATAGAATAACAATACGAATTGTCAACTCCTTCGTTTTGATTTAATTTCACCGTGAAATAGCTCGACGAAATTCGCATTTCAAACGAAAATTATTCCAAATGTACCTACGGACAAATTACGCAAACATTAAACTTCATCTTTCATTACACGATATTTCGCCAATACCGAGCAACACAAACAGACAGACAGACCTCCATCCGACTCGGAATTATTGGTAGCGAAAAACCGGAAATCAGTGATTGCCGAGCTGTAGCAATATCCGGTTAATACTGCTTTCATCCGACATAGCTATAGGCCGGCAACGGACTTATTTAGGGATGTGCTAAAATCGATACCCGGTTGTGGAATAGGTATTGTTTTTGGCCGATATTGTTTGTCCTGTGGGTAGTCAGCTTTACGCTTCTACGATCGCGAACCATGTACTGACAGATACAGCGTACGTTTACATAGATATTATGTAAAATTCATGGCTTACGATTGCATACTGTATTTTGCTTAATAGGACCGGATAGTCTCTCGTTCAAATCGTGAAAAACATGATTCTTAACATGGCTGTGGTATCTCATGGTTCTTATTTTTTCTGCGTCATATTGACAGAAACTCAAAATGAGATAGAGCACAAACCATAAAGTAACGAATAATACTTGAAGCAGATATTTAAATACTTATTTTATTTTATTCTTTGTTATGTTTCTCAAATAAAGCTTTCATTCATTCATTCGTTCATTCATATAACTTAGGTACTTACTCAATTATTGGTAAATTCTGTACCAAAATTGATACCAGTTCTATCATTAATAGCCAGCCCTATTCCACCCTTACTATTTTATGCCGAGGAATAATTAAGATTGTTTGATGGCCGCCATGAAATATTAATTAGCTATTTGATTTATGATTGTGCCGTGTCAATAATGAGGAGGTATCTGTGGTTATTGATGATGTAAACCATATTTACATGAATTATTATTAGTAAGCGTTATTTCTTCTATACGGAGTGAAAAAAAAGTATAATACTACAGCTGCTTCTCTTCCCGGACATACTGTACAAGGACAAGAAAGTCTTAGTGTTTTGTAGGCGATGGGCTATCACTACTAACCGAACTAGTACATCTCAACTATACCCTCAAAATAGGTCAGAAGTGGTACCATGTGATTCTATCGGCCCTTGGTGCTCTGCCTACTCCGTAAGGGATAAAGGCGTCATTATATGTATGTAAGTGTTATCTGTAGTGACTATTTAAGGGTGTTTAGACAATTTTACATTGTTTCCCATTAATCTTCGTTGTCGTAACACTTCCAATAGTGGTCAACTAGACTTTATCATATGACTTGACGAACGCACAAAAATGAAGGCCTTTTTTCGATGACTACCTCTATCGATTCGACCGAATATATTATCTACCCAGAATACCTACATTAATGTGACAGATTTATATCTAACATCGATATAATATCTCTGTTAGTTACAGAAATAAACCTTCACCGATCGGATAAAAGCTCGCCGGTGTTCATTATATATGTAATTCTATAGGTATATTTCATTTATATTTTTAGTCTTGTGTACAATGCAAAATAATAAGGAATCTCATGCAGTATAGGTTCTTCATTATGTCCCTGGCGATTGCCGATAAGAGGCCTACTACATCATCATCATCAGCCTATTGCAGTCCACTGCCGGACGTAGGCCTCCCACAGGGAACGTGACAAGATTGCCGTGGGCGGTATTTGCCCATAGTCACCACCCTGGGCAGGCGGGTTGGTGACCGACCTAGTAGATACATACAGATAATGTCTGTAGTCCCGAAATGGAGTGGCCAGAACTGCAGGCTCATAAAGGAGGTACCTACTAGTTTCTTCAAAAATCTGGGAGTCATCCTTTTCCCCACGATAACACCGTTTTCCAATTCCAAAAAAGTCGCAACCTGCCTTTCTGCAGCCCGTCGCACAATACAGGGTGTTTGTGCCGGAGACGTATGGCGCGATCCATCACAAATTGAAGGGTCGGCTTTGGTTCGCTTTTACTTCGGGATTTGTAAGGTGAATTTGCGAGGCGTGTACAGACTACGTGGATTTTTGATTTTGACAGTTCGTAGAACATACATATATTTATATACGGCTGTGTTGGGGGTAGAAAGAAATTTTGGAATTTAGTAGAACATACACATACAGGGTGATTTTTGGTCGTCAACGTTCCCGAAAACTACGGAATCTCCTCGTCATCATGATCATTTTTCTCCATGGAAGCATACCTGGGAAGTGTCTGGTTTCAAAATATTAGGGTCCAAAGTTGAGTAAATAGATTGCGTTTTTCTGCATAAATGCACATTGACGCGTGTAGCAAGATCATTTCACGAGAAATAATTAATATCTGTCTATGAAAAAACTAGCATAAACACTGGACACTATAAATTTTGCCCGATCAAGGAATAAAAAATTTTTTTTCAAAAAAATTACATCGTTTCCCACCATTTTTTTTGGCATAAACTTACTTTATTTGATGTATAGAGTACGTATCCTTCGTTAAGGGTGGCTACCAAAAAACACCCTGTATTTATACATAGTATATTTCCAAAATAGGGGTAGCTATGATCATGAAGGAGATCAAGAAAAGCCACGTGCAGCACAGCTGGGCTAGATGTAACAGATCCGTGACAAGGCTAGGTCATCAACAAAGAATTTGGTCCAGAGTTTCTTTTACAATATGCACGGATGATGATGATGTATTGTAGTGAATCTCACATCAGCACAGGCAGTAAGTAGAAAGCTGGGTAAAGGAGATTGGGAAACCAATGTATGGGGTCTGGGCCCACCCCTCAATAGTAACATGTGATATACCATTGGATAGGGCCTTTTAAGCGGAACATTATTACTAAACTAAACTATAGTCAAATGTTAGTACTTTCGGAGATACGATGTCTTAAAGCCGTCTCAATCTAACTTACTATTTATGGATATTTATAAGGTTTAATAGTAATAACACATGTTATTTCACTTTAAAATAAGATTTATTATTCGTCCTGAACATCAAGAACAATTACATAATTTAAAAAACCCGCCGGCGCCACGAATGCGCCTCCTCTCTATTGAACAAATGACAAAAGACTTTTTAATTCACATGGTTTTATAACTTGACACACATTGCTACTTCTTAGATTAGGACCACTTTTGTGGCAGTGTAACTCCGAAAGTACTGACTTTTTAACCTTAGTGATAATATTAAGTTTTATTCTCCATGAAAATACCTACGAGTATTCATTCATGAGTATCTCTTTTCTATTGAGAGGTGGGCCCACCATTACCCGTTGTCCTTTAACTGTGTACCAAAATATACCATATTATAACTACTTATATAGTTATATTGTTACAATACCTAATGCGGTTTGATATGATATTTGGTTTTAGAGGGTATATTGAGGGTATATGCTAACATCACCTTGAATACTTATTTATACACCTATTAAAGTAGCAATATATTAAGGTAGAGAGCTTCAGAGAGCTATGGAAAGGTCAATGCTCGGAATCTCGCTAATGGACAAATTCCGAAACGAGGTTATCCGGCGGAAGACCAAAGTGACAGACATAGTCTCGAAATGTAGTAGACTGAAGTGGCAGTGGGCAGGCCACATCTGTTGTAGAACCGATGGACGGTGGAGTAAACGGGTTCTCGAATGGAGACCGCGCCTCGGCAAGCGTAACGTTGGGCGCCCTCCGGCCAGATGGACCGATGACTTAAAGAGGACGGCTGGTAGTGACTGGACGGCAAAAACGGGAGATCGAGCCATGTGGCGTACACTGGGGGAGGCCTACGTCCAGCAGTGGACTGCAATAGACTGACGACGATATTAAGGTAAGTTCCAACTCGGAGAAATTTTAAGCTGTTTCTCAAGGTGTTTGGGCAATGGTATTCAAATTACGCACTCACATTTCACCTGTAAGCCTAGTTTAAGCAAGGCAGGGCTTACCATTGTGGCAAATGAGTAAAAGTTCGATGCTAATGCTACTAGGACAATATTTCCTAGGATCAGATTAGTTTATTTGAAGTTATTTTGAAGTATATTCATCAAAATAAATTGAATATCTACCTATTGAAAAATCTGCCCCAAGTCTTAAAAATTCCTGTTAAACTCTTGTTAAAAGTTAACTGGTTCTGGTGAACCCCAGGCCAAACAGGCCTACACCACATACAAATGGATTGTGAACTCCTATTTTTTTACGTCAACGTAGACCCCTATCGAGACTCCTGTGGACCCCTGGGGGTCCCCCTGGACCACTTTGGGAATCACTGAACTGGACTCTTCTCGTGTTATTACAAAAGAATTTAAAAAAAATTTAAGCTAAACTTGTCCATATTTGGCAGATATGCCATACATTTTGCTGTCAAATGTCATATTTAAATGGAGTCTAACTTTAGGTGCTCTTCTGTAATAATACCGTTCTAGTCCCTCTGTAGTGATAGATAAGCTTGACTCTGTATAAGGGCGGACTATTCAGATGGTCACAGGATAAAGTTAATACTGTCTCTGTACTGTTCAAGTTTTAGAGAATGACAGAATCAAATAGAAATATAATATTAACAAATAAGAGACTTGAACCCACGACCTCTCGCATTCCGTGCTTCGCTCTAACCAACTGAGCTACCGGGTCTATTAACTCGGATGATGAATTTGACCATCTCATTACACTTTTTTACATTATTGGCACCGTTATTTTTCATTAGTATCAAATAGATTCAGATAGGCTATCTTACCGTAAAAATCAGCCCAAAAATTATACTGGTATATACTGGTACTCATATCTTTTCCCTAAAACCCGCTGCGTATTATATATTTTTTCGCGATTTATAAATAAAAACTGTTAGCAAAGTAGCCCAGACTGTACATGCAAAAGGATCAGCCTATACAGGGTCCTATAATGATGTGTACTGTTCCCATTCAAGCAGCGATATTAATAAGTCGAAGTCCCTCCACGGCCGCTTTACGTACCTAATTTGTTTCGGGTCGGTGTGAAGCGGGCTTTAGACGCGCGCTCGATTTGAATTTGCCTTTACGGATGATGTTGGCGATGTGTTCGGAATTTGAAATATTTGGGGGGAAAATTTTGTGCAGATTTTGTTTTGATAATTTTTTTTTATTGAATAAATAATGAAATGAATTTTTGTTTAGCCGTGCACGGGGCACAGTCGTGACGTGAAATTCGATTAAAGGTAAACGTTTGTATAAAATAATATGAAATTATCTTCAAATCTACACACAGCCTGGCATTCAATTTATTCTACATGCAATTTTTGTATAATTTAAAGAAATTAAATAAATTCTTAACACTTACACTTCAAGTAATCTAAAAGTTTACAGCAAACACTTAGTAATTATAGATATTTATAGCACATTCCAGACCGTGTCATTATCTGACATTTGACAGGGCTGTAGAAGGATACCATCGGAGGCATGCAGGTGGCTCTTTATCCTAGATCTAGGCCACTTAGGTCCAATAAATAACTCTTACCGTATGGTAGGCGTCAAAACTTCTCTATTACTAGGGTAAAACACGTAGTTACTTGTCACTATAAAATAGACAGTGACATTTAGATAGTTTTATGTTTATTTGTATTTTATTGGTAGAGGATAAAGTTCTGTTTTTGAATAATTATTTTTTTATTAGCTTTGGATACTGATGTCGGTCTTTACTTGAATACTTTAGCGGCATCTACTTTCATGAATGTCGTAAGGAACTCAGAGCCGTTTCTTCAAGCGATGAGCTATTTGTATACCATGTCTACATTGCTGTAGGATATTTTTCGTGATCTTGGTTCTGGTTACCCCATTATGAAAACACAGTTGAGAATATTATATGTTTCAAGTGTTGACGACCGTGAGCTTTTAAAGCAGAGGTTTGCAAACTTATTTCGTTTAACGCCCACTTTGAAAATCAGTAGCGCCCCCATTTTTATTTCACCTCAAAATATCAATAGTTGCGCTATATTTTTCTGGGGCCTTAACTGCCCCTCTCTAGGCCTCCAACGCCCACGACGGGGCGTTATCGGAAGTCAGATGTCGATAGAACAAGTAGCGAACCCGCGAATACTGATAAAGCTTCCTATATGTATAATTAGCAAATTTACTACTTCCTATTTTTTAAACATGATGGATTAATTGAAATTTGCTACTATTAACTGACAGCAGCGCGTCTAGGAAAGTAGATCTGATATACAATTTTACTTAACTTGTGGTCAGTTATAAGGTTTATTACCCTAAGTTTTAAATGATAAAGTTAGTCCTAACAAAATGAATACTAAAATAATATTTTTATAGGATATAATCTTGAAATTATTTATGTTTTAACTATAAGTAGACCCCTATACCACATTAATAGAAGGCATAATACACAGGGTGTAACAAAAAGGGTATATTAAGCGAAAAGCTATGAATATAGCCCAGTATAAAGACCATATTCCCAAAATTTGAGATTCTAAATCACATGTTTATTTTTTAAGATTGTATGAACATTCCTGAGTTGTTTGAGAATTCTCCATACTAACTGGTAAAATAAACATTTGATTTTTAGGCTCAAATTTTTTGAATAGATTCTCTATAGTGGGCTTTTTTCATAGATTTTCGCTTAACATATCCCTTTTGTTACACCCTGTATAACGTTGCCAATAATATAAAAGAGATGTTAAATTCGTCATCCAAGTAATTGACCCGGTAGCTCAGTTGGTGAGAGCTCTGAAATGCAAGAGATTTTTTTCATTTCCTAAAACATATTTATAATATAATCTATTTAGCTGAGGAATAGGGACACATAATAATTAATATTTTACATACAGGGTAAAATAATTATCTATTTAATATTGGTGGTCGGCTATTTAAAACAATAATGATTTTAGTAGAAAATAAATTACCAGTAATTTTATCTTTCAATGCCTGTTACTACTACGGCACGATCGCTCGGCTCGTATAGTATTATTAAAATTAATGACCGACTAGTGTAATTGGTAACTATGGGTCCTAGGTTCAAATAACTGTAGGTGCAAACTTTCATAAAATGAACGAAATATTTAAAAAAAACTAGTAACCGCCCGCGACTTCGTCCGCGTGGATTGTAGTAAAAAACAAAATGTCGAAATTATCCGGGATAAAAGTAGGCTATGTGTTAATCCAGGATGTCGGCTAACTCCATACCAAATTTTATTAAAATTGCTCCAGCCGTTTTTACGTGAAAGAGTAACAAACATCCAAATATAAAACTGATAGTTTTGTGTAAAATTGCGTATTCAACTACGAGTATATACTCGTAGCCTGATTCGACAGAAACCCGAGAACACACAGTTTTGACAATACATAATAATATAGTTTCATTAATCAAACACATTCTCGTTAATTATAACTTGATTAGAATTTAATTCCTTAATTAAATTTGGCAAAATTAATCCTCCTTTGTAAATTAATTTGTTGAAGCCAATAGAGATTTCCTATAAATGGCTTGTAATAATTGGGTTTGATAGGTGTGTAATCTATAGCTTATGGTAGGTAAGTAAGGGATATCTTTTAAGTGATAAATTACATATTTTTAATTTAGGATAGGTGTTATTTGGTCATTATTGTGATTAATGATAACTAAAGAAAATGTGTTATTATAAACATAGTCCAAAATATAATCTGTGGTCACCAACTATTGGCAAAAACCCCTCATGGCAGTGCACATCCTTGTGGCGTGCCCTGGGGGAGGCCAACTTCCAGCAGTGAACTGCAATATGATGACGAGGACTTGTACCTACTCTAAAGATAACGAATTCTAAAATATAAGCTACGCAATGCGTGATGGTTGATAAGTTATAAACATATTTTCCAAAATTTGGTTTTCCTAATGGCCGAAGGGTTATTATAATAATTTTAAGCATAAAACCTTCTCGCATTTAATTAGTACGATAGCATAGATAAAATGAATGTGAAAAATGCATAGAACCCTACTAGTAATTACGATAACGGTGTACTTGAAGCTGCATCTAACTGTACCTTACTCTACTTGGCCTACTGAACTTAAAAAAGTCGGCAAACGCAAGCAGTCCGTATTTTGTAAGCAATTTTAATTCTAATCCAAATCGAATATTAGTTACTGAAATAAACCGTAAGATTGTGCTTTTTTGGGCTAATGCAACACCTAGAACTAATAAAATATATTACATATTTTTGTAGATTATTATTTGTCATTCAGGTAGATAAAAAGGTCGATCCGCTATGTACTTAACTTAATATTATCATAGTCAGGTTGGCCAGAAGAAGGGTTATCAAGTGTAGGTAATGTATCTATGTAAGATTGTATGTATATTTCTCAGTGTTGCCAGATCGTACATTGTATCTCATATTTATTACCAAAATTATCGTGTTTTATCGCAGTTATGAAACGGACAAGGTATTGCAATTGCAACCCCCGCCCCCACCCCCGCTCACGAATTAAAGATGGAATATAATGAAACGTATAAGGCATAGTATTACAATTAAATCTTGGGGTTGTACATAAAGTATGGTAGATCTGAATTATATCGTAGAATTTGGACGAAGTACTCGTATCGTACGATACCCAATTTTAATTTTTATGGCAAGAGACTCAAAATTATCGTGGATGTACGATAATTATCGTACGTCTGGCAACGCTGTTTGGCACACTCTAGTGCCTAAATGGCTACTGGCGTTTGAGCTTGAGCTGTATCGTTATCGACACTGAGTCACGTAGTCTGTTTTTTCTATATGTAGGTACCTAATATTGAAATAAAGTTTTTGTGTTAGAATTCTATATAGGTGCCTGGAATTTTATATTCTATAATAAATTTAATTTATTTTTATTTAACTTTTCCAGAAATTGAAATTATTTCAGCAATAAGCCTTCAGGGTATTTTAATTTCAAATAGGTACTATTGCATAGCACGCAACCACCCTTTGCAGCGAAGCCTTTTATTATAGGTGACGCTGACTTCAAGCATTCTGCTGAGGCGGGGTTTTTTATTAGCAGGCTTTGCAGTGGCATACTTTTGGATTTTTACAAATTGTGCTTTAGCTGTTTTTGTTGTTTGGTTATCGACACGTATAGTTTGGTAACGTAAATGTTGCAATATTTTTTATGTGGTGAAACTATTGGCATGTGAAATATTGGCATGCTGATGATATATATAATGACAAGACAGTTTTCTAAATGTATATGACCATCTACATAAAATCAATGGAATCGTCGAAGTACGCAGAGGTAAACAGTCATCTTAAAGAAAAATAACAGTTGAAGTGCTACTCCGTTCCATTTTTGTTTATGACATCCCGTTGTGCCGCGCAGAAAATTCCGCCAATGTCACGTGGAGAGAAGAGCATTTCAAAAATGGAGTGAAGCAAATAAAAGTGATCAATGTGACACAATTTAATCTCACGCAGATCTACGATGACAGTAATTACAATTATCCGCAACATTGAATACGCAATATCGAAGCCGCTGAATAATACCTAATTAGGTACCTTCAATATCCCTTACTAAAGGATTAGCTAGGGATTAAAATGTCGACGAAGCCAGCCAGTAGCTCGTAGCGATTATACCGGCCCGCTGATCCCTGCCCATCAATTAAACGGATAAATGTCATAATATATTGGGCTATATTGAATGGTGTAATTTTTAATTTACTGTAGTACATACATAATGTGAGATATCGCAATTGAGCTGTTAAAAGTCGATTTGTTTTTAAAACTGGTTCTTGCATTTGACTTTGTTCGCCAGCAAAAATAAAAGGGGTTAGGACATCTTTGGCAGCAGGTCATTGCTGTTATATTTCTTTTTCACCACTTCAAATTTTGTTTATTGATTAGGACTGTATTGATTTAGCTTTACAGGGTGTAACAAAAAGGGTATGTTAAGCGAAAAGCTATGTAAATAGCCCACTGTAGAGAACCTATCCACAAAATTTGAGACCCGAAATCACATGTTAATTTTTCCCGATAGTATGGAGAATTTTTAAATATCTCAGGAATTTTCATACAATCTTGAAAAATAAAAATGTGATTTCGAGTCTCAAATTTTGGAAACAGGTTCTCTATAGTGGGCTATTTACATAGCTTTTCGCTTAACATACCCTTTCTGTTACACCCTGTATAAGTAGGTAATAATGGTGGCTCTGAAAAAATTTTAATTATAGGTATTCTAAAAATAAATTAAAATCCGGTCTGTGCTGATGTGGGGCTCCATCTCCTTTATCAGCTGCATCTCCTTCCGTGCATGTCGTATGAGTCGACTAAGGAACTCGGGGGCGTTCTCTCAGGCGATAAGCTAGCAACTTGTCCCTGATCTTGTACAAAACATTTTCCCGGGATAAAAAGTAGCCTATATGTTAAGTGGGACCTGTCACAATATACTCCTGAAAACTGCATCGGAATCGGTTCAGCCGTTTCTGAGATTAGCGTGCACAAACGCACATACAGATAAACCGACAAACAGACAAAAATTCCAAAAACCATTCTTTTGGGTGGGTACTATTGCATTGATAAAGGTCGCCTATAATATTTTTTTCTCATATATCTATGTACAGACAGCGATCCGTTACATTTTTATTATACAGGGTAATTTTTGTCGTCAACGTTCCCGAAAACTACGGAATCTCCTCATCATCGCGATCATTTTTCTCCATGGAAGCACACCTGGGAAGTGTCTGGTTTTCAAAATATTAGGATCCAAAGTTTAGTAAATAGACAGCGTTTTTCTGCATAAATGCACATTGACGCGTGTAGCAAGATTTTTTACGAGAAATAATTAATATCTATCTATGAAAAAACTAGCATAAACACTGGACACTATAAATTATGCCCGATCAAGTAATTTTTTATTTTTTATTTACATCGTTTCCCAACATTTTTATTGGCATAAACTTACTTTATTTGATGTATAGAGTACGTACCCTTCGTTAAGGGTGGCCACGAAAAAACATTCTGTATAGATAGAATAGATAAATATCCTGCATCTAATCCTAATGCAAAATGCAGTATCAGTACAGACTGCGCCTGTAATTCAATAGTCTGCTTGCAGTATCAGTCAAGCCCAGTGTAGTTTATCGGGTTAGGTTGCATACATTTCAAGATAGATGGCGTTATCAGTATCTAAATAAGGTTAACATTGTTTTGAACGAAGTTTGAACATCTTACTTTTGTGACTTTGTTTTGACGTGAAACGTCTTTAAAATCGCGCCGACACATACGGGTACCAGGTTTAAAAACTGGACCGTAACGAAAAGGTCTATATCATCGTACCTTAATAATTAAAAAACTATTGGTCTTAGAAACAAAAATGTGGTGTAAATATTTCACTTATATAGTCAGCTCGCTGTTATGACATTGAGTTCGTGTCGGGGTCAAGCGGGGGGGCGGGGGAGGGATACTGCGATAACTGTGCGAAACCGGCGTTCACGCTTGTTTCTATTCAGTGTAACTCGTGACTCCGACTTTATAGCGTGGTGATTCTTTCGTGTGTTTGTCAAGTTTATTTGAACCGATTGATTTATACAAAAATAAGTGTAATTTGGACAGTATTTATATCTATACTAATATTATAAAGCTGAAGAGTTTGTTTGTTTGTTTGTTTGAACGCGCTAATCTCAGGAACTACTGGTCTGATTTGAAAAATTCTTTCAGTGTTAGATAGCCCATTTACCAAGGAAGGCTACAGTCTATACAACAACCTGCCCGGCTTCGCACGGGTACAACGCCCCCTCACGCGGACGAAGTCGTGGGCGGCTGCTATTTAATTTAAAATAACCAGAAAGTGACAATAAATATATAAACATTTGCTATGTATTTTATGTTTCTATTACGTACCTGTTCTTTTTTTATTAAAATACTTAAAACAGCGTCCATCTTGTTTTCATTTCAATCTTTTACTTTAAAAGCGATTCGCTAACATAGACGTTTCACGTTAAAACCAACGGCCGTGTGCCCCGACACAGCCCCACCCGCTTTTTTTTTTAATTTGGCATGTTCACAAAGTAGCTACCACCTACGGAGCTATACCTGCAATAAAAAAAACATAATTTGTGTTAAACGAATTAAGATTCATCTTCGGATAAACTGATGATAAACTTAGTAGGTGTGGAATATACACACTTACATACATACAAATAGATACGGCTGTGACCCGAAATGGGATAGGCAGAACTGCACGATCTTAAGCGAGATCCCATGTCACGTTTAGCATTGCTGGGATAGATGTTGGGGATCTGTGATAAGCTGCTTAGCTTATCGCTTGACAGAATGCCCGAGTTGCTTAGTTGATAAGAGTCGACTAAGCAACTCGGGCATGCATGGTGGGAGATGCAGCTGATGTATTCTAGTAAAGCCCCGCATCAGCACGGGAATATTTTTCACTTGGTATCTCCTTCTTTCCAAGGAAATCTCACCTAAGTCATTTCACTTGTGCGGACTTTTGGACATGCAGGTGTAAGCCCCCTTATTACCCGACTGCGAGACGCAAAGGAGTATGTATGTATGAACTGAACAGTCGGAATCCACTATCCGACAGCCAAGCTAATATTATTTCAATGGATCCTGGCTGTTCAGTTGTTATGTTACATCATTAGAAAATATTTTATTTTCTTCAATAGTAGTTTCTTCATTCCATAATAATATTATAGAATTCTAGACCACCGGACATCTAAGTTTTATTTTTATTATTACATAGTTTGGTTCTTTTTTTGTAGTCGGGTTTTTTAATTTTTACAATTAATTTTAGAAGCAAATTAATACATGCTACTGCTGACCTAAGAAGACTACTGACTGGCGCTAGTATCTATAAAATATGAACGTCATTTCGTACACTATACTTTAGTTCAACTAAAAACCGGCGGCTTTGAGCTTGGGAAGATTTATAGGCCAGGTTTGAACTATACATCTTAACTTAGGGCCGTAAAGAAAAAAATAAATTTCTTAAAATTAAGGAAGCAGGTAGGGACCTTTTGTGAAGAAATCACTTAGAGCTCCGAACTCACTAAACTATTTATTGTAAGGCGAAAAAATATCGCAAAGATAAATTCTGCAGTAGCGACAAGAGATTGGATTTAGTGGTTTGCTGAAAGGTATCCCTGTTTAAGATTAGCACGCCTAATTAGTATTTCTAATGTCGGTAATAATTATTATCAATCTTTACTAATAGATTGACTTATGACATTTTACTAATCTCTAACGAACCTTAAAATGTGTCATCATCATAGTGTATTGTAAAAAATATATAGCGATACCCTATTCACATAATAGGCAGTATAGAAGCAATGTACAAACATCTCCCCTTTGCTTTCTGGTGTGTAATCTTTGGCCTGCATCCAGGACGGCTGGTCCGGTCCGACGGGTTTTTTTGCGGCCTCAAACCTAACCCAACAGTAAAGGTCTTGCTTCATCGGCCTTGCAATGCTACGCTAAGCGAAAGCTTTCAATTACGACTAGGCTATTCAGCTAGGGCCATTGCTTTATCTTTAAGCACTTGAGTTTTTGATAAGTGCCAATTAGTGCACCTCAGAAAACAAATTTGCTGGAACCCCAGCTTCACCACACCACAATTTTACGTTTAAACCTTTCCTGGACACACTTAAATATAAGCAGAACTTTTTGAGTTCAGAGGTAAATAGAAATTAATCTTTAATTTTCAAATAAATGAAAGATGTCAACTTTAATCGCGATTTCTATATTTTAATGATCTTAATATAGAGCTGTGAAGATCTTAATCAAAAAGAAGGATCGTACCTACCTATTTTAAATGAACTTGATAAAAATTTATGTAAGTACCTAATCATGTACGTTGTACTGAGAAAGATTCCATCACATTAGTTCTGTATCAATACTTAACTTATACCCTATAGCTTTTATTGCAGCTTTGCTCCCATATGGTCCATCGTCCTTATGCCATACAACATCTATGTGTGTGTTTACGCACTTCCACGCACTAGTAATGTGTGGGTCAGGATATTAAGTATGTGTGGGTAATCAGCTGATGCGGGAACAGCTGTGCAGGGGTGAGTAGAATACATAAAGGAAGGACTAAGAGGATATGTTATATATATGTATATTTATACTTGCGACCGTTGTAAACTTTTGGTACTTACATAGCACTTTGTATGTTTATTTGGTGTTTATTATACATACATCAGCATATTGCAGTCCATTGCTGGACTAGAAATGCTGGCATATGAAGTTTTTGGGCAGGCTGGATGATGACAGCAGTGTAATTTTCTATGTTGTCAACACGGTAGGCGCTGCTGCCTACCTTCCGGAAACCCTTAATCGGATCTTGCCTCAATAATTTTGATCTAAACTCTCATACGCATTGGACCAGCGTGGCGGGTTACGGTCCAAACCCCCCCCTCCATGAGTTACCTGGGACAGACGGTCAAACTAGGTAAGTCCAACTTTGAGAAGGAGGTAACTCGGCGAATCCAACTCGGCTGGGCAGCGTTCGGGAAACTACGAAGCTTATTTGTGTCCAAGATACCCCAGTCCTTAAAGACGAAGGTGTTCAACCAGTGCGTGCTGCCGGTGATGACCTACGGTGCCGAGACGTGGTCTCTAACTATGTGCCTCATAAAAAAGCTCAGGATCGCACAGCGAGCGATGGAGAGAGCTATGCTTGGGATCTCTCGGCGTGATCGAATCAGAAATGAGGAGATCCGCAGACGTACAAAGATCACCGACATAGCTGAACGGTCCAGCAAGCTGAAGTGGCAATGGGCAGGGCACATAGCTCGAAGAACTGATGGCCGATGGAGTCGGAAAGTTCTAGAGTGGATACCACATATCGGCAAGCGCAGCGTGGGAAGGCCACCCGCGAGGTGGACGGATGACCTGGCCAAGGTTGCGGGCGTCGGTTGGATGCAGGCTGCTTCCGACCGGTCGGAATGGAGGTTGTTGGGGGAGGCCTATGTCCAACAGTGGACTTCTCAGGGCTGTAAATGATGATGATGATGAAACTCTCATATTAATCCTGTAATGTTAACGCTGTTTCAACAAATCACTGCGCTAACATTTAGGTACGATCTCCTATTCTACCCTTTGGCCCTCTCAATCGCAGAGGACAACGACACTATTTACTTTTACTACAAACAAACGTTGTTAAGCCATCTCTTCTTTGTACTTCGTTCATGTTTGAATCGCTTTACGAGATAAGGTAGTTTTAAAAATAGTTTGGACGTATGCTGGTAGCCCATTGTAGTACAAGGTCGTTGGAACTCCCGTACATTCGTGGAATGAAACGAATTATGAGACGTATTCTGTAAAATACCTACATACTTGGCTGTAGTCCTGAAATCGCATAACTAGAACTTCAAGATCATAAAAGAGATCTCATAGCCATGTTTAGCATAGTAGGGAATAATTTGATTACATATTAAAAAACTACCATCTACATGTATTTAGTCCGAGTCCGCATAAGACTAATCTAGGTAGGCATTCTCCTCTGACAAGATTAATGGATACCTACAACAAATTATCCAAATCAGTAAACATTGATATAACTGGTGATCGTGCAAATGTATTTAAGCATAAAGTTTTCAATCGATTAATACAGTTTAGTCCATGCTTATGTTTTAACACGCTTCATTGCTTAAATAATGGTTAAATAGTTTTACTTCATTAAAGAAGGGTACAGGGGCAAAACAAGAAATGTCACAAAAACAAAAAGTTATGTAATTAACATTTTAATTTTTTAAAGTTAAAAACATTCATAAGTGTCACTTAAAATTATAAACTGCTAATAGGAACTTTAGTTTAACTTATAAAGTCTTATTTTTAGGAACATAAAATATTGAAATGAAAATATATTTTTTTTATTAATTAAAAAATTTAAGTAACTAACTTTTGGAACATGCAAAAACTGGTAATGTCCACTGTGTCCCATACAAGGAATGTCCAATTTAATATTTTTTTTACTAATTATGCATAAGGGATGCCTTTAAAGTAGGATTGAGCCCCCTCAGAACAAAATCTTTTTAAATACATTAAGTCCTTGTAGTACTTTTCTGCACTAATAGGTAAAAAAAAATGATAGGAAAATTCTGGCAATTCAAATTCATTTGATGTGTCTGATCCGGTTCTCTGTTTTGTCTCATAAATTTTTTATCCATAATCTAACGTGTCATAATGTTTTGTGACATAATCATCATGTGTCCGAATGATAAGTAGCCCTAACTTAATGTCCTATAATATCACTTGCCCGAAAACCGAAATCCCTAAATATAATATGACCCAATATTTTTTGCTATAAATATCACGTCTATAATATTCATAAGACATAAAATGCTTTTCTATAATAAATAATATACAAATTCGTATATGCCAACATTATGAAAAGTGATGATTATATCAAACTTGTTAAGGATTATGATTTTCGGACGATCGATATTCGGAGAAGAAAGGGCCTACCGTCTGATCCAGTTCCCTTTTTTGCCACTATGGGTGATTTCTCCCATATACCTACCATTATAATTACTTCTATGTAAAATAACTCTAGAGTGTTTTCTTACACACATTAACTCTCTTTAGGACTGCACAGAAATGAGCATTTTTTCAGATATTGATTTTGAAAAAATTCTGATAATTTTCTGATTAGTTCGCCTATTCCTACTTCAATCACCCATATTTTTGTCGCATTCTAAGTATGAATGTCCTCGAATTGGATATGTAATTTTGATGGAATCCAAAAGTTTCATTTTATGGACAACAAAATGAATGAATCTTCATCATTGTTATCACTGTGTAGTTCTTATTCTATCCACCTGCACTCGACATAACCTCAAAGTTGACATAAGTATTTTGACAGATTGGACATTCCTTCTTACGTTCCATTACACTATGGACCTTCCCTGTTCTGTCCCTGTATACAGTTTTGAAATTTAAGTAATGCATCTGACTATACTAGTTTTTACACTTTTTGTGTAATGCCAAATAAAAACACGCGGTAAAATGAAAATATTGCCATCAAAAATTTACTTTATGAATTTTTGTGACATTCCTGGTTTTGCACCTGTACTCTTCTTTTACAATAAATTTTATTGTAAAAGTTGTGCTAGCCTGTAATTGTGATACATAATATTATCGTGTGCTCCTGTCCAACTTGTATCTTAACGGAACTGTTATGTATTATGTTGGCTTTCTAATTTAATAAATAAACGTTAAAAATAAATAGATGTTATTGATCAGTGACAAATTGCTGGCTTATAGCCTGAGAGAACGCTCGAAGCCTGGATGCCTTAGTACGAAATGCACAGAAAGAGATGCTGCTTATGTATTGTAGTGAACTGCCACTTCAGCACAGTACTAGATAAGGAAGGAAGGAGAATGTGAAGATGTTTGAATATTTCTTACTCTTTCACGCAAAAGCTACCAACCGGATTTGGATAAAACGTTGGTTAGATGTCGCTCTACGTCGAGATGATAATTATGGTTTATGCTTCTAAAACTGATATTAGAAAATTAGTTTCACATTTCAATATCATTGTTATACATATGAGCCATCTTTTTATTAATATACCTTCTACAGAAGCAGGAGTCGAGTATTTTTCAGATTTAAATACTTAATTTCCAATTTAAAATCCCTTTTTATCTAAAATCCATTTTATTTATTATTATTGTCTTACTAATCTTATTTCTTATCTTACTAATATTATAAACGCGAAAGTTTGTGAGTATGGATGAATTGAAGGATAGATGGATGAATGGATGTTTGTTACTCTTTCACGTAAAAACGGCTGGAGCGATTTTACTAAAATTTGGTATGGTGTTAGCTGACATCCTGGATTAACACGTAGGGTACTCTTTATCGTGGGAAAATATTTTTATCCTAGATAATTTCGACATTTTGTTTTTTTCTGTAGTCCACGCGGACGTAGTCGCGGGCGTCCACTAGTTGCATTATATAAATGTAATATTACAGAATATTGAATCAATTTTCTTAGTTTTTATCAATATATCCGTAATATACTTCGTATCACGACTCTCACCAACGCACACAGTCGCAGTATGCATGTGTATCATCCACTCTGTATGTGTATAAAAAGCATGTGTGCGTAGCAGGTAGTATCAGCTGTTGCGCGGGCGCATCCCATATGACTTCAAGGACGGTTGGTGGAGGTGGCTGGTTTTTTATTTTTCCTGGAACTATTTATGTGCGTTCTAGTACTTTAGTTGCGTTTATCGGAATAATATGAGGGTTTGCATTGAAGTTAAGAGCAAGGCCTTTATCCAGGATAACATTTAAATGACATTATATTAAATACCAACGTCAGCAAATCCAGTTAAGTACGAGCATAGAAAAGAACTGCCCAGCGTGGTGACTATGGGCAAAACCCCCCTGTGGCAGTAGCCTTGTGGCGTGCCCTGGGGGAGGCCTACGTCCAGCAGTGGACTGCGATAGGCCGAAGACGACGATAGAAAAGAACGAGATGACATTCCAATATTTGAGATTTACCTATATATTACATATACATACATGCATATAATCACGCCTTTATCCCTTACGGGTTTAGGCAGAGCACCCAGGGCCGATAGAACCACATGGTGCTACTTCTGGATAATTTTGAGGGTGTAGTTGAGATGTACAAGTTCGGTTAGTAGTGACAGGTGGTCAGCCCATCGCCTAAAAACATCAATATTACACAGTTATTGCAAGTGGGACTTATATATTTTACTGAGATTGTAAAGGGAGAAACTTTTAGTCTTTTTATCTTCAATATCTAGTGGTTTCTACATTGGATTCGTCTTCTTTTCACGAAATGGCTCCATTTTATGAGGTTTTCGGTCTTCCATTAGTCTTTTGAATTTTGACTTGTTCCTCGCCATTTATATCAGATCATCTGCGATTGCCAGTAGGAATTCATTTTGAAATTAGGCTTCAGATCATTTTCTGGTCGCAGTAATCAGAATTTAGGTTTTGTATCTACTCCCAGCTTATGCAGCTGATATATACAAGTACCATTATAATACCACGAAAAAGTTACTAATTTCTTTTAACGACTGATTGTTGTAGTAGGTAGTGGCCCTGCCTGCGACTCCATAGGTCCTGGGTTCGAATACAACATAATTAAATATACACCAAAGTATACATCTTTTATTGATTGAACGTATTTTACACAGATATTGTATTATAATTACGTCAAATAGTACAATATAATCAAAAGTATTGAAGTAATATTAAAGAGAGATGTCGCTACATATCTTACTAATCAAAATTCACAGATTGTAGTAGAAAAAAAATCGAGTGAGATAGCTTGATAATTTAATTGTTGGTGTTAAGTTACGCTTTAAATGTTCCCTATAAAATTTTGTATCAAAAACAGGCTACAATTTCGTTTCCAGCCCAGTTACCAAACTTTTTCATGGCAGTACCTTGCCTATTATATTCAGATAATTTAAAGGTAGCATAAACTCAGTATCGAAGCTAACCGTGTACCTAGGTATAAAGTTAAGTAGTATCACACCGTAGCAACACTTTCCTATTAATATCCTGCCTATCGTATCCCACAAGTACTATACTAAACAATACTCACCCGTACATAAACACGACACGTGTTGTTATCACGGATTTACTCAGCTGACTACACACACTTTTACCCATCGTGTACATTTGTACCCACACTTGCACATTCATCACAAGTGCATCGAATCTCAGCCAGTCGTGGTGTCGCTAATATCGCAGGATTTTAGGTTCTCGGTATATGAAAAGTCGGAAGTTCCAGTAACTACCACCGTTGTAGTACCTTTGTGGATGCTTGCACGCATGTATAGGTAGGATGTTGACTGTGCCGTAATGAGAGGGCTTCGAAAAAAAACAAGAGATGCGATAGAAAGGGACGACAGGCGTGGTGTAAAACGTGTAAAAAGGACGAAAGAGGTTGGTATTTTTGCGTTTATTTTCCAAAAGCTCGACGGGAGGCAAGGTGCGCTCGATTCTGTGACCTGCCTGACTGATGTGTGACAGTCCTGTTTTATTTACACCACTGTTATTGCTCCCCTAATTACGATCTAAAGCCGTAGCGTCTGAGTTGCAGTTTGCTTCTCACGATAAAGGATCGTTGCTTACCTATTTGCCCAGGTTACCCCACTCGGAATGGAGTTGTGTGTTTAACACTTCAATGTTAAATTATATGTTTCTGAAGAGACTTGGTGTCTAGAAAGTTTATACTTTGAACCTGCTTGACCTATACGTGCATAAACTCATGGACACTACGAGTGACAGGATCATGTGACCATGTTACCTACCCACTTTGAATGCTACGTATGCTTATTCATTTACCTTTTTGCCGATTTTAATGGACAAAATCGCCTTCAAAATGTTTTAAATGTATTTGTATTAACTATACGTTCATTTTTAATAAAACACAACTTTTTTACAGATCACGCATTTTGTTTGCTTAAACCTCTCTTATAAAGACTTTATAGAACCCCAAATAATTATATTTGAAATTGTCGCCAAGAAATCGTTTGCAGCTCTCTTGTTAACAAGCATCAATAAACTTTCAGAAGGATAAACGAAAAAAATCGACCTAACAGTAAGTACAATGATTTCCATTACATTGGTCTCACGAGTAATGTTACTATCATTAATATTCTCCATAACTATAGGCCCATTAGAAACTGTCACCTCAGATAACAACATCATATTTCTCTCAATGGCGCAGCAAAATAATATAAATCACCCTTCAGGATATCAGGGAGACGGACAGAGGAATCAATCAGTCACTGCAACCTGATGGTGAGGCTTAACAAGGGAAGTGGGAATATGACGATGCAGATTATGGGAATCTGTTGCATCTTTTCGACCAAATGCTATCCTCAGTTATTAAACTGAGGATATTCATATCTGCAGATTTGCAGATGTAATTTATTATAAATTGATAATTTAATCAATAGGTACTTAATTTGATGAATATTTCTAACAGTGATTTTTCTCTAAATTCTTTTTCCGTTATAGTGTGGCCGAAAATTCATCTATGATCTTCATGAAAAATATATTCCAGTTGTTATAAATACCTGTGCTGCTGATGCCTGATGACTTCTGATGAATAGGACATCAGCTGCATTTCTACCTACTTGTCACTGAGAAATATTATAAAAGATTTAGATATTATCTATTGAATAAAAGCTTCAAAGTATAAATGTAATACACTGCTATTTAATTTATATATTGAAAAAATATTGAACCTACAGATCTAAAGAACGAAAGAACTCCAACTCTAAAGTAACAGAAACATGGTCAGTTGGAGTGCAACAATAGTTAATACGATTGAGCATTTATTCTTTCCATCAAAGTGACCCTTTTGACTCTATGAAAAAGAAGGGTATACGCACACAAGCGCACTGTCCCACATGGCAGGCAAAAAATGAAGAAGAAGTGGAGCTTGGGACTAATTTTGAAATCGAAAAGAAATTTCGACCTTGTGATAAAGTAGTTGAAAGTATAAATACGGTTGATTTAAATATTGTTTATGATACCGCATCAGCTGTTGACTCGTATTTTGGAAAGTGCGATGATGTAAGGGGACTAGTAATTTGTGGTTAGCTTCTATAGTTCGTAGTTGTGTGTATACTTTAGCTGCCTTTTATAAAGCATTCTGTTGGAAATAAGATATTATGGGTAACTTGATAATATTTTTTTTTCACTTCCAGGATCATTTTTTACCTAACAATATTAAACAAAATCATCTTCCGGATTTCATTCTTCAGATTTCTTTAGTTTTAAATCTTTATTTACTAATCTGCATCTGCTTTAAAATTGTAAATAAATTTATGCTCAGACCAGGCTCTTTTTATGATGGATAAAATAATATTTTAGGTATGTAGTACTTTAATAACCACTTTATAACAAAAAATCCTTTAATATTTATGTTGATCTCACGTTACGCATAAATATTTTTCATTCAATTAAAATCAGTTCTATTATAACACTATCCCGTTTCTATTCAATGGAGATGTAGTACCATGTGAGTTTTAACATCATTCAGAAGAAAAAAAATTGGACAAAACCAAGTGTGAACTTCAAGTAACAAAACTTACTACAATATTCCCCTAAGTTACTAATTTACAACTTTCACCTATGCACAAAGCATAACCTTAAAGCATTACAATAGATATTAAAATTGGTTACTTCACTATCTTGAAGTTGGAAATGCATACTGCATGCGACCCTTCAATCAACACCATAGCATTGTGAATATATAAATAAAGAACAGTAACTGTATTCTTAAACATTTTTATAATGAGTACAGTAATGGTAGAAATATACCAATATGTGGTCAGAATTTAACCAAAACTGGATTTGAAGGTTACATTAGATATCTCGGTTGAATGATGTTTGAAATAAAGCTAAGAGTTTTTTTTATAAAACTTTACACAGTTAGTACGTAAAACCATTACTTGAAAGTTTGGAACAGACAACATTTGTAAAAATATAAACTCAGATTTATCTTTTGATAAGTATTTTTTGATTAACTCCTACCTTAAACTCGTGCACAAGTATGTAATAAATAATGTAAATATCTAGAATTAGGATTTTATCAAATGTCTTTTACTTACTTTCTATTAAATATAGCATATTGCTTTCTCGCAATAAAAAAAATGTTACACAAGTTAATGTGGATTTATTTATAGACACAAAAGGTATATTTTAAACAATTTCCATCTGTACACAAAGAGTTAAAATTACCCGTAGCCCTATTGTATGAACCTGCTATAGAAAGGGTAAGCGACCACGTGTTCCATAGCCTTGTTTTATGAAGTGGCTAAACTTCTTTTGATGCAGTTTATGCAAATGCATCAAGGGGACTGGGATTCAAAGAGTTTATTGCGCGTTCTGATTTCGTGATTGTTATTTACAATACTGGTATTGAATTCAGTCATTTACTTCACTAAGGTTATGTGGTATAAGATATCTACTAAAATAAACACAAGATTTGTAAAATCATGTAGTTTGGAAAGGTATTGAATTATATACAAAAGATATTGAATTATATGAAGATCGGTTCTTTCTCCACATACGCTATTCCGAAAGGTTCCATTTTTAGTGAAAGACTTACAGATATATTATGTTTCCTAAGATCCAAAGTTAAAGCAAATACTATTCAGAAACTTGCGCTTGGTAGATCATTTCGCGATCCAAAATCAAAAAAGTTCCCGGAATTCATTTCGAATTTCGAAGAACTACCTGTTGAGTCCAAAAAGGATTTTTGTTCGACAAAAAATGTCTGCGCGCAGTATCTATGCATTTTGTTCGGCAAACAAAATCGAAACCTGAGACTGCGCGAAGAGAATCTCTTTCGGATTGTTTAGTTTGATGGAGTGAATAAAAAAATGACGAAAGAAACAAAACAATTACGGTGCATCTTGAAAAGGGCCAGCCAGAGGGGATTCATAAATCAATAATGAATATCTAGTTGGAGCAACTAAATAAAAATCATAAGTCGAAAACCCAGTCCTACTAGTTGAAGTTTTGTTCTTATTCTTCCTATTAATAATAAAGATCGAATCTCAGTAACTTGAGTCTCAACAGAGCTTGTAATATAACCCAAACTCATAATCGTGTATTAGAACTATGTACTACATATTTTTATACACAATATAAGTTATACAAAGAGCACTCAAATAGAACTATTAAAAATATTCTTCCTGCCTTCCTTGTACAAAAAAAACGAAAAAATATTCAACGACTACATAGTAAGTACACATTCTTTGAAATTATCAGGTTTTAAGTGAAATAAATTCATATTAAATACCTCTGCGTTCGCGTTTTTTCCATTCCCGTGGATTCGGTAAATCTTTTCTTATTGCACCCCTATTATACGCACTAGAAACATGCATACAATTTTTCTTAACTAAAAATATTCGTGAACTTAGATGAATCTTTTCACGATAATACTCGTAATGTGACAAATCCAAAATAAAATGATAGTTAAATTGACGCATAAGAACAGTTGGTTAACGCTCAAGAAACTGGCGGTTATGAAGATTTAGGTTATAGATCATTCAACGCGAATACAATTAACCGTTGAAGTAACTTTATTACTATAACAACTCACATGTTTCTTGTAACCCCTTTTATAAATAGCAACCCCCAAAAACATCCCAAGTTTTGTAATGAATACATTTTTTCCTAATAAAGTTGGCAAGTTTCTAACATGGCCCACCAACACAAGGCGGCTCCAGAACTCCCATGAACTCGCAGACTCCAATACAATACACATTTTTATGAACAATCCCTGAGTCTATCGTATCGGGAACAAACTTGGAACTTTTGGTAGCACCGGTTTAAAGTAAAACCAGTGTTAGGACAAGCTGATAAGATCCAAAGAAACTGCAAAGGATTTTGCTGATAGTACAGCAGATGTTGTATACCATTTTATAGAAGACTGAGAAGTTAGACCAAGTTTATCTTAAGAAGAGTGTTGTATTGTAGTTGAAATTCTATTCGGTTATTATTTTGAATTAAGACTCGGTAGTTCCTTTGAAGCGTAGCGATAGATCTGTGCAAATGATTTAACGATTTTGAAATATCAATTATAATAAGAAAAATAATATCGGATCTTCCTGAGCCTACAGTTCTGATTACCCCATTTTAAAAACCAGCTGTTTATGTGTATACAGAGTGTTTTTTCGTGGCCACCCTTAACGAAGGTTACGTACTCTATACATCAAATAAAGTAAGTTTATGACAAAAAAAATGTTGGGAAACGATGTAAATTTTTTTCATTTTTTTTACTTTGCTTGATCGGGCGAAATTTATAGTGACCAGTGTTTATGCTAGTTTTTTCATAGACAGATATAAATTATTTCTCATGAAAAAATCTTGCTACACGCGTCAATGTGCATTTAAGCAGAAAAACGCAGTCTATTTACTCAACTTTGGACCCTAATATCTTGGAAACCGGACACTTCCCAGGTATGCTTCCATGGAGAAAAATTATCGTAATGATGAGCAGATTCCGTAGTTTTCGGGAACGTTGACGATCAAAAAATCACCCTGTATATAAATGCAAAAGCATGTACACTAAGCACGTCCCACTCCTGCAGTCCGCACGGCAATGTTATTTTAACGCGGACAAATTAAATTAATTACAAACAGACAATGTTTTGCCTCCACTAAATCTAGCTAAGTTAACGTCGGCCATTACTTAGTTTTAACCGGTCTTAACTTTAGTTCGAATTGTAAAGATGGCTGCACTTTTTGTTTCTTTTTTTTTGGTGTTAAAGGAACTTTTTTATAGGTATTATTACAAAATACGTAATTTAGTAAACATCGATATATACGCGTCAATGAAGTAGGGCTGAGGTGTGCAAAAACACACCTGTGAGCATATCTTTAGATAAAATTTAACAGTCTGGGGACCAATCAATGAAACCAATGAAGAACGATACCGTGTGATTCCAAATATCTTGTACTCATGTGGGGGCTTCACTAGAATACAGCTGCAACTCCTTCCGTGCATGTTATAAGAGTATCGGGAATTCTCTCATGCGATAGGCTAGCAATTTGTCATTGAAAATTTAAACCTGTCCACGCTGCGCTTAAACAGGCAGGATTTTTTTTATGATTTTTTACAGTTCTGGCTACCCCATGCCGTGGACACAGCCGCATGTATATCAATGTCCCACAGTAACGTTTAACACAGTGGGGATAGATGTTGATCAGTGGCAAGATGCTAGCTTGTGGCCTGAGAGAATGCCCGACTTACTCACTCGACTCTTATGACATGCATAGAAAGAGATGCAGCTGATGTATTCTAGTGAAGTCAGTCCATAAAGATATCTACATAGAAACAAAATCCATATGTAGTCGCATATTCATCATTAATTTCATATACAGGGTGTTTTTTTGTGGCCACCTTTAACGAAAGGTACGTATTCTATACATGAAATAAAGTAACTTTATGCCAAAAAAAATGCTGGGAAAAAAAAAATTATAGACAGATATTAATTATTTTTCGTGAAAAAATCCTGCTACGCGCGTCTATGTGCATTTATGCAGAAAAACGCAGTCTATTTACTCAACTTTGGACCCTAATATTTTGGAAACCAGACACTTCCCAGGTATGCTTCCATGGAGAAAAATGATCGTGATGATGAGGAGATTCCGTAGTTTTCGGGAACGTTGACGACCAAAAATCACCCTGTGTAGAAAGAAATAACGATACCCTTTGAGTACAAACGCACATTTCCAGTAACAGAAAATATTTTTCTGCAAATACACAGTTCAATAACATAGATGTTTAATTGAGATTTCCAAGAAGACTTCTACTGCATTCTGTGTTACTTTAAATTGTGACAAAGATATCTATGCATAAAATATTAAATCTTAAGATAAGATTACGTTAATACTTATTCGAAAAGTGGTTTTTGTTTGCTTAGTTAATAAGAAAATGTCAGAAAACTACTTTATCAGCATAGCTATCATTGCCACGCTTATTTTTTATTTTTCTGTGTTCAAGTTACAGGTACCACAGTTTACCATAGTGCATATAAAAAGTTTAATTATGACATATGCATGCCTATGAATTTTTGAACACTGACAAGGCAAAAAGCAATTGCGTATATAAAATACATTAGGTATACACGGCTGGGTTCCGAAAATCTATCTATATTCTATACAAATGTAGAAATGAAAGAATTAAATACTGATTTCCTGGCTGTTTTTCTTCAAAAATTAAAAATATATACCTATAACAATTTTAGCTAGTCACGTCTTCCGTCGTTTCGTTTGTCGTCGTAATATAATTGTAGCGAATCGATGTTTGTGCACGCTAATCTCAGAAACGGCTAAACCGATTTCGATGCAGTTTTCAGGGATATATTGTGACAGGTCTTAACATACAAGCTACTTTTTATCCCGGGAAAATGTTTTTATCCCGGAAAATTTCTACATTTTGTTATTTCTGTAGTCCACTAGGACGGAGTCGCGGGCGTCCACTAGTACATAATATAGCTTACCTACCGTACTTAGTAAGATGTAAAATAACTTAAAACTATTATAACATACACCTATACCTATACATATAGTCGATCCGAACCGAACAGGATTTTCTTGATAACAATCGCAACGATTATGTTCACGCGATTCCGTTTACCAAAATCTATTGTAAAGTGTCATGTTGCTCGATGATTTCAACGTACGGCCTACACGAATGCTCGCCGTGTAACATGTAACATTACACCGCGTAACATCGATCTATTTCTTTTCAAGCCAACCACAGTAGTGCACTTACACACTTGCCAAAGAATACGAATATTTATTTTGCTTCGCACTTTGTTCCTTTTCACGGACTCTTCGAACGCTGGAAACGCGATATTTGTTTATTAGACAGCAAGGGTCAAATACAATTTCTATAGTAATTGTGCACAGACAGGAGTACGCCGTTGTAAAGCATATTGTTTTACACGTCCCATATCTAACCCGGCATATAATGTGTGGTCCAAGTTATGAACTCTTGCTTGATAGGAAACCACAACCTTTTACTATTCTTCATTTTACAAATATGTTGTATAATTAATTTGAATAAACTTTTTATTCTACTCCAGGAGGTCATCAGGTTGTCATCAGGCAGGCAGCCGGCCGTAAATCAAACGCCAAATCCTTGGCAATTATGACCTTCGAAAGAATAACCATATAATATCAGTAGTACCTACATATATGTATATAAATAGAGCTTAGGTTTTCAGAGGCGAAGAGGTTTTTTACAAAACTACCGACATAGTACGTCCTGGGACATGTTCATTAATTCATATACACACGGCTGTGTTCCAAAAAATGGGGTAGCTAGAACTGCAAGATCACTTTGGAGATGCTACTGCCACGTTAAGCATAGCGGGGTCAGATGTTAAAAACCAGTGACAAGTTGCTAGCTCATCGCATGGGGCATGTGGTTGAAAAAAATTTTCGAAACTTCATGAATGAAGCGAAAGAATTTTTCTGATCATAATCAATACCTGATTCTGATCATAACAACCCATCAAATCATACATACATATATACATAATAATCACTCTTTCCCGGAGGGGTAGGCAGAGATCACGGATCTCCATTTGCTACGATCCTGACACACCTCTTTCGCTTTATCTACTTTCATGATATTCTTCATGCACGCTCGTCGGTTTAGGGTACTCTTGACCTGACCTTTCTTTAGAATTTCACCAATTTGATCGGTGAAAGTCCGGCGAGGTCTTCCCCTTCCATCCCTTCCATCCACTCTTCCGTTGTACACTTTCTTTGTCAGTCTACTTTCACTCATCCTCTCCACATCAAATCAAATTACAAATATTCAAATGGTTTTTTCCAGGCGCATACTTTACAATAACCCCCGCCACCTCTCCCATCTTGCCCCACCAGCAATACAGGTTCATTATCATTTCATGCCATGTGTCGGCATGAATATTTCTCTTTGATTAATTTGTGTGGCGCTCTGTGCTATACACCCTGTAAAGCTTTATTAGCGTCAGAGGTGAATGCTTTGTTTAATTAAGATTAGGGATACCTAGTAGGAAATTGAAATTTCATAGCTTATTTGAATAGCTCCGTTGAGGTATGGCATTTGTTCGATATTTCATTAAATTGATTTTAGTCAAACGTTAAGGGAAAATAGGTCAGAAGCTATCACGTTATTCGGTAAAAAAACATGACAAAATCTATATTCAGCCATAAGCCAACGTTAGCATTGTTTTTTTAGTAGCTTAGTAGTTAATCACGAGCTTGCGAGCATGCAATCTAAGTGTCAAGGACTGGAATTATAAGGCACCAAAAAGTCTAATGGTCATCGAGGCGGTTAGTATGACATTAGCACTCTATGACCATATTCATCTATGATACAAGTGATCAAACTTCTTAAAATAAATGACTAAAACAGAAAGGGAAAGGAAAAATAAATTTTAAGGTTACGATGTCTAAGTGTGGTGGTCAGAATCGATGATTCTTTCTCTTCTGTTCCTTTATTACTACCACTTGTTTAAATAAATAATGATAATTTATTTCAATTACACTAACATAATATAAGTGAAGTATTTGGAATCGTTATAAGGTCTCTTCTAAAAACTATGTCTTATAAAGTTATAAAGTGGCCGCATACTAGAAAAAATAAATATATAGTTTCAAACATGAACGTATAAAGAATAACGGACAGAGTGTTGTCAATAGACAAAGTGAAGCATTCATAGTAAGCTCGGTAATGATATTCCATGGAGTAGGGATGTGTATTGACGCGTTATCCACCCACACATACAAACCATAGTAAGCTCGGCGCCTACTAGAAAATACGCATACAATGGTAGCAAAGCCATTACGGTGCTTCAATCTGTGCATTGACAGCATTACGCCCGTTGTTCTTTATACGTTCATGGTTTCAAACTAGTATTAATATATTAGACGCCGCCACGATTCCGTCCGCGTAAACTTTAGAATCCCCGCTCCCTAGGGAACGTCTTGGGCCTAAATCAAACAAAGAACACACCCTTACGGCTAATTTCAATACTAGAGAGAAATTATAAAGAATCTCGGATTTTTTTATTACAATATATATTCCAATTATACAAAATTGAAATTTTGTAGAAAAACAATCGAAGATTTAATCTGAAATATGCAGAAAAAAACTCGATCGATTATTAAAATTGGCTGTAAAACTATCAGGCCTTTAACATATAACATAAGTTTAGGCGGTGTGTTGATCCGACAAAGCATTTTATATTTAAAAATAAATAGATATGTAGAAATCCCAACTAATATTATAAATGCGAAAGTAACTCTGTCTGTCTGTCTGTTACGCTTTCCCGCTTAAGAGGAGGCAGACCTTATTTAGCATCTTTTTGATGAAATATGCTGAAACGGGTGCATGTTTGTTTAATGTGAGACTATTACACTATATTCTTAGTACCCTTAACTATGTCATGTAAAGCCAAAAACATGATTTAATGATTTTCGCTCGATAGTTTTGTTTTTTGAAATCGACATGTTTTTTAGTCATTTTTACTTTTATTTCGGCTATTACATGAGGTAGGCGTTAAAAATAAATTCGGATATCAAGATAATAATGATAGTAAACTTTTGTAAAGCCAAAATTAAAAAACAATCATAATTGAACACACAATTAATAAAAATCTTTTTGAGACTTACGCCCTTTACTTCTGAGCTCAATCAGTTGTTTAGCGTGCAAGCGATATTCTACTCTAATGCTTACTGAAAAGCGTTAAATAGTAACTTCGTGCCCGCTGACGCTCAGTACCGCGCTGTGCGCCGACGACGTAGGGTCTATGTCGCTTTCGCCCACGGCAGTGGCATTTTTTATTATCTTGCGGTGTAGGTATTACTCGATTGAGTTCGGACTAATGGGAAATAAAACTAAAAAATATGTTTCCAAAAGGAAGATGGCTCAACGTTGGAGAGAATTTTCTAAAAAGGGGAGAGAATCAAAGGTGTAAGTAGCTATAATCATAATTAGTAAGTATGTAAAGTTTAGTGCTGAGAATGCATTTTATAATGGACAGCAGAAAAAACAAAATGTCGAAATTACGGGATAAAATATTTACCCGGGATAAAGAGTATAATGTGTTATTCTGATACGTACCTAAGCTAATATAAGGTCTTTCCGAAATTAGTGATTTGCCTTTGACACGAAACTAGGAAAGTAAAAAGAAACAACTTTCACTATGGGGCCAACTCCGATATAGTGAAAAAAATCAGCTGTTCCATACATTTCAGGATTTTGCGTGATGAAGTAACAAACATACACACTCACACACATACAAACTTTCACCTTTATAAATTGGTAGAATTCCTTTGAACGATGGCGCTAGTTGCTTTGTTTATCTATGTAAAAGTCTACAAAAGAAATTAGTTCCGAAATCACACACACAGCATGAGAAGTATTCTATAAGCGCACTGCTTTACACATGAAGCACATACACAAATTTTATATACATTTACGAGTATATGTAGGTACAATATCTTTCACCCACCTAAGGAACTTACTTACTACTACAGGTGAGGCATAAATATTGGAATAGGTATGTGGATTAGGTATTTTTCAATACTAGTCGGTACCTAATACAACGTGATTAGGTCATCATCATCTTCCTGCCCTGTTCCCATTTATTTGGGGTCGGCACAATATGTACTTTTCTTCCATTCATCCTTATTATCCGTCATCTCATGGCTCACTCCCAGTACACGCATATCCTCCCTCACACAGTCCATCCAACATTTCTTTGGTCTACCTCTTCTTTATATCCATCCACACTCATGCACAAAGCTCTCTGTAAAATATGCCTTTCATCCCGTCGCTTTACATAATAGACTCATAATATAGCTTTACATGCCCGTACCAAGACAGACGGTTACTTCGTAACTTGTCTGTGATCGGCGCAACTTTCAAACTTCCTCTTATATACACATTTCTTATTTTATCCATTCTTGTAACTCCACACATCCATCTCAACATTCTCATCTTGCTTTAATGGAATTGATTTTTAACCTTCTTCTTTACGGCCCAGCATTCAGATACAAGACGACATTAGGTATTAGGTATCGCATAAAATATCATCTTATTATGAGAAATCAACCGTAAGGCATAGACTATAAGTTTCAATTTTATTATTTAGCAAAAATACTACAATATCATTAGAATATGAAGATAATTTTCACCGTCTCTATCAAGTTTATAATAGCCCAGCGGTTACATCGGCGGAGTCGAAAATCAGATATTCCTGGTTCGTATCCGGGTACAGACAAGACTTTTTTTTCATTTTTTTTTACAAAATTAAAATCCTTTATTTAAACAAAATATTTAACACAAACTAAAAAGAATTTAACTAAATATTAAAAATTTAACCTAATATAAAAAATGCATTTCGCTATTATCACGATATTTTCTATTTCCACAACTATTCTTTCTACGTAGGTATTTATTAGATAATGGATCATTCACCGAAAACCGATACTAAATATTCATCGAATAAAGATTCTACGTATTTATCTAATACGTAATGGATCACAGTAATGGAACGGCCATATTGCATAAATATTAGTATGTATTAGGTCGAACAGGTACGATTTTTACCTAATCCGACCCATCTTTACTTACTACGTAGCATCTTCGGCAGCAGTTCCTTCTACAATATTTTGTTTATAGAATTCAAACAAATTGTGCCGAACAAAAAGTCCTGGAGTCGCCCGTCAAAGTTTATACCGAACTAATACCACCTGTAATGTTTGAAGAAAAGTGAGTGAGAACCTACCTACCTGCTATAATTTTGTTGTTTTTGCTCACTTGTTTTCACTTTTGGCTACTAAAACTTTTTTGATATTTTTAAACTCATTTCATATTTTAGCTCTCCGATTGACAGTTTGATGGTAACAGATGAGGTGGAGCATAGAACAGAAGGTATTTTACTGTATAAGGTAAATAGTACATATATATTTCTTGGGGAGTGTAGAGGATTAGTAAGAAAAATCATTTAATTTAATTGTATAGTATTTAAACGCACATCAAATAAAATGATTTTTTATAGTCACAAATAATTGGAATTCGTATCAAAATTACTGACTGCACAGCAAAATCCTCAAATGAGAATATTGTGGCATACGCATACCGCTATTTATCTTTAAATAAAGTTTTTTTTATTTATGCACAGCTAATATTGCGAATGCACATTATACATACCTGTTAACCCTTTATTTTTAAAAAACACCTACTATTTATATTTAACATACAGCAATTTACCTAAATGAAACGGCATTTTTTTACATAATTATCTTAATATTAAAATTTGTTAAGTTACTACTTGTAACATTTTAACATATTGACTCACCTAAAAGCCTTTTTAAAAGCGATCTACATGAGTAAATTGGTCCCATTTCACATATGTATCGGATACTATTTTTTGTGATATATAAAATAAATCTTTGATATCTACCATTAATTCGTTTTATTCAAAACTTCCTAATACTTGTTGCATTGGATGAATTTCATACATAAATATAACTATGATGCAGGTAATGTGTTCTATTGTATGAATGATTTTTTAACATACCTATATTACTTATTAATAAATTAATTAATTTAATTTAATTGTATTTTGCAAACAAAAATAAAATAAACATAACATTGAAATCAATTATAATAACGACTCTATGGGTTTTTATGTTCTCTGCGTTTGACCTAGCGTTGACCCGCCTGCTCGAAAGCGCGCGAATTTCGAATTTAAACACTACGCAGATCTTAACGCGTATCCTTGCATTGCGGGTGGCGGGGTATGTGGGCGGAGCAACCGTGGGACTTTTATTTGACTGCTGGCTCTTAAACCTCGCAACCGATTTTGATGAAATTTGGTACAGACAATCTTTAGACCCTGAGACAGAACATAGGCTACTTTTTATTTCGAAAAAATATGATATAAATATTTTAATCGGGTTTATATCAACATTTTGTTTTTTTTTGCAGTCCACGCGGACGGAGTCGCGGGCGTCCACTAGTGAATATACAGGATGTCCAAGAACCTGGCGTCCAACTGGATTCCCACGATGCCCCAAGTTCTAACAGTACTCAGAAAAATATTTTAAAAAATCCACCCCATGTACTTACAGAATTATACTGATTTCAAAAAAAAAGGGGAAATGAGCATCCTGTGACATACTTTTGAATGCTGTGACTGCTAATGCTGATAATTTCGATATTTATTGGAGGTTTTGTAATCTAGGGTATTGCTGTGTCTAAATAGAATGTAAAAATAAAGTACTTATTGTACCATTTTAAAATAAAATATTATTTTAACTAAAGGTGATATGGAAAACTATTGAATTTCGCAACTTTGACCGACTGTAGTGTAAAAAAAATGTACCAAAATAGTATGGCAAGTGACGTCAAATTTTGACGCGTTTATTCCTCTTTTTAAAAAGGTATAATACTTACACATTAATTTGAAAAAAAAAATTTTGATAATATTTTTACTCAACAACCCAATTTTTACGAAGTGCCTACCTACTAACGGTAACTGTCGGACCCTTTCTTATCTTAGAAACTGTTATGTTACTACTATTATTTACTTCGGTTCCAAGAGTGAGCAAGAAGGAAATACACACAGGTAGATGGGTTCCCAGTAGAATAAAAGCAAAGAATGTTAGTTTAAAGATATTTTATTACAATAAATGTTCAAAATGTTGACCACCCGCGGCAATACAAGCTCTCACTCTCCTTAAAAAGGACCGCTTTATGTTTCGCGAGTAACTTTTTTGACGTATCACCTGCACTGCTTGTGTTATCTTCTCACGAAGGTCAGCGATGTCATTAATGGGCTTCGCATAAACGAGCTCCTTCATAGTTCCCCAGAAAAAAAAATCCAGCGGATTTAAGTCAGGTGAGCGGGCTGGCCACGGGATTGTTCCTGATCGCCCAATCCACCTGTTCGGGTATTGCTCGTCCAAAAACTCTCTAACGGATACGCGAAAATGTGCTGGACAGCCGTCGTGTTGGAACCACATATCTGGTGGGGTCTCTTCTAGTAAGTTTGGCAAATCATTTTGAAGAAAATTTAAATATGATTCGCCAGTCAAATTCTCGGGCATCTCAAATGGACCAATAATATTCCCACAGAGAATACCGGTCCACATGTTCACTTTGAACCGGTACTGGGATCTATCTTCTCGCATCAAGTGCGGATTTTCCACATGCCACTCGTGCAAGTTGTGTAGGTTCATGTAGCCATCCTTCTTAAATGTTGATTCATCTGACCACAAAATTTTGTCGATAAAGTTTTCGTCTTCTCGATGTTTTTGCAGGATTGTTTCACAAAACGCGACTCGGCTCGGATAGTCTCGAGGTAAAAGACTTTGCACTCGCTGTACGTGGTACGGATGATATTCTTCTTTTTGGAGAATACTGTGTGCTGTGCTCTTCGGTATCCCCGTATCAGCTTCTATTCCTCGCACAGAGATGCTTGGATTTGCCGACACCGCCTCTAAAACTTCATCGCGTATGAAGTCATTTACGGGTCGTCCTTCACCAGCTACTTGATTGGGGAACCGCCCGTCACATAGTGATCTGTGCACATTAATGAAAACTCGATGGTCGGGATATCGCGTAGCCCTCGGATACCTTTCTCTGTAAAGTCTCGCTGCAGCTCGTCCATTACCTCTACATTCTCCATAAATGTAGTGCATATTTGCGTATTCTTGCGGAGTGTAGGTCGCCATGGTAGCACACACAAAACACAAACTGTCCAAACACAGGCAAAGGTCGTCGTAAAGAGTTCGTTTCAAAGTCCAGAGCACAAAGAGTAATCGAGTCCAATAAACAAAGCTTTAAATCGTAGTACGTGATCAATGGTAACAATAAGAGAGAGGTGCGTAGTAACGGCAGGAGGCAGTGACGCGTACTGACCGTACTGTTATCCTAAATAGCACGATCCCAGATAGCGTCACTATCTATCTCACTCGCACCTCTAACCTTTTTCTCCCTCACTCTTACCTGAATAATGGGGTACCATAAAGAAGAACCAGCAAATCGCAAAGATAGTTTCTGTCTTGCTCCCTCCTGTTGTAATAACGAATCACTATGGTGAGATGCATGCACATACCGTCCCTTACGGTCTAACCTGTTTTTTGAGAGGCCTGTTGTTATTTTTATGAGCATACAATAGTAATTCTTTAGAGGTTAGATTCAATTCGTCGTAAATTTTTCTTTCTAAGAATTCTGTAAGACATCGTAAAAATTGGGTTGTTGAGTAAAAATATTATCAAAAATTTTTTTTTTCAAATTAATGTGTAAGTATTATACCTTTTTAAAAAGAGGAATAAACGCGTCAAAATTTGACGTCACTTGCCATACTATTTTGGTACATTTTTTTTACACTACAGTCGGTCAAAGTTGCAAAATTCAATAGTTTTCCATATCACCTTTAGTTAAAATAATATTTTATTTTAAAATGGTACAATAAGTACTTTATTTTTACATTCTATTTAGACACAGCAATACCCTAGATTACAAAACCTCCAATAAATATCGAAATTATCAGCATTAGCAGTCACAGCATTCAAAAGTATGTCACAGGATGCTCATTTCCCCCTTTTTTTTGAAATCAGTATAATTCTGTAAGTACATGGGGTGGATTTTTTAAAATATTTTTCTGAGTACTGTTAGAACTTGGGGCATCGTGGGAATCCAGTTGGACGCCAGGTTCTTGGACATCCTGTATAATTAGCAAAGATCCATTTTGTTTTACCAAACAGCCGAGTCTACTAAATGGGATGCATTTAATCCTAAACAGTAGCTACTAATTGCATACTGGTGTAAGTACCTCCTTCGGAACTAGAGAGGCGTTCTGAAATTCAGGGCTGAAAATACCTCGGATAGGAAGGATAATATATCTAGAACCTTCCTAGGTAGTAGGCATATTAATTTATTATACTGGTAGTGACTGGATGGCAAAAGGGTGAGATTGAACTTTTGGCGTGCCCTGGGGTAGGCCTACATCCAACAGTGGACTGCTATAGACTGACGATGATGATGACAATCGCGAAGTGTTGGATACTTCAAACCATTTGTTTATTTTACCAAAAGAATGGGAAGAATTCATTAACAATCTTAGAAGTATACATTGTTGAAAAATAAACCTGTGATTTATAGCCTCAACTTTTGTGGATAGGTGGATCTACAGTGCGTTATTTTAATAGCATTTCGCTTTACATTCGTTTTCGGCACACCCTGTATATTTGATTTGTTTATTATTATTACCGTTCCAACCTTTGGATACTAAACTTTTTTTAAAGTGCATGGTATCTATAAATTGTAAATGCAGCGTGAAATGACGGACAAGCAAATAGTGATGTCTTAACTTCAGGCCATGATTCTGAAGTGAAATTTACGGGAAATCTCTAGATTTATGAAGTTAATTTATAAAAATTATGTAACTGAAATCCCATGGCAGTAGCCTTGTGCTCTGGGGGAGGCCTACATCCAGCTGTGGACTGAAATAGGTTGACCTAACGACGATCTAATTAACATATACGACGATATGCCTTTTACGCCATCTCCCTGCGGCTGTATACAAAAATATTACCTAAAGTTGTACCATTTAATTGGAATTCAACGTTCCCCTTTAATTAAAATGACCAGCGTCAAAGGGAAATCCTTTTTGTTTACATTAATAATTCTTTACATCCGTGCATTCGGATTGGCGGATATTTTATGGACAGATATCAGGGAATAAATAAAATATGTGGAAAATTGTAAAAACTACGAGTGTTTTTTTAATTTTTATATTGCAACTATCTGTAATTGACTTTTAGGTAGATTCGAAATATATTGCTTTTGGGCATTCATAAAACATTAACAATAATCAACTATGCGTAGGGTAAACTGCGTATGTGTCTATTGTGATGTGGGATATGTCAATGTTTATGTAGGCAGCCATTAAATAAATACGTATAGGGTGATTCATATTTTGAATTAATATTACCATTTCATTTTTGTAACCCCAAAAATTCGCTATATATATTATAGAACAAATATATATTAATCTATACCTAGTTAGTTTGTATAAAGGAATAAAAAATCCTTATTCGCTGATAGTTCACTCAAATCAAACTCCGAGAAGTTTTCTACTCAAAAAAGACATAGAAAGACACAACTTTTTTCACAATAAATGATTGAATTAGTTTAAAAAATTAACACTCACGTCATCACGTCAGATACTAGTAAAAAAATAGAGCTCTGCGAGAGCAACTTCGATGCAGTGTAAAATCACTTAAAACAATCGATACACTGGTACCGCATCAGACCCAGAGGTCACTAGGTGGAAGCTGCAGTAGTCGGGGTAAGTTTTGTCCCTTATCGGTTATCTTTTTAGACAGTTTATAGTGTTGATCACTCATTGAAATCTTACATTAACATAATGGAAGTGGCATATTGCCTTGTCTGAACAAATTTTGGTAACACATACGTCACTTCCAGTTTAATAATCATCATTATGAACTATCAGATCATCACTATGAACTATCAGATCATCACTATGAACTATCAAAAAAGATAGGACAGAATAAGAAGTAAAAAGGGACCGGTCTTTTACTTATCAACTGTCGAATGTAACATCCTGTATACAACATAGTAGGTATGTGTACCGTATTATTGTGTATGTATCCAACTTACCCCAGTAATGCTGGGCAAACAGCGGGGATGCCAATGTAAACAGATCGGGGTGTGAAAGATATGGGAGTCGTCATCATTTATATGTTTATGGTGGATGATATTCAGTTTTAAATAGGTTCACTTCAAGGGATATACTATATTCTAGGCGATATACCATAGTATGACAGTATCTATAAAGAACATAGGAAATTTAAGCACGTCGGCCCATTTCGTGGTATCTTAGAACAAACTCATATTTTTACAGATGGTTTGATCCGTTCAAATATGTAGAGTATTGTAGAGTCTTATACCAAATTTTCTTACCTATGCCATCAATTATTTATACTTTTCTCCAAGTGCCTATTATGTGATTTAAAACACATAATTAATATAGGTAGCATAATAACACGCTTTGTCTATTGAAACATAAAACTAATTGCTGGTAACTACGCAGATGTACTACTATTGTAACTCGAATTTAAATCACTTCAAGTTACACGATAGAACTTTGAAGTCATAGATCGTTTATAAGTTTTTTGTTGCTTACAACTAATTCCTTTTAATAACCGTTATTCCTTCTTACCGAATTAGTTCTTACCGAAGACCACTTATATTTAAATATTTATTATATTCTATATTGTTAGATATAGCTACGTTAATTTTGTTTAAACATAAGCGAGCCAGTCCAGTCAACGATCCGAAGTCTCGAAATTAAATGCTACAAATGCGATAAATACAAACTCGTAGTATTTCGATTTTCAATAGTAAGGAAAAGCTAAAACTAATACAAGATTTATTATTGTTAAATTTTGATACTCAGTGTAATAATAACCTATTGTCTGCCCATTTGTTTACTGTATGATTTTTGCGTCGAATCTCAAGTTTCAATAATTATCTTGTTACTAACAATACTAGACTTTGGATTTGTTTGTATACTTTTAATATAAGTTTCAGCTTTATTATCTTTTATTGTGACTTTGTGCGTATGATTCCGAGTTGTGTTTGTAACAAAGAAAGTAATTTTTAAGTTAGCCCTTTTATTTTTATCATTGGTTACTCTTTGAATAGAAGTTTAAAGGTTCGCTAGTAGAAGCTATCGCGGCTTTTGGCCTCTATTCTCAGTTGGTTGTACTGGTTCAGTTGGTAATTCTGGTCCGCTATTAAAGAGTCTGAAACGGTTTGCCAACAGTCGATTGTCCCATGAACGTTTGGCCAACAGGATTGGTGAAACCACAATCGTCGAGAATACACAGGATTAATTATTTTATTAGAATTGAAACCAAATTTTACGAAGTATGTACATATGTATATCAACATCAATGGGATTATGAGATATAACTATATTTTATAGTGCAAAATCATGTCATCATTGGTCCAATTTATAATGGGTTATTTGGGTCTCGGGTAAATTTTTCTTGCATACAAAATTTATACTTCTAAATTACTCATTTTTGTTACCCACAACTGCTTTTTAAATAGAATATATTCTATAATTTGTAATCCATATAATATTCGATCTGAATAAAGCTTCTATGAAATTAAGTAAGTGATAACTAATTGGTTAAGAACATTAAAGCATTTAAAATTAAAGCTACTGCAATTTTACACCCCCCCAAGATTACATCGAGCTGTCGCTCAGTCCACAACATCAGTTACACCCCAACCTTTGACTCTCCCTCCACCCCTATATTTATAACTGGTCGATTGACACCATCAAACAATCAGCATTTGATTGACTGTGAACCAATTTACGATTTAAATATTCTACGTGATTACTGGCTGGTGAAAATTGCTTTATTTTTTTCTAACTACAATTGGATTTTTGTAGAAAAGTTGGGCAATTAAAATCCGAGCTTTGTTAATATTTCTACACCAATGGCAATGTTGCGCCAAGGTGATTTTTTCGACCTATGAATGTGTCATGTCTGCCAACAAAACTTTTAATAACTGTTATATGGCTGAATCGAATAAAAATATATTCATGTCATTGCAATCGCTTTTCTTTCTACGAGCAGCGTAATTTTTGAATTACTTTCTTTTATTACAAAGATAATTCTAGGGCGGTAAGCAGTGGATAATTTATTATAGCGCGATGTATGATTTTGTTTAATTTACGAGCAACTCCGCTTTTACTACTGCGTTTGTATTCTAAAACGATGTAAACAAATACCTACGTTATTTTACGAGGAATTTTATTTATATATCCACGGGTTTGAAGTAAAACGCAGTATAAAAATAGTAATCTGCAGTTGATTGATGTACTATGACTATTGCATGCGTCATAAAGGTGTTGTTAGTGAACGCACGGGTGTGGAATAACTAAGTTTTCTTGTGCTTATCTTTTTGCTAATAATATTTTAATGAATATGCTATATTCTTGTGATTTCATTGGCAACAATTAAAATGGAAATAAATTTTTAATTGAATTTTTATTATTAGGATAGGAATGTGGGGCTTTTATTTTATAAATTAATAATTTAGATTCTTAAAGAACGGTAAAAATATGTATAGCCGTATACTGTAGGTAAATTATGTTTTTCTATGTCGAGTACATCAGAAAATCCGCCGGATTTTAAAAACTTGGCTCTTTTTTTTTACAAATTCTTAACATACTTCACTTTACGATGTGCGTATTTGTAATGATATTTTCGAAAACAATTTTATGAACTACATGTATTTATAGTAGTTTTATATGTGGAAAATGAGCTGGTACCTGAAATATACCGCGTAGTAGTTACGTCCGTCTGTAGTAACTCACAACTTGCTCATTATTGAACAGGGAAACGTTATTGCGTTTTAATTTACTCGTTAATACAGGGTGATTTTTGGTCGTCAACGTTCCCGAAAACTACGGAATCTCCTCATCATCACGATCATTTTTCTCCATGGAAGCATACCTGGGAAGTGTCTGGTTTCCAAAATATTAGGGTCCAAAGTTGATTAAATAGACTGCGTTTTTCTGCATAAATGCACATAGACGCGCGTAGCAGGATTTTTTCACGAAAAATAATTAATATCTGTCTATAAAAAAACTAACATAAACACTAAACACTATAAATTTCGCACGATCAAGAAATTTAAAATTTAAAAAAAAAACCCAGCATTTTTTTTGGCATAAACTTACTTTATTTCATGTATAGAATACGTACCCTTCGTTAAAGGTGGCCACAAAAAAACACCCTGTATTGCTGTAGTCATGTAGTGAAAAGAATTGACATGATGATGATGAAATATAAACCCAGGTCTGGCAAACAACGAACATCCCCGTAATTGTATTTTAAATAGCAATTTTAATTTCACTGGCCTGTGCTGTGTGGCTTTACTAGAATACTTCAGCTGCATCTACTCGTACTTCCGTTCATGTAGTGAAAGACGACAAGAGCATAGTTACTCTCAGGCGATGAGCTAGCAACTTGTCACTGATATTACTAACGGACTTTGCTATTCTAAATGTGGCTACAGGATGTCGTTCGTGATCCTGCAGTTTTAAGTACCCTGTAGTTAGAATCAATTCTCCATCATGTCGAAACCAACATAAGTTTTGAGAGACCGTATGATTATACTATTTCATCAATGATACTAATAATAATGAAGAATAACGTTGCCAATATGTAATTTAGAAAAGAGATGGTAAAATTCGTCATCCGAGTAATTGACCCGGTGGCTTAGTGGTTAGAGCGGCTGGCACGGTTTGCAGTGGTCGTGGGTTCGATTCCCACTCGGGTGAAGAATTTTTTCCATTTTCTTTATTAATAATTTTATAATGATACTATTGTAACTCGAAAAGCATAAAAAACATATACGAGTACCTACCTTCATTACACGTCTACGGAAACACGGGCAACTTCACAAAATTTACTTCAAAACTGTTATTCTGTTTGTTTGTTAACAATCACAACTCGGAGATGGGATATTTAATTACGTTGTAAAACCAACATCGCGTTAAATTCGAACCCGGTGCGGTCAGGTGGAGATTCATCAAATAACAAGTAAGGAATAGGTTTTAGTGCATTTGTATTGCTTAAGGCTGTATTAACGCTTTTTATACAGCTTGGAGCGTTACTTATACCGTATTTATAAAAAAGCAATTACGAGCCTAGTGATTTCATCTTTAAATTTATTCTATATTGAGGGGTCGCGCACCACCGGGCCCTACACCCTTCGCTGACCCTCGGATCTGCCATGATCACGAACACAAGACGCTACAGTCCCAACGAGAAGCCAGAAGCAGTGTCTTGTGTTTGTGATCATGAGTCGGCAGATCCGAGGGTCAGCGGAGGGTGTAGGGCCCGGTGGTGCGCGACCCCTCAATAGAGATTTAAACTTCCGAATAGTGACGCCTGATACAATTAAATATTAAAATTTATTGTTAATTATATAATGAAAATCATTATTTAAGCAATGAACTACTTTTCTTTACTCAAGTTTGTTGGGGATTGGACTTCACTAGAATATATCGCAGCTGCATCTCTTCTCTGTGCATGTCGTATAAGTTGATAAAAGGACTAAGCTTCATTCCAACGCCTATCTTTATTGTCACGTCTTGCTTTATACCAAAGTTCAGCTTTATTCCAGTGCATTGCTTCATTCCCACATCTTGCTTCTTTCCAACGTTTTGCATCTTTCTTAAGCTACTTGCTTCATCACAATGTACCTATATAGCTTCATGTCCACATCTTGCTTTATATGAACGTCCTACTTCATTCCAATGTATTGCTTCATTCCCTTTTTTTTCTACTTTTTATTTGTCTGTTTTTGGTTAGCCACTTCTTTTCTCAACTCATATCCGCTGGCTTCTACAACGTATCCGCTACCCTCGAAGTGATAGGGCGTGTGATAGTGACGTTAAGACAGACGAGTTAATCGGCTTCAACTGATAACATCTAAGTTAATTCAACGAATTGCCTCCGGGTAACTTGAACATATGCACAGCTTGGCTAAGAGTTAAAATGTAATTTTGACGCAATGTTTTTTTAAGTACATGAAAAAAATTATCCTAGCTAAAATAAATTAAGTAATAGGGTCGGCAGACAAAGAAAATGTAGAGGTTGTCCTTAGATAAAATAAAGTAGCTTGTAAATAGGTATGTTAGGTTAGTACAATGATTATCTTTTATATTTAGACTTAATTTAAGTACTTACTTTATATGCAGCTTTACTTATACATAAAATGATTTATTGAATGAATCATGCAATTGGGTAAATACAGAAAAAAAACTTAAATCTGAAACATATTTACAAATAGAAAATTGCCTGCAACTCCACCGCTGGCAACGTGGCCAAAAGGCTGGCCACATTGCCCCGCTGGATGGCGAGGCTAATTGTTTGTCCAAAATATTGGCCAGCCCTTCGGTAAGATATACCGGGATATCCAAGGGGTATCCGTACATATAATATAAAATAAAGAAAAGTAGTTTGGTTTTTGTTATTTCCTTTTTACCTCTGGTTAACATTTAATATACAGACGCGGTAACGGATGTAAATTTTCAGATTTTAATTAACTGACTTTCCATAGTTAAAACAAAAGCAATTCGACATTTAAAACATACATAAACTTCATTTCATTTCGCGTAAAAAGTATTAACGCAGTGCCCGACGAGCTGGTAATATATAAAAATAAAATTCACCAACGTATAGCCTGAGGCTTCGAATTCAGTCATATAAAAGGTAGTATGTGCCTGCTTTGTGTGGAAATACATGCTGCAACACACTAAAATACACCCCACAAATGGAAGCGGTATGAAAGAGTAACCTTTGGTGTACCTCACAATGTGTACGATTACTACGAACGAAAGCCATATTCGGCTTGTTTGCGACTTGATTTTGTTAAAATGCTGTGATTTTTTTTTGTCTATCCATATATTGCTTTTTTAGTGTTCCGTGATTTCCTAATAGTCTCTTAATGTTTGTATGTCCGCGATATAGCTACCATAGAGTCAGCTTGGTGGACCGCAATAGTAACAATCTGATCCCAAGTCACTAGTCGAATATGCGTTTGCAAAATAAACGCATTTTATATCAATGCTACAATTCTTTGCCAGCCAAAATTTGCATCATAATTTGTGATATTGGAAAGGTTTATCAACTTTATTAACTTATAAAATAAAATTTTCACCAATAGCAACAGATTTTCAACGGATTTTCAAAATTCAATTAAAATAACCCGTTTGTATACGGAACCCTTCATTGCGATTGGCCCGCCATGCTATTGAAAGGCTTTTAAATAAACCTTTTGTATAGTTTTGTAATGGAAACAATATTCCAATCCATTTTTATTGTATTTTCAATATTCAACATTAAATTCATTCTTATATTGTTGCAATATAATTTTATTTTCCCTGTTACTTTCCCGATACAAACACATATTAAAAAGCTTTAAGTACCTTTTATTCCGGAAGAAAAACGTTTATTTAGTTTTTACTCCGCGTAACATAAACTCACATTAATATTTTGGTATTCATATGTACGATTTTCTTTTTACTTTTTTCTGTAGTTTCCTTAAATAGATATTCATCATATCAATAGCATAAAACACCTACCGTAATCCGAACCCAGGCCCTATTGCGTCGTATGCAGGATCACTACCAACGCCAATAATTATCCATCACATATGTCCTGAGCTATTGTCACATATTAATCTCAGAGTACCTTGGAAAACTCTTCGACACAACAGTATACTTTCTGTTCCTCTTGCATCGACGAAATATCGTCAGAATACATTCCTTTTGCGAGCGGGTAATAACTTCCATGAACTTTGTAAAGGCGTAGAGCTTGATCTCTTCAATACCAGTTTTAACATAGCGAGGCGTGTGCTTAGTGAATTTTTTTTCCGTCAATAATTTAGTAGGTACCTAGATTTTATCTAGTACCTAAATTGTTTTTATATGTTTGTTATTGATAAGCTTGTTAGATTTTGTGGAACTCTGATGTAAATTGTGTGTGCATTAGTGTCTGAATAGCTCTCAGAATGCTTCTATGTATAAGTGTGGACCTGTTATAGGCTTTATGTGTCTACAATTTTAACTATAATTATAAATAGCTGTTGGTCTTCTTAAAATTGTAAAATAAAATAAAAAATATTTTCATAACTATTTATAACAGTAGAGCCGATTTTTGTCAGTTAAATATCTTTTTTTAAATGTTATAATTGGGTCAAAATCTATCGCTTCTTATATAGTTATTCAAATCAACCACGTTTTCGTGTTGTTTCAGCTATAGATTCGCTACGTTAAAAGTAAATTTAGGAAATTCACGAGGAAATCCATTTCCTCATCAATTCCGTCACGAATGAACCAGCCCCGAAATTAACTGTTAAACTTTATAATGTCTCTTATCCCTGAATATAAACACTCAAACTGTGAACTACTTTGTCTTAGTAAATTTATAAATTCATGATCTAATTGGGACAGTTGGTTACCCTGCCTATTGAACCAAAGTTTTTGGATTCAAGCCTAAATAAGAAGCCTAAATAATATAAATTTAAAATAACGACTTTTGTTTTAGACACGTAAATGTTATTAAAAAAAACTTAAATCTAGGACATCTCAGAAACGGCTGAACCTATTTCGATGCAGTTTTCAGGAATATATTGTGACAGGTCCCACTTAATATAGGCTACTTTTTATCCCGGATAATTTCAACATTTTGTTTTTTCTGTAGTCCACGCGGACGGAGTCGCGGACCTATCTCTACACATATTAAGGGCAAATAAATATATTGATTTGTATCTCACTCTTATTTTATACTGGGTGTTTTTTTGTGACCTTTAACGAAGGGTACGTATTCTATACATGAAATAAAGTAAGTTTATGCCAAAAAAAATGCTGGGAAAAAAAATTTAAATTCCTTGATCGTGCAAAATTTATAGTGTCTAGTGTTTATGTTAGTTTTTTTATAGACAGATATTAATTATTTTTCGTGAAAAAATCCTGCTACGCGCGTCTATGTGCATTTATGCAGAAAAACGCAGTCTATTTACTCAACTTTGGACCCTAATATTTTGGAAACCAGACACTTCCCAGGTATGCTTCCATGGAGAAAAATGATCGTGATGATGAGGAGATTCCGTAGTTTTCGGGAACGTTGCCGACCAAAAATCACCCTGTATATTCACATTAAAATGTGTGCAAGTTCGCATAGTGAGTGTTTTCCGTGCATGGCGTGCCCTTCTCCCATATCAGTCGGCTTGTCGCAGCGTCACGCCTACGCATGAATTCGTTTACATTTTTCCAAATTGGCTAAAGTTCTTTAGTGTTTGTCAATGGCGTAACTTTGGGCCGCTTTTAAGTAAATTCGTATAATTACAAGGGTTTGGTAGGAAATTATGTGGTTTGGGAGTTATAATTTTCTGCTGCGCGAATACTACTTTAACTCTAGTAATGGGTATCGTAAAAGCCATTATGGGACGATTTAGAGGCACCTTATACTAGCACTTTCAAATTACCTGTCAGTATTTTGGCAGCGTCCACGCAGGTTGTTAAAAGATGGACCTAGGTAACGGTATTTGACATACGCGAATTAGAAGAATCTCATTGTGCCGAAAGATAATGATTTACATAGACACATAGGTACCCTCGACTATTCCAAAAATGGGTTAGCCACAAATGCAAGATCTGCATGATCAGCTATGTCGCGTGGAGGTGGGATTTCGTTAATGATTCTACAGTTCTGGCTACCTCATTTCGGTAAAACAAAAATGCAAATGAAGCACAGACAGACTCGTACTCGTATAACACTTCTACCATTTAGTAGAAATTATATAACGCTGTATAAGCACATTTAGGGCCGAACTAATACCATTGGGCGTCGCGTGTCGGTGACGTATAAACCCGGTACAATTAGCCGAAACGACTTCCTCGGAGCGACGACAAGATTTACATACTTTTATGGCTTTTGGCACAGCTTTTAAAATATGCCGTAAAATGTCAGCTAATCCACCTGTGTATGTGTCAGAAACATTAATGTCACAATATTGTAGCTTGCAATGATAAATAAAAAATTGTGATCATCCTGATTTTGTAATCAAATGTTATTTCATTTTTATCTACAAAATACAAAGTAATACAAAAAATAAATAGGTAGGTACTTACGCCTCATGAAAACTATTATGAATAAGAAAAGATTGCTAATGCGCTTTATAAAGCATTCTAATATACATCATGACTTATATTACAACCACTCAACCACGTCTGTAAATTAATCTCTTGTTTCATATTCCATTAAAATCTTCATACTCCACCAACAAGATAAAACGACGTATCTCACAAAACTCAAAAAACAAGAGGATTCTCTGAAACATTTTGAAAAACTAGGCATCATTACCGTGAAGTAAGTTAGCATTATGAGAAAAGGAACCACAAGAGTTCTCGACATAAGTACAGCAAGTCAAAGCAAGCCTTTGAACCATGAAAACACTCATTACTGAGTATTTTTAGGGTTCCTTAAGCTAAATTGTAAGTAAAGAACCTTTATTTCCTTGGTCATCATCGAATAGTAATATTAACATAACACATACACGGACAGAAACAACATAGAACAAGACAATAGAAACAGGGTAGAAATAGAAATCAAAAGTAGTAGGTAGACAGGTAGAAGCAGACATGTAAAGAAGAACAGTAAGAAGAACTGTGTGCCCTATTTGGAGCCCGACAGTTACGTCCCGTGTACGTGCAACCACCAAACGGGTCCCCTTTCAGCTGGATGCTGCTAAGACAAGATAGGCGTGCCTACCTTGCAAGCAGCGCTGGTTTTCAAAAGGGACCAATAAAATGGGCGTTCCCTCACACGATGAGCTAAGGGATCGGACCGGAATAGATCAGCAACTTATCACTGATCATTGAGATCCTGACCCTGCTTTGCTAAACGTGACTTTACGGCCGATTGGTGTAGTTGGTAGTGGCCCTGCTCGCTGCGCCATAGGTCCTGGGTTCGAATCCCGGTAGGTGCAAATATTGATATGATAAATATTTTCCGAGTCATGGATGTTTTTATACTTATCTATGTATTAATGTACCGTTGCTTAGTACCCACGACACAAGACCTTATGGATCTTAATGTAGGGCTAAGTTAATGTGTTGTGAAGTGTGTAAATATATATTTATTTACTTTAAGGATCACCTTCGTGATCCTGCAGCCATCCCATTTTAGAACATAGCTTTGTAAACATAATATGTGCTACAAAGCTAAGTTAAATTGATAAATTGTATATCAACATCAGTAGATGCCTTGTACTAGTAGGCTAATGAGCAACAGCGGAGTTAAGCAAATTGAGCAAAGCCTCATTTGGCGGAATTATTGTCTAGTTAAATTGTAATAATTTCTTCCTCATATTGTATCATAAACTTATCACATTCAATAATTTTTTCGGAAAAAAAAATTGTGCTTTGATTTAAAAAGCTAATAAGCAAGCAAAGGATGCAAGTAATACAGCCTCTATGGAGGGTCATTCAAGCGAGTATGCACTTTAAAACGCTGTAAGTGGCCCATTTTACGTCCACTTTCGTATGAAGGTACAAGTTGAAAACGTACGTTTTAGACCTAACTAGTGATTTGTTAACTGCTTTGCTCGTAATATAAATATTTTTTGAATCTGGTCAGACTACTATTTTCTCGGGATGAAAGTAGTCTCTAGTTTAATATCTAGTACACATTAGTGAGTAATTACCATTAATGTAAATAACAAACAAACTGTTTAAAAATAAAACTGTTAGGGTAGTACGTAGGACAAAAAGTTAGTTCGTAATTTTTTTGAGTAAAAACGTAATAATGCCACCTACTAATGTTGTCTACTATTTTTATTTCTTTGTTTTCTTAGTAAAGGTACATGAGCTCACAAAAATAACGTTGGCATTATTATGTTATCGCGCTGCGCCGGACAGAATATAGTATGTTGCAACAAAAACTGATAAAAAAATAGAATAGAGAAAAATAATGTAATTTCCATTTTATACGTATCTATCTCGGGATCCTAACAAAATAATAAAAACCAAACATTTTTTGCATTCGTTTGAAAACAAGGCGAAATTGGAAAAGGCTTTTCTATGTAACATCCAATTTCATGTATGTTGTGCAGTGTTTTTTGAAATTATTTCAATGGGGTTTGATAAATATTCTTTTTTATTGTAACCTGTCGGTCGATAGAAATCACATAATATTTAATTTTTCCACATAATAAATGGTGAAATTCTTAAACTTCTAAACATATTTGTTTTCCTTATGTGCGGTGCGGGTGTTGTAGAAATTGTACAAATTTAATATGGAAAATATTGAAAAATATAATTATGTATGTACATATATCCCAATAGGACCTGACTCAGCATAATCTTAAAGACTACTTATTATCGTTGCATTATTATGCATTCTCCAATTCTTCATATTTCTATCAAATCATCAAGTTATTTTATTACCGTCACAAACTACACCGTTAGCATTAATCTCCAAGTTTCTCCTATCATAAGACACATCTAGATTGGATTGAGAATTTAAGGACGCATTAGGGTTAGCAAATGGCGACGCAACTAACACTACTCTACAAAAATTTATATAGAGCTATCTGGAAACTTGACTTTAATTTCGAAGAAACTTTACATACGCCTATGTGTAGAAAAAAGGTAGCATTATACAGAGGCAGTATCACAAATACACTTCAGTTTATTACAGTCCACTGCTGAAAGTAGGCCTCCCCGAGGGCCACAATGCTACTGTCATATGCCCAGCATGGTGACTATGGGCTTTTGCCCATGTTGGTGACCGCAGTGTGATTTTCGGACTATGTTGTCAACACAGGAGGCGCTGCTGCCCACCTCCCGAAAACCCTTAGTCGCCTCTGACGATACTTACCTACGGGCATGCATTGTGTGGTGCTATTTTACTGCCGATACCACACGACATGAATTAGCATAGGTACATAACATTTGTTTGTTGTCTGATTATCCAGCTCACATAAAAGGATCTCAATCAAAGCGCCAAATCAGAAAAATCTAAACGCCAATGTATATACAGCGATCCCATTTAGCCCAACCGCGCTGGCCCAGCTCCTTGACCCAATGTGTAGCCGTAAAGTTGTGTAATTGGTAGCGCTTCCACGGTATACCAGTGAGCTCTCCACTTAAGGTCATTAGCCGAAAAGTTGGCCTAAGTACACCCGATCAGATAGCTCCAGAACGGATATACAGACGTTGGTTAATTACACTAGAGAGAAATAATGTATTTTCGTGTGCATTTTAGAGAAAACTGTACTCATTATGGTAGTAGGTTGTTTATCCACAGGGAAAACCGAAGCAGTTACACGTATAATAGGTAGATAGGCATATGTACGAGTACAATAGAAAAAAATATTCTCTAAGGGGATATCAATAAATGTACGTATTGTCTTACTACTAATAATATACTGTGAATAAGTTTAAAAGTTTGTGCGAATGGATGTTTGGACATGTGTTATTTGCTTTACGTTTTAAATACTTTAGACACTACTCGTATTATAACAAAACCGTGTCTGTTTAAGAATGACATTAGAAAGCAAAATGCATGAAATAATAATATGAAATATGGAAAAATAATAAGTCAAATTTAGTCAATGTTTAGCCTAAGCAATGTTTAAAAATTATTTAGTAATGACATGGTATAAGTTGACGCGGACAAAGTTACACAAATATTTTCAAAATAAATATATTTATTCAACAGCCTATCATACACGTGTCGGTCTAGAAAAAAATGGGTCAACCCGATTATTTATCAACGTCTAATAATAATAGCTCCTCACATCTGTTTGTACGTAAGTACTGAGATAAGGGAACACCTGGCTAGATTCTAGAAAATTACAATTGTCACGTACACGCACGGCATAAACTGCGTGTTCAATAACATTAGCTTAGACTTTAAAAAATATCCAAAAGTTAGGTTTATCTTTTATCCAGCAGCGCCTCCCGTGCTGACAACATAGTCCAAAATACAAACTGCGGTCACCAACCCGCCTGCCCAGCGTGGTGACTATGGGCAAATACCCCCCATGGCAGTCTTGTCGGCTGAACTGTGGGCGGCCTACGTTCAGTAGTCGACTGCAATAGGTTGATGATGATGACGAGGTTTATCTAGTATACCTTTACATGTACAAAATTTTATTAAAAATAGATCAGCCATTTGTGGTAGAATATGTACTGAACTTAAGTTTAAACTATTTGGTACGTCATGATCATTTATGATGGAATGGCAGATTTCCACCAATAAAACATTTACTTCGGAAATCTCTTGAAAATTGTATTTTTGTGCAAAATTAAAGCAATTTAGATCTTTTGTTACTAGTTAGGTATTCAGAATTAAACCACTAAAAAGAGTAGGTAGATCTGCGGCCACACCAAGACAAGCCAGACTACAAGTTTTAAATAATTCTCAAAAGTTGCGTACAAGTTTGTTGTTCTTAAGGTAGCTTGAGGCCAAAATTGTAATTCGGTATATTTTATGGTTCTCCGAATAGGTAATGGATGAAAATTTTTAAACAATTTCAAATGATGAAAACCAGAAATTTTAAAACATTCAGTGGTAAAAAAGGAAAAAATACCTTATCCCGGTATGACAATGTGTTCATAATCAATCTTTTTATCAACAATAATAGTCTCTCTGAGGCATCAAAGGCTATGTTATCGATTCTTTCTCTAAATATTTCGCTATTTTTGTGCAAAATTTAATGAAGATCCATATAGCAGTTTTATTATAAGGGGGAAATAGACAGAGTTACGTAGGTACATCATAATTACCCCTTAATTATTTAAAAAAGAAATATTGCCCCTATACTTTCATCAAATATTATCCGAAATTTAATTCTAAATATTCTTGAGGAAAATAGTAGGTACAATACTATAGATAAATACAGTAAGTTAATGTAATAATTATAAACAAATAATAAAAAACAAATGTAATGCAACAAAATAAATTATTGTAATAATCCCAAAAATCTCCTTCCACCCTTATTTATTTACCGCCTTAAAACTACACGTTACTTCGACAAATATTCGACAAATAATACCTCAGAACCCTATTGCAAGCTATGACATAATTCATTAATTTACGACATGGGTGGAAACCGCGTGACAATTTGTCGACTGTACAAATAACAAAAACACATAACTTTTGCTTCACAAATTAGTCGACGAACTGACAATGACAAGTCACAATAGTGAGATTACTTTGAAAGTTGTTTATCGTCATATAACAAAAAGCTCTAAGCGACATTTGGCCAATTTTATGTTCTGAATAAAACTTCACTGATTCAGGGCTGTGCTCCTATAAAGGGATATCCAGAAATGCATGATCACGAAGGAGATTATACAGCTAAGTTTAGCATAGAGGGGCCAGACAGATGTAAAAGATCACAAATTTATTGCTAGCTCTTCGCCAGAAAACGTCTCTCTATTCATTGTCATCTTTAGTGTCTTTGGCGGTTTTGTAATGATACCGCTAGTATTTATTTTATCACTTATAATCTAGGGTAGACTTAATTGATTACGCCAATCTTGCAAAGTTTTATGGTTAGTTTCAACATTTGCTTTAAACAATCTTATCCCGGCCACACTTTGATACTTTATATACTCTTTACCTTTATGTGTTATTAACTACATAAAGGCGGTAAACCAAGACCTATTAAACATAATAGGCAATAAAAGTAATTGCCCTCCACCATTCTGTCTCCTAAATATTCTATGCCACAGAAATGATTCACAATGCGCTCGCGCACAAAAACGGATTTCAAAGTTGACATAGAGCTATAAATGCCAAAAAAATCGTAAATTATACACATAATACCTCCTTATTTGAGACAGGAGAATGTTCAGTATGCACTTGCATGAATTACATGGCTTTTACAAAATCGCTCGTAAAAATATTTTCGGAAATATTTTTTTACATCTGTAACTTTCAAAGTGACTTTTATTGTGTGATTCTTTGAAAATTGTATTTTGCGTTTTATTGCGATTTGGATTGACGTCGATTGTCAGCATATGGAGCGAAAGGAAGACGGATTTCCTGGGTTTAATAAATACAAGTCCATTAAACATTATTTTTCTCGAAATTTGATTTAAAATTGCTCATGACATACATATATAACTATGCCACTGGATGTCTTCACTTAATTTAGTTGAGAATGACAAGGCTTAGTTTATAAGAAATTAATATAGTACGTACATATGGTCTTACAACTATAAAATTAATTGTTTACTCAAAAATCATTCAGGCTCAATAATTAAAAAATTATACTTATGTTAAAGACACCATTCCTATATCTCGAATGAGAATTCCCTCAAGTCCTAGCGTGAGTTCGAGAAATTTAAGAAACACACTAATGACCTATTTCATTTGTCCAAACTTCTGTTTTCTGTTTGTTGCAGTCAAACTACTGATTAAATAAACCGATATTATTAGATACTTCACTACAGCAGTTTTACGCATAATATTAATTGCTATAAAACCTTTTTAAAATTTACCAGCTGATACGAAAAAAAAATTTGAGCAGGCCTCATAAAGTCGCCACCTTTTCATGTTATAGGTCGTAAAGTAGAAACTACTTACAGGCGATGCGGATGGGAAGAAAAAACAGACGTTATGTCCCCTCCAGCAGTTATTACATCTGTGTGCTTCAGCTGTTGCGGTTGCGGCGTAGGATAAGTTTTAGATAGGCATTAAGGGGTGGGTCACCAATAGGTTGCCATTTTTGTAATGATATTCATCATTAATAAAGAAATGGTAAAAATTCTTCACCCGGGTGGGAATCGAACCCACGACCTCTGCATTCCGTGCCAGCACTCTTACCACTGAGCCACCGGGTCAATTACTCGGATGACGAATTTTACCATCTCTTTTTGAAATTACATTAATGGAAACGTTATTTTTTCATCCCGATAGCTATACATAAGACAAATCTCGTCAAACAAAGCTGAATCCCTCAGCACAATGTTTTAATGATTAAACGATCAACCATATCCTAACGGATTATATTATGGAGAAGTGTTTTTTTATCTTAGTCAAGATATTATATATTATTATTAATAAAGAAATGGTAAAAATTCCTCGCCCGGGTGGGAATCGAACCCACGACCTCTGCATTCCGTGCCAGTGCTCTTACCACTGAGCCACCGGGTCAATTACTCGGATGACGAATTTTACCATCTCTTTTTGAAATTACATTATTGGAAACGTTATTTTTTCATCCCGATAGCTATACATAAGACAAATCTCGTCAAACAAAGCTGAATCCCTCAGCACAATGTTTTAATGATTAAACGATCAACCATATCCTAACGGATTATATTATGGAGAAGTGTTTTTTTATCTTAGTCAAGATATTATATATTATTATTATTAATAAAGAAATGGTAAAAATTCTTCACCCGGGTGGGAATCGAACCCACGACCTCTGCATTCCGTGCCAGTGCTCTTACCACTGAGCCACCGGGTCAATTACTCGGATGACGAATTTTACCATCTCTTTTTGAAATTACATTAATGGAAACGTTATTTTTTCATCCCGATAGCTATATATAAGCCAAATCTCGGCAAACAAAGCTGAATCCCTCAATTACTTATCTCGCCAATCGGTCGTCAAATACCTATAGACGTCTCCATCGAGGGTTCGCCCACCACCGGGTCCTACACCCTCCGCTGACCCTCGAATCTGCTGACTCTTGGTCACGAACACAAGACACTACAATTGCAACGAGAAGCCAGATCCAAGCACCTAGCATGCAAGCATAAATACATAGCTGCTAATCCAAAAACCAATTAAAATTTTTGATCGACATATTATGTTTCGCCAACACCCGTGGCATCATTAGGATTCGTTTTTCAGGTTAGTTCTAACTACCGAACATATAGACGTGGCTATGGTTGGATATCGGAAATGTATTACGTAGAATAACGTCAATATAACTAAAAATGCTCGATTCTGACCATCACACCATGATGTCTGTCTTCTTCTTCTTCAGCCTATTGCAGTCCACTGCTGGACGTAGGCCTCCCCCAGGGCACGCCACAAGGCTACTGTCACAGGGGGGTTTTGCCCATAGTCACCACGCTGGGCAGGCGGGTTGGTGACCGCAGTGTAATTTTCGGACTATGTTGTCAGCACGGGATGCGCTGCTGCCCACCTCCCGGAAACCCTAAATCGCCTCGTACGATAGCCATGGGCAAGGCAGGGGTGGTACAAACTCTACTCTGCCGACACCACGCGGCGTGATGTCTGGCTACGATAATTTAAATTTACCTCCTAATTTATTCTTCTTCAGACTATTACAGTCCACTGCTGGACGTAGGCCTCCCCCAGGACATGCCACAAGGCTACTGCCACATGGGGATTTTGCCCATAGTCACCACGCTGGGCAGGCGGGGTGGTGACTCTAATTTATTACATTTTTCATAGTCCATAACATTATGTTATCTGACCAATCCCATGTTTTGGCTCCCATGGGGCTATCTTCATATATTTTTTTAATACAATATTGGTATTTAATTAACCAGATTTTACATAAAAACAGATCATATCGTTAGCCTCACACTAGACAAAGCCTGTATTGAGTATACGTTGTACAGCTTATTGTCTCAACCAGGAATCGAACCCTAGAAACACGGACCGTGCGTCAGACAATTAAGGCTTTATTACCCTTTTATCAGCTCTCACATTAGATAAAATTAACAAATCTTTATAGTCAAGATAAGCTTAATGTTATCTATTCATGAATTCTAATTTAATTATATGGTGAAATAAACTTTTTAGAGTAAATTTTGGAAGTCGTAAAATGTTTATGGTGTTTTTTAAAATGCTTTCATTGCGTCAATGTTAGGTTTAATTAATTTAATGAGTGCCTAAACAATAGGTGATCAGGGGCGTTCTCTCGGGCGACGAGCTAGCAACTTGTCACTGACGAGCTAGCAACTTGTCACTGATTTATAAATGTTATTGTATTAGGCGTTACAATTCGGAAGTTCAAACATTCACTATGGGTGTGCCCACCACCGGGCCCTACACCCTCCACTGACCCTCGGATCTGATAACTCATAATTGCGACAACAGGCACTTGCACTAACTACAATCGCCATGAGAAACCATTGTACAGAAACAGATTGTAGTTAGTGCAAGTGCCTGTTGTCGCAATTATGAGTTATCAGATCCGAGGGTCAGTGGAGGGTGTAGGGCCCGGTGGTGGGCGCATCCATAGTGAATTGTCACTGATTATTTACATCAGGCTCCGCTGTACTTAACGTGGCTATAGGGCCTCTTTTATGATCCTGTAGTTCTGTCTAGCTCATTTTAGAAACAGCTGTGTATACAGGGTGTAACAAAATGGGTATGTTAAGCGAAAAGCTATATGAATAACCCACTAAACGGAAACTATCCACAAAATTTCAGACTCGAAATAATAAACAAGTCAAGAATGTTCATAAAGCATGAAAAATAGACATGCGATTTCGGGTCTCAAATTTTGGAAATAGGTTCTCCATAGTGGGCTGTTTACATAGCTTTTCGCTTAACATACCTTTTTTGTTACAGCCTGTATAATATATCATAATAGGGTAGGTATATGCATGATTTTTTTATTTCAATTTTAGATTAGAAAATTTGACAACACACACATACATGTCCCTTCCAGTTCAATAAGTTTTAATGAATGGTCACGAATATGAACTGTCAGAAAAGATAGCCAATACGGGGGCTGGTCCGTCCATCTTGCAGGTGGCCTTCCCACGCTGCGTTTGCCGATAGATGGTATCCACTCTAGAACTTTCCGACTCCATCGGCCATCAGTTTCCTACATATAATAATCCAATATTTATCAACAAAGGTTAGCTATGTAGATTGGAATATTTGTGAAGACACATGTATCCCTATCACAGCTTCTTGAATTGGCAGCAAAATGTATGCATTTGACAGCTGTATAGGCTTTTACCTTTTTTTTCAATATTATTTTTTCACTTACTGACCGGTCAGCTTACAGGCTAGTTCAACGAGTTATTAAAATAGTTTTTTATTTAATTCAATAAACCGCGTGGTGCCGGCAGAATAGAATTCGTGCCTGCCCATGTCTGCCCGTGGGTATCGTACGAGGCGATTAAGGGTTTCCGGGAGGTGGGCAGCAGCGCCTTCCGTGTTGACAACATAGTCCAAAAATACAAACTGCGGTCACCAACCCGCCTGCCCAGCGTGGTGACCATGGGCAAATACCCCCCATGGCAGTCTTGTGGCGTCCCCTGGGGGAGGCCTACGTCCAGCAGTGGACTGCAATAGGTTGATGATGATGATGATGATGATGATGATTTAATTCAATGTAAAGTATATTTCTGCCTTTATTGGTAACGCTATAAGACCAAAGAAATGTTGGATGGACTGTGTCATTAATTCATTATTGGGTACACAGACCTGTATGTATAAATTTATTTAATTTTCACTTAATTTTTATTGTTAGGATAATTTAAATGAAATGATGATGATAATGCATGTTTATAATTTTGATGTTCATAAGTAATATATATAACAATAAGTCCAGAACAACTGAACATTAAAAAGCTGAAAGAAAAAACACTGTATTATTCATGTCTTGTAAATGATATATACACACTTCACAACATATTAACTTAGTCCCACATTAAGATCCCTAAGGTCTCGTGTAGTGGGTACTAAGTAACGGTATATAAATACATATATAAGTATAGAAACTTTCTAGGCAAACATGTACCAACTTAGGCCGTATCTTGCTTAACATCAGGCACGATGGCGGTCAAATGTTTGCCTATCCAATTGTAAAAAAAACAACCATGACTCGGAAACAAACATCGATATTCATCATATCAATGTTTGCACCTACCGGGATTCGAACCCAGGACCTATGGCGTTGCAAGCAGGGTTACTATACTACCAACTACACCAATTGGCCGTCAAATAAATAGTCCACTGAGAAATAAGTGGCATGTTAAACAATCTTTAATCATACACACGTACGAGTAGCTCAAGACAATTCAAACGTTTCCTCTACGGCTACTAAACACAGTAAAGTAGCATTTAGAGAAGCCTTTCCATGGAAAATTAAACAGAGCCAAATAAAAGTGTCCCGGGACGAGTAGACGCGATAAACAAACCGGCCGCAAATGTGGACCGAGAGGTGCCCGCGGTGACTGTGGACTACGGCTTAGCTTGCTGAATTACGTAATAATGTAATTCATATTGGATTGATTCAGGCGTTATGCTCAAAATTGCATGATGTTTTTCTGTAATGGTGTTTCCGGTGGTACCTGAATACCATTTTTAGGTTATTTATTTCAAATTTGGAGGTACTTAATTTACTTTTTTTCAAGTAAATTCCAGAGATGAAAATTTTAATATTAATACTAACTGGTCCTCGTCTGTGTTAGCCTATATATATATTATTCTGATACTCGTACGTAGGTAGTCGTCAAGCTAAAGTTAAATTTAGTAGTTTTTGCATAGAATTTAATTAGGTTTTCCTTAATAAAAATAGATATTTATGTATGTTTATGTAAGTATATTTTATTAATTTTATTGATTAGATTAGGGTATCTATTTGTTAAATTAAAATTTTATATTTAATTATCACTTTCCAAAATGGTTTGCTGGAAGAAACCTCTTTCGGATTTATATCTGAAAGATGTGCTTATGCACGCCTTTGTACATTTTCTTTCATAATTTCTGTCTGAATATAATTGTATGTGTACAATAAAGAATAAGAATAAAAATAACAAATCACTAGAGCCATTCGACATAAAAAAAAAGCCGACAAGTGCGAGTTGAACTCGCGTGAAGAGGGTTCCGTAAGATGTTACCTATCATGTTTTTTTAAATCTGACAAAAAGTTGGTACGCACAATATTGAGTGATTTACCATGTTATTTTAATATCATGGACTTCTTATAGGTTTTCCTATAATCTATAAGGAGAAAACTAATTTCTGTATTTTTTTCAAAATTTTAGGTTCAGTAGTTTCGGAGATAAGGGGGGGGGAGTGGTCAATTTTCGTCTATTTTCTTGAATAACTTGGAAACTATTTATTTTAAAATTACAAAAAAATACATTTAAGATCTTCTCAACAAGACCTTTCATTTGATATGCCACACGATGCAGTTTTCAGAATTTTTTTTTTTAATTTTCCCCTTCCCCCCCAAAAATGACCCCCCATATACAGATTTCATCTGCTCACGTCACACCTCTGTGTTTGGGTCACAGGAATTGATATGTGTACCAAATTTCAACTTAATCGGTCTAATAGATTCGGAAATAAATGACTGTAAGCGACGGACGGACAGACACACGAGTGATCCTATAAGGGTTCCGTTTTTGTATTCAGACGTACGGAACCCTAATATATTACTGATTATTGAAATGTTTTACTTATGTTTCCTAATATTAGTGTTTACCTATATAAGTGCTTCTTTCGACGTCAAAATTGAATGGACACATTGTTTATAAAATGTATATCTATGTCCTCACTCCTCAGTCACCATGGTGGACCATAAGTATGAGGTAGGGCGGTAACTGCGTACAAACTCTAGTTTTGTTTATTATTATTGTCTCTAGTGGGAGACTTTGGGAGGATGCACAGACATAAAAATCTATTAGACATGCCCCATTTAAAATTATATAAATTTGCCAAAACCTACAGTTTGTCTAAAAAAAAAAAGATGTTTTATCTATTGCAAATTGGCTATGTGTTAATCTAGCTAGATATAAAAAGCTAGACAAAACTATCGCTGCTTTGGTTTAGATTTTAACTTAAATTGTGGAATATTTTCGTACAAGATGTTAATCTCATTAGAAACATGAGCGCTGCCATAAACGTGAAAAGGAGGCATTATAAATCTATTCTGTCAATACTTTACATATAATGAAACTGTAACTGATCGCTGTTTGTGCACGCTAATCCCAGAAACGGCTCAACCGATTTGGATGCAGTTTTCGGAAATATTATTGTGATGGACATCGCATCATCATTTTTTTGTTTGTTTGCAGCGAACAGGTCCCGAAAGTAGGTACTGCAGTCTACGCGGACGGAATTGCGGGCGTCCACTAGTAAGTAATAATTTATAAAACAAAATTCATGCGCACATAACACGAATGACGATCGTTCAGTTTATTTATCATAAGTAAGAAAAATAACGTAAGTGCTTTATCTCAAGCATAGTTTATAATGACGTAATATGACGTCCATGTTATGTAAAAAATCTATGAGAAACTATAAAATAGGTAAGAATGTCATTTGTAAGATTGACCATAAAATAATATTTATCTACGTCATAATAACATTCTAAGGTAGGTATCACCTTACTATAAAAAAAAACCGCATTAAAATCGGATCATCCCTTTGGGAGCTACGATGCCACAGACAGACACATACACATTTACACACACACACACACACACACACACACAGAGAGAGAGAGAGAGAGAGAGAGACACGTCAAACTTATATCACCCCGTCGTTTTTTCGTCGGGGGTTAAAAAAATATTATAACGAGTAAACTATGATAATATACTTAGGTATACGAAGTAAGTAGCGTAATACTGTCATCATAAAACAACACCTGCACCCAGAAATATATTTTACAATGCTTTAAACATAGGTAGAGGATTAATAATATTTATATATTATATAGGTACATTAATTAGGCGCGCGGTACCGGTAGTATAGAGTTTGTACCACTCAATGCCTGCCCGTGGGTATCGTACGAGGCGATTAAGGGTTTCCGGGAGGCGGGCAGTCCGAAAATCACACTGCGATCACCAACCCGCCTGCCCAGGGTGGTGACTATGGGCTAAACCCCCCTGTGGCAGTAGCCTTGTGGCGTGCCCTGGGGGAGGCCTACGTCCAGCAGTAGACTGCAATAGGCTGAAGAAGAAGAACACATTAATTGACAAGAAAAGAACTCTATACATCGTTGAATTTACCACAGTTGCCTAAATAAGATTTTATAAAATGTCATGCAAATAAAACTAGCATATATGAAATATAAAAAAAAATCGACCACAAATTTAATTCTCCCGCCCTGTCGTAACTGTTTGTGGGTCTACGCAAACAGCGTGCATGTTATGGGCATCTCACGCACATGTGTCTGCTCTACGCACTTTCATAACACTGTGATGTTGTCGAAAGTGTGCTCCGGACCTTATTTTATATACTTAAGAATCCGGAGGCGGTGGCAGTTAGATACATTATATTTAGTATGTAGGTACTGTTCAGTTACATTTGATTATCTGCTACTTTCTATTTGGAATTAGTTTATTGTGAAGAAAAGTTATCTGTATATAATGGTTCGCTATTTATTTGTTTCCACACAACTCACAATAGTTCGTGCCAACAGTGTTTACATAAACCATTACTGGTTTTTCTGAACACTGCCGTCATCCCTCTTCAAGCACAAAAAAAAACAAAAACAAAAAAAAAATGCTACAACACACCTAATTATCCTACATCTGACATCACTATTGAATATACCTACTATCTACCGAGCGAAACGTATATAGACCCGCGATGAGGGTACTTGTGAAAAATTTTACATTATGGATTTGAATAGAATAATGCTTTCTATATTTTTTCCAAATACCCCCATTAGAAACCTTTTATTGAGATTAGCTCCCCTTTGTAATTTTATTTACGAATTACGGCCTTATTATTATTTTTGTGTGTAAAATGAATAATTGGAATATTGCAATTCAAATTTTAAAGTAGTATTCAGTTTTTACCCGATTGTGCCCCATAAGGAAAATAATGTTTTTCAAGTATTTATTATGTATTTAATAAGTATTTATTATGTATTTAATAAGTATTTATTAAGTATGTATTATGTATATATCTTTGATAATTTCTAGAGCCTAAACGTCTTGTCGCATTTGAGTTTCAAGCTCATTAGATGGAGGTATAAATTAAATTCGTCTTTCGTGAGAGTGGCACGGGGTCAAATTTTTACGCAGTCGGATGTTCTCTTTATGAAATATTGTGATATTATATTAAAGTCCACATGATATTGGAATCGAAGTAGTGAATGTTAATAATGAATGTTATTATTTTTTAATACAATGTTTCGCTCATCGTATAACATGATTAGAAATACTTTTCAAATTATTATCTCGAGCACAAAGTTCGTGATCTTCCAGAATGGGTTAGAACCATAGATATAAGTAAAAACAGAACAGACTTTACCGTATAAGTATATTAAATTAAGTATCGGGCGTTATGAAACTTAAAGATTTTTAGCAGGGGGGTAATCGCACTAAATGCCTATGTTTAATAATGAAACTCTTACCAGGTTATTACTAATTAATTTAAACATAGTTTAAACTAAATATTTCCTAAATTTAACAGATATTCCATATATTTTGCTGTCAAATGTCATTCTTAAACTGTGTCTAACTTTCGATGAGGTTTTGTTATAATACCTACTGTTATGGTTTAAGTTTTACCTTTTGTTTTGCTATTCATTTCACAGCGTTTTAGACTTCTATACTGCTCTGGGAGTGAAAAAAAAAGTATAATATTTCAGCTGCTTCTCTTCCCGGGCATACTGTACAAGTTAGTAGAGGGACAAGAGGGTTTTGGTGTTTTGTAGGCGATGGGCTGACCACCTGTCACTACTAACCGAACTTGTACATCTCAACTATACCCTCAAAATTGGTCGGAGGTGGCACCATGTGGTTCTATCGGCCCTTGGTGCTCTGCCTACCCCGTAAGGGATAAAGGCGTGATTATATGTATGCACGTTAGACATTTTATTCAGACAGTTGTAAATTTAAACTTGAACCGCCCGATACATACAATTAAATAGAATAATTATATTTTATCGCTGGATTTTATATCTATGGTGACCACAAGATCTCAAAAACAATAACATCATACTCAGTACATAATGTAACCTCAGAGTAATGTAACTATGTCAAAAGTAAAGTCGTGTCCGTAATGATGGAGATTGCCATCAATTTTGTAATGACCATGTTGCGGCCTCTAGCTTATGATTATACCTTTACGTTAATTAATTGGATCAGTATTGGAATAATGATTTTTGGGAGTAATTATGAAACAGATAATTTAATTGCCGCAAAGAACAATATAGAGTTTCTTAGTACAAAGTGATACGTGGATTATAACGTCAATATAGGTATATCTGTGTGATGTTGTCTCTGGATCAGCATCTAGGGATTCTAACCACATATACTAGAAGCAAGCCCTAAAATTAGGATTAATAGTATAGTAGACGATAGATGATGTAAAATGAAGAAAATAAAAAACCCTAGAGCGAAAAGAAGTATGAAGCTCAAAACCGAAAGAGATGGCGGCGCACGCACCTTGTCAAATATACGTCATATCTCTTCTTGGTGCATCAGCAAATGTCTGAGCAGTTTAATCGTCTTTGCTATTTGACATCTGCCTACCAAACTACCTGTGTGTGTAACGAAGTACAGTTATGAGACCTCTACATTTTTTACTATACGCCTTATAGGTCTTATAGACCCTTAGGATCAGTATTTGATGAAAAAATATTTTTTTAATTACCTATTTTAATTGTTAAGGTTAACTGGCCCTTAGGTTTACTATGTTAGCTAATAATTAAATATTGTGCGCTATTACCGATTTCCAGCCATTCATAATAAACTAGTATTGTTATAACCTTTAATTAAAAGTAAATGTACCGTGTTTGAGTTGGCAACATTTTCTCAATGACGTACTTCCGTAGATATAAGTATGCAAACGACAAACAAGATAATATGATTGGTTGATGGTAGACTAAAAAAAATGGCGGGAAACGCGGTAATGGTGGCACCGAGTAACTATTTTTGGAGGCATTATTTTTCGGATTGTCGATCTGTAAACATCGTATTAACGGAAGGTTGTGTTGTACTATTGTGAATACATAGTGTTAAAATTGGAAAGTTATACTTTTGATTTCAACGGCCCCAGTATCTCGTACTTACCTAAGGAAGCTAAGGATCAAGGACGATTTTATATCACGGTATAAGGACGATTTCACAAATTCAGAAGCCAGGATGAACAAACGCGCACAAGGATCAAGGACGATTTTATATCACGGTATAAGGACGATTTCACAACTATAAGATATAGTCTATCTATATAACCAAATATCGTTCGTCGCCAAGTAAAAATTGTGTTATATCTCACAGTAAACAATTAAATAAAATGATACATCACTAGAAATAATTAAAAAGCATAATGAATACATAATTAATATTAAATTCATAGTGTAACAATAAAAGTGCTTACAAAACTGGAGGTTACATTTATTTTGAAACGCACTTTTATTCGATGAGCCATAAAGTTCCAGACTTTATTGCTTATAAAATTAAGTTGAATTTATATGCCAAACGTAACTATGAAAGTTTAATGTCGGAATGCCTAAATATAAACCAAGGATGTTATACAAAAGCATCTTTTAACTTATATTGTAACGCTTCATATTACTAACAGAAAAAATCGATTGAACCTCGGGTCAAGCTCGTGATCTCGAGCAGTATCGATAGATCTCTTGTATCGACCTTGATATCGATAAGTCATATAGATCTTAGATTGATCGTTTGATTTTCGATTTGGTATCTTTTAAAAGAGTTAAGATGATGGACCGTTTTAATTATATAATAGAAATTGATTGAAGCGAATCCCATTAAATGTTGTTTACAATGAGTTACGAAATCACTATTATACCTAGGTTATGGCACTTGATTAAAAATTTAAAGGTGGTTCGGGACTAGTAGACTGTAATGTATATTAGGGCTGGTTGACCTACATATACTAAGCCTATTTTTTTAAATATTGAATAGGCTTACGCTTAACCACAACACGCCTAATGGTAAGCCACCATTGCAGTCTAAGATGAAGCGCGCTTGCCTTAAAGAAACCGGCCCCCTTATAACCTAACTAGCAAAAGCAAAGCGATAGCGAAAATTGTACAAAAATCGCTGATTGCTTGTCAAATTCGTATTACGTAAAATGAATTTCAAAGGAACTTTGACATTTCAACCAACTAACTCACTATTCGTTGGTTCGGTAGATAGAACTAACATGGAAAACTAATCCTGATGATGCCACGGGTGTTGGCGAAACATATCTCGATTAAAATTTTTTAATTGGTTTTCGGATTAGCAGCTATGTATTTATGGTTGCATGCTAGGTGCTTGGATCTGGCTTCTCGTTGCGACTGTAGTGTCTTGTGTTCGTGATCATGAGTAGGCAATTACGTTCATGTGTAGGTAATTATTTCCTTTATTTGAGGACACTAGTTCCAGGTGTTAATTATCTTATCTTAAGGACACTCCGTAAGGTTACTTTATTTTCTTAGACGTAAGATTTTACAATTATTGAGTGTGATTGTTGTTTGAGTCGACGATTGATGATTTAGAACTTTACTAACATTTACTTAACAGGAAAAGATCGCACACGTCATAACACGTCCAATGCTCCATCAATAGCCAACTAAATGGTTTTCCTAAAATATTAATGTATTAAAAGCTATTCCTGGTGGTAATAGTCTTCTTTTGAGTAATAGTGGATGTTGCGACGTGGGGCGTTGGCAAAAAACTCACATAATATAAGGTATACCTCATGATAGATAAGTGCGGTCAACATTGGGCCAGAGAGGTAGTGGTAGCAGAAAAAAAACGTATTTTTTTAAGTCAGATAAAAATGTATGTAGGAGCTAGTATGCATTTGCATCACTGGTCTTATTAAAGAATATCGAGTATGTATAGGTTTTTATTTTAATTAAGTATAATCAAGAGACACAAACTGTGCTACTCGTAAAAACAGTAATAGTTAGTATTTCGACTTTATGACTGACTTTCCACACAAAATTTATTTGTTAATTTTGTTATGAGGGTACAGTGTAAGTCAGTAAATAAGTAAAATTGTTGAAGTGGTTCATAAAAATAGGACACACGCATCCATTAATGCTGGATGTCGAAAGAATCAGTCAATATTCCAACATCACGCTCAATGTCAGATCGGCAATATATATTCATCATTCATCATTTACAGCCCTGAGAAGTCCACTGTTGGACAGAGGCCTCCCCCAACAACCTCCACTCCGACCGGTCGGAAGCCGCCTGCATCCAACCGACGCCCGCGACCTTGGCCAGGTCGTCCGCCCACCTCGCGGGTGGCGTTCCCACGCTGCGCTTGCCGATACCATATACGATGCCGATACGATATATATCCGAATATATATTATACCTATGTAAAAACAATTTACTATCTTTAGCAATCAATAAAAGTAAAATCATCAGAGATTGGTGATAGCAATGATCAAAATTATATTTCGATACACAAGAAAAAGAAAAATAAATATTAACACAACCTACAACACATTAACCTAGTCCCACATTAAGATCCCTAAGGTCTTGTATCTTAGGTATTAAGGGGTTATATCCACTTGTGATTTTCAAAAAATCGATTTTTTTTTTCTTTCATTTTTTGAATGTACATCTATTCAAGAATATTCTCTGAAAATTTCAAATCGATCCGACAATTAGTTTCGGAGATATGAGCGTATTAGTAAGAACGTCTCTGAGCGTTCGAAAGTAGGCGGAGCACGAGCCGGAGTAGCAGCTGTTTCTGGTAGCTTCTACCCTTTTGTTCTCGACTTATATTGTGTTTGGGACCCTAAGATAATAATACAAATGGAAGCAAACGACGAAGCAGAGGGTTCCTCTTATGGTGCTGGAATAGATGACACGATGTAAGTTGAAAAAAAAAAAATTTTAATTTAGTGTAAATCGTTCCCGAAACTTTAAACGCGTTTATCTCAAAACCGTGTTTTCAGAGTCGGTGAGGAAAATTTCTCCGAAACCGCTAAACCGATCGGTTTGAAATTTTCACACGACTTACTCAGATATATTTTTCAGGTAATGATCGAAGGAATAAGGTTTTGGACAATAATTTCGATTTTTTAAGCCACTTTGAAGCGAAAAATTTTCATGAAAAACTGAATTTTTTTTTTGAACAGCCGCCATTTTGTCAAAAATCAAAATTTTGACTAGACCTTCGATCATTACCTGTATTTATTTATTATAAAACTAAATATTTTTGGTTTTTGGTTTTCAGATAATTTGGACCAGAGATATCTTGCTCACCGCCAAGCACTTTTTTTTGGAGGTCTCTCCGCAGATCATCTACAGGAGCTAAGGGATCCAATATTTTTTTAAATAAACCGCTGATTGTTAAAGTACATTAAATTCTGTTTAAGTACATTTTTTCCATTAATGTATAAAATAAAATGCCTCTTTGGAAAAAATTCACAAAAAAACGCGTTTTTTCTGCCTCGCAAGTGGATATAACCCCTTAAACAACACTATAAAAATATATAGATAAGTAGGTATAGAAACATCCATAACTCGGAAACAAACATCGATATTCATCATATCAATGTTTGCATCTACCGGGATTAGAACCCAGGACCTATGGCGTCGCATGCAATGTCACTACCAACTACACCAATAGGCAGATGTTTTCGTATACAGTGTGAGTCTGGATAAAGTGCACATATTGATGTGGGTGAAACTAGACTTATTTTTATCCACGGGAAAAATAAAAAAATAACTGTAGCATTTTTTTTCTTTTTTTCATAGACTTTTATTTTATGAATTACTATTTTAGGCAGTTAAGTATTAGAAAACGTTATAACTTTTGAACTAAGTGGTCTATAAAGTTGAAACAAAAACAGTAATGATCGCAAATAATACGCGGTACTAATAAAATTAAAAATGTATACACAAAAGTACCATAAATAAAAAAAACTTGTAGAACTTAAGTTTTTTTTCCTATTTTTTTGGTGTTTTCTCCAATAATTGGCAGATTTCTCAAATAAGTTTCCAATCAAAAATATTTTTTTATTATTTTAAGTTATTCTACATCGTATTAGCTTCCTAAAATAAAATTACCACGTTTCCAATCCCAACACAATGTTTGCTATAGGCGGTCAAACAAAGGCATTTATTATCTCACTTCCAGGATCGCTCCTTTTTGAGAGTTATTATTGTAGTTATCCACGTTGGGTGCGGGGTGGCGGGGCGGGCTACCAAAGCCAATGAATGGAATAACAATCATGTCTATTTTGAGTTAGTTATTTAGTTGCCACGAATTTTTCGCTGCCACAACTTGTCTACTTTGTGCTCTACATTAGTTTGTTACGCGATGCCTGTTTTGAGTGAATTCCCGAACAATCACCTCGCTGATCTACATTTTTATTATGGGATGTGTCGAGGAAGTGCAAGAGGTGCACGAATAGCTTATTTAGCTGCCTTTCCCAACAGAAGGCCGATACCGTCAGCCCGAAACTTCCAAGAGGTCCACAGAAGGTTGGCGAATAGTGGACTTGGTTTAATCCGCGATCAGCGAGAGCAGCCGCCTCAACATGTAATTAATGTGGCCACAGAAGAAGCCGTGTTGCGTGATTTATTTGCTAATCCAACTGTTAGCACCAGACGTTTGGCTTTACGACATAACATATCACAAAAATCGGCGTGGCGCATTTTGAGAAATGAAGGACTACATCCCTATCACTATCAAAGGGTGCAACATTTACATGATGATGTTGATTGGCGTCCCAGATGCGTTATGTCCGCTTGGATCCAGAGGAAAACTCGGGAAAATCCGCAGTTCCCAAAAACTATTCTTTGGATGGACGAAAGCCAATTCACGAGAGACGGTATTACAAACTGTCGTAACCTACACAAGTGGACCCGTAAGGGGGAAAATCCATATCTAAAAAGGTCGTCAACGTTTCAGCAACGGTTCTCAATAAATGTATGGGCAGCAATGCTCGATGATCTACTGATCGGTCCAGTAGTACTGCCGGCAAGATTAACCGGGGAACGGTTTTTAGAACTACTGAGAGATGAGTTACCGTTTTTATTAGAAGAAGTGCCTCTTCAAACACGTAGAAGAATGTTTGTTCAAATGGACGGTTGTCCTGCACATTATGCACGTGATGTGAGAACTTTTTTGGATGAAAATTATCCAAACCGTTGGATTGGTCGGGCAGGGCCTGTGGGATGGCCTGCGCGTTCCCCTGATATGACACCCCTTGATTACTTTTTATGGGGGACAATGAAGCAAAAAGTTTATAACTCCCCCATAAACACAGAGGCTGAACTGCAAGACAGAATCATGAATTGTTTTGCTGAATTAAAAACTGATGCCGAGATGATTCGCAGAGCCACGCAGCAAATTGTATTACGAGCAGGAGTGTGCTTGCAACAAAGAGGTGGACATTTTGAACATTTAATGCACTAGGTAACGTGCTTAGTTTAAGTTTTATGTGTTTAATTTTAAGCAGAATTAAGTATGATTTACGTATTTAGCTTATTAATGATTGATGTGATTATTATAATAAGTATTTTTATTTGTAATACCTGTAGAGGGCAAGTATTTAACCAGTTACGCCTCTGGACTGCCTTGGTTTGATCGCCCATACCAAACATTATGTCTGTATCAGAGACGTGGTAATTTTATTTTAGGAAGCTAATACGATGTAGAATAACTTAAAATAATAAAAAAATATTTTTGATTGGAAACTTATTTGAGAAATCTGCCAATTATTGGAGAAAACACTAAAAAAATAGGAAAAAAACTTAAGTTCTACAAGTTTTTTTTTATTTATGGTACTTTTGTGTATACATTTTTAATTTTATCAGTACCGCGTATTATTTGCGATCATTACTGTTTTTGTTTCAACTTTATAGACCACTTAGTTCAAAAGTTATAACGTTTTCTAATACTTAACTGCCTCAAATAGTAATTCATAAAATAAAAGGCTATGAAAAAAAGAAAAAAAATGCCACAGTTATTTTTTTATTTTTCCCGTGGATAAAAATAAGTCTAGCTTCACCCACATCAATATGTGCACTTTATCCAGACTCACACTGTATATATTTTTTTACTATTATTAATTTGCCGACGCTACCCCGATCCCCACAGGGCGGTTCCGCTGAGGCTGCGATCCAAAATAAGATATCTACGGCGACCTGCGACCGGTCGGTATAAATCTACGCTATGACTGCGTGCCATGCGTGACCGTACCAACGGGATAGTGACGCTTCGGAATATTTCTGATAAAAAATATTTCGGACTTCCGAAAAAATATGTTTTTTTTTTGTCAATTTTATCACATTTTTTTTTGCTACAGAACAATGTTTATGTGGATTTAGATGTCGTGGTGTATTTTTAAGGATGATCATATTAATCTGTAAGTAATAGAGTTTTCTTTATTTGCTTGTTCTTGCTTGAAAATACAAAAAATGACCATACATACATACATTTAGAGAAGGTAACGTATTTATGCGTCATCGTATAACGTTAAATATCGGTATTACCGATAAACTTCACAGTTTACCGAAAAAATTATAACATAAAAAAATAAGCAGCAAAAACCTCCGCATTTATTTAGTAAAAGTTAATGTTGAAAATACCGTACTGCCTACAAAACACATTTTTCTTGCACAAAATTAACTAGAAGTCCATTAAATCATACCCTAATATGGTCAAACGACTACTAGCATGTTATTAAATTTATCTATCTAGGTCCTAGGTATTGCATATTATTATAATACAGGTGACATCCTAATGTCATATACGTCTTTTCTTGTGTATGTTCTACTAAAACTATTTTTAAGCTTTAAATTCAGTTTTATTAATGCAGTCTAGGGAAGCGTAAAAATATCAACAAAGCATCAATCTACTCATTGACAGGTTATCTGCGCTGACACACAAATTGAAATCCTATTCGTAACTAATAAACTTTAAATTACATTGAAGTAAAACCTTATTGTGCCACAGTAATAAAATAGGCCTCTTTTCATAAAATTGGAGAAACCACGTTATTTTTTACACCTGAAATTGTTATTCTACACCCTATGCGTTTAAGAATAAGATGGAAGGTATATGCAGAAGTGTTAGTAAAAGTTAGGAAACGTGAGTTTGTATGTGTCAATAAGATTTATTCTATATAGTCAGACAAATTATGTTCGTACATGAAAGGTTAGCAACGTTATAACTGCAGATCCTTACACTCTTATGACTTTGTTATAAGGCTTAAAACAAATTATTTTACTATCCGATAAAATTGCAGGACTTACGTATTTTTATAGACTGCCCACAGTGTTTTTTTTTATTCAATAGGCTTACGCTTGACCAGTATTTTATGTTTCCGCTGACTGATCGCTTCTTTCTACAAATTCTTAATTCTAGTTTATTGGTTATGAACTTTAAGGGTGTACGAGTGTGCACATTTGTTTTTGTTGATCATCAAGCCCCTTAATATTCAGGGTCAAGGTGGAATCTGAATACAAAATACAAGGCTCAAAATAAATGTTATAGGTAAGGTATCCCTCATAGTTGAGGGATCAACTATACCCTCAAAATTGGTCAGAAGTGGCACCATGTAGTTCTGTCGGCCCTTGGTGCTCTGCCTACCCCAAAAGGGATAAAGGCGTGATTATATGTATGTATGTATGAAATGAGGAGATCCGCAGACGTACAAAGATCACCGACATAGCTCAACGGTCCAGCATGCTGAAGTGGCAATGGGCAGGGTCGTATAATAGCTCGAAGAAGTCGGAAAGTTCTAGAGTGGATACCAAGTATCGGCAAGCGCAGCGTGGGAAGGCCACCCGCGAGGTGGACGGATGACCTGGCCAAGGTCGCGGGCGTCGGTTGGATGCAGGCTGCTTCCGACCGGTCGGAGTGGAGGTTGTTGGGGGAGGCCTATGTCCAACAGTGGACTTCTCAGGGCTGTAAATGATGATGATGATGATGATGATGTATGTAATATCCCTCATAGACTAAGCTCATAGGTACAATTGAAAAAAAAACTGTTATTTTGAATCTTACCTAAATATTTAGGATAGATTTCCTGTTACACTTTTTTCCTAGCTTTTCGCTCGAGATAACCTTCTTTTACATGTTGTGTATACTTTTCAACCTCGTTTTGAGAAAGAGAGGGACAGTTGATTTTTCCTCTTGGAAACTTACAGGCAGTGATGTCTTACAGGCCATTTATTATCTATTTTGAGGTTTTAATTAATGTTGATACGAGTACGTTGATATATAATTATTTAAAGCAATAACAGAGTTTAGAATATATGTAGGTACTAGTGGACGCCCGCGACTAGTCCGCGTGGACTACAGAAAATACCAAAATTTCGAATTTTTAAGTGGGACCTGTCACATTATATTCTTGAAAACTGCATCGAAATCGGTTCAGCCGTTTCTGAGATTAGCGTGCACAAACATCGATCCATTAAAATTTTATTATTAGATTATGTAAACACTATTAAAATCCATCCATTACTTTTTGCATGAATAATAGAAAGCTTAGCTTACACCAACTAAGCTAACATTTTTTCCGAACCGCACGCAAAAATAATGCTCAGCTAAATGGTAAATTCTACGTAAATCCGACTTCAATTCCCACGATCCAGTCTATAAAAGAATATAAAAGCTTCAAAAACCTCGCTGTAAAAAAAATCTAAGCCCGCATTCACTGGAAATGACCACTGAAAAGCTGGCCATTAAAATCTAGCTTCACTAAGGTGCGAGGCAGACGCGCTGCTTTATACCCCTAATTCTACCTTTAGTCTCACTTCACAATGTTTCTTCACACCGTGCTGATGCAGGGCTCCACTAGAATGATAGATTAGATAGATGCGACTATGCGACTAAGGAACTCGGGCATTCAGAGGCTAGAAACTTGTCAATGATAATTTATATCTGTACCCGATATGCCAAAAGTGGCTGTGGTCTCTTCTTTACGATCCTGCGTTTTGGCTACCCCCTTTTCGGAAATAAAGCCTTATTATTTAGTTATATGATTATTATCATGTTTTGAGGCAATATTTTTAAGACATATAATTTCTTTTAAAGTTTATATATTTAGTAAAATCTCTAACTAGTGTCCTTTGTCTTACATACGAGCACTGGTATATATGTAGAAATTTCAATAATAATAGATACACCCATAACTTTGAAACAAACTTCGATATTCGGTATCAAAGTTTGTACCAACCGGGATTCGAATCCAGGATCTATTACAAAAGATAAATTAAACACCATCTATTAATTTTACTGAATAGTGCTTTTAATTAAAGTAGTATATCTACTACACACCTAAATTCTAAAATCTCGGCACCAATGCCTTTGAGTGTGTAAATCGAACGAAATACAGGCTTCATCTGACTGACATGCCCAATTTTTACTGACCCGTGTCGTTTGCCCAAACTGTACGCTGTAAAGGGAGTAAGGCGGATCATATTTGGCTGGATGCAATGTGCATACAAGGTTTGGACCAGTTTTACTTGAGCTGTTTGATTGTGTTAGTTACCGTTTTGGGGTACTGTAATAAGGGTGACGCAGGGGGGGCAAGGGCTCAGCTTGTGCTGGTGATGCAGGGATCCTTGTACAATGAATTGCATTAGTCGACAGGGTCTGTACGTACTATGAATGCTCTTAATGTATGGATACGATTTGATCGCTTCGGGCGTTTAATGTTGGGCTTGAGAAAATAATTTTTATCGATATCGATAACTCGATGTTGACAGATAACTTATAAAAAGTATTGCATGAAATATGGATCTTTTCAGGTCATCAGATTGAGCTCATCTTGCTATCGAAGGTTAGGTTAAATTAAGGAGAGGTTAGGTTAATCAACACCCATTTATTTTTTTATGAATTAGCATTAGTAATTATCAAGTTATGACATATAGATACCTGCTCTAGTAGCATGACCTGCGAAACACGATATGATAAACCGATTTATCAACATTTAGCCTGTCATAATATGATAAATATAGCCGCCATGTTGAATTTTGTATAGAGACGATACGATATCGTACGATACGATATCCACGATGCGTGGTCATGCTAGGAGGGCTGATATAGCATAATGGTAAAGGTACTCCACATAATCTAGAGAAAATGTAACCTAAGATCGTTTTGATAATTAATGGGCTATAGTACTAGACTACGAGTATGTGTACGGTATACCTCGAACGATTGAATGTCACTTCCAAGAACTGATAAAGCGCCATCGTGTATGCGAAATATTCGATGAAGCGCAGTGATCTAGGCAAAATGTTTAAGGTTATAATAATTATCATGATGTTTATGTGGTGGAATGTTTTTTACTTATAAATAGGTATATAGAAAAACTTATAGAAGTTTAAATTATACCAATGTGAAAGATATAATTATGTGTTAAATGATATACGAGTATGATTAAATAAATTTAAAAAAATAAGGAATTAAGAGAGAGGGAAAACGATGATCTCAAATAATCATTAGGTAGTCCTTATAACAGCAATGTTAAATTTTTTTGAAATAATGGAATAACGAGTATGTAAACTATCGATAAAATTCGAGTACATCACTACCTGAAAAGCTCCGAGTCACGACTGGTTAGCTTACACTGGGATCTTATTATTTCTGCTTATTTTGCGTACAGTTCGCATTTGTTTTTCAATTTTGATATTTATTCAGATATCAGAGTAGTCCCTTGCTATATTCGTGATATCTTTTTTAATATTATATGTTTATTTCTTGAAATTTTACATAGAAGTTTACAATACTACTTATTGTGTGGATCATAGGTAAATTATAAGGTATTTGGTACATGCAAAAGTATCTCTATGTCCTACCCGTGGGCGTACAAAAATGTTAAATTCCAAATAAAATTCTAATACAATTATAAATCAAATCAAGTCAATAATAAATGTCACAAATTATTTTATGGTCACAAAGTCTAGAATAAAGTATACAATACTACCAACCACATATTTATAAAATTAATTTTTTTATAGTAAAAATATTATGGTCATACTATCTATTTTGGGATACCTCAAAATGGTTGGTATTCAAATATTATGTCAATTAGTTACAGACTACATACAATAATGAAAATGTGGGGGGAAACAACAAATTCTCAGATTGATAGTTTTAATAGTGCAAGCGAGATGTCACTCTGCTAACAGCGTCGTTTCGTTTCCACAATGTTAACAATCCTGCTTTGAAAAATGGTTATGTTTCCACTTCAGGACTAAGTATCATTTACTTTACCCGTTAACACATTAATTGCAATTAGACTTTTTTGATCAATAATCTCTTTTATATTGGATGCAACAGAGGGGATATACAGGGTGTTTTTTGTTGCCACCCTTAACGATTACTTGATCGGTCGAAATTTATAGTGTCCAGTGTTTATTTTTGTCATAGACAGATATTAATTATTTCTCGTGAAAAAATCTTGCTATGCGCGTCTATGTGCATTTATGCAGAAAAACGCCGTCTATTTATTCAACTTTGGACCCTAATATTTTGGAAACCAGACACTTCCCAGGTATGCTTCCACGGAGAAAAATAATCGTGATGATGAGGAGATTCCGTAGTTTTCGGAAATTCTATATCAGGCAATTTTACAGCATACAGGATGATTTTTGGTCGTCAACTGACCAAAAATCACCTGTATATTGTAAAATTGCCTGATACAGAGAATCTAAAAAATCAGACTGAAACTCTAAATATAAATCTTTCAAGAGTATATAAAAGTTCCTGGCTAATTAGTCTTGGACATCTAAATCTGGAAAATAAATATTTATAACGAGTCACTTTGGTATGTTCTCCATAGAGCTATTTATATTGCAATTTGCTAAAAAAACCCCTTCCATTACAAGGTGTAAATGAGAAACATTCTCTTCCATTCCAATCCTTATCCAAAAAAAAAATTGAGTAATGCTCATTACCGCGTAATCATTATAATAAAACTATGAGTATATCTTTTCAACGACTATATTGTACAACTACTGACATAAAAGTAGGTTAACAACAATCACAGAGATACTAATCATGGACGAGTGACAGTAATTCGGAGCTGTCGAAAATATACATATACATAGGTACATAAACATACATACATAATTAGCCGCGTGTTGCCCGTAGAGTAGAGTTTGTACCACCCCTGCCTGCCCGTGGGTATCGTACGAGGCGATTAAGGGTTTCCGGGAGGTGGGCAGCAGCGCCTACCGTGTTGACAATATAGTCCAAAATACAAACTGCGGTCACCAACCCGCCTACCCAGCGTGGTGACAATGGGCAAATACCCCCCATCGCAGTCTTGTGGCGTGCCCTGGGGGAGGCCTACATCCAGCAGTGGACTGTTATAGGCTGATGATGATGATTATAACCCTTAACGAAAGGTACGTACCTACTCTAATACATCAAATAAAGTTAGTTTATGCCAAAAAAATGCTGGGAAACGATGTAATTTTTTTGGATTTTTTTTATTACTTGATCAGGCAAAATTTATAGTGTCCAGTGTTTATGCTACGCGCATCTATGTGCATTTATGCAGAAAAACGCCATCTATTTACTCAACTTTGGACTGTTTTATAAATGAAATTGTATTAGGCGTTACAATTCGGAAATTCAAACATTCACTATGGGTGCGCCCACCACCGGGCCCTACACCCTCCACTGACCCTCGGATCTGATAACTCATAACTGCGAACATAGGCACTTGCACTAACTACAATCGCCACGAGAAACCAGACTCGAGCACCTAGCATGCAAGACAATACATTGCACTATTCCGAAAATAAAAACTAGATAAATAATCTACATATGTTTCGCCAACAACCGTGGCATCCTCAGGATTATAGAAATTAGTAATTAAAAGCCATTATTTCGGAATAGTGCAATGTATTGTCTTGCATGCTAGGTGCTCGGGTCTGGTTTCTCGTGGCGATTGTAGTTAGTGCAAGTGCCTGTGTTCGCAGTTATGAGTTATCAGATCCGAGGGTCAGTGGAGGGTGTAGGGCCCGGTGGTGGGCGCACCCATAGTGAAATCAACTTTGGACCCTAATATCTTGGGAACCAGGCACTTCCCAGGTATTCTTCCACGGAGAAAAATTATCGTGATGATGAGGAGATTTCGTAGTTTTCGGGAACGTTGACGACCAAAGATCAACCTGTATACAAACATACATAATACACACGGTTATGTTCCCGAAATTGGTAGCCAGAACTGCTATTTGAATGTTTTTCGAATACATACATACATACATACATAACCTCACGCCTATATCCCACAGGGGTAGGCAGAGACTACAGATCTTTATTTAGTACGTTCCAAACATACCTCTTTCGCCTCATCCACATTCATTAACATCTTCATACATGCTCGCCGGTTTCGGGTGCTCTTTTGACTAGCCCTTTTTTAGCACATCCCCAATTTGGTCTATGTAGGTTCGTCTAGGGCGACCTCTCCCGTGTTTTTCGAATCATCAAATAAAATCATCATCAACAATCAAAATAAAACTTTTGTATGGAGTAGCTCATTTATTTTTATTTGACGAGAATTTCTAATTAAGATGGTTCATGGTAAAGGTTTAACTTGCCAGGTTGTAGTGCAAACATAACACAAATAAACGGCTACTGTCTACTTAGAAAAATGATTCCCCTAATCAAGAGTATATACAGAGATAATTATACGACGATGATTTCCTAGAACGTGTGAAACAGTTCCAATTAGCATTCTATCTCCGTGGTTTAGTACCATAAGATTATCAACTCATCATGTTACCTGCTTAATGCCAAAATAACCGTAACCTTAACATTGAAGAGCACTATTGTTTTAATACAATGCGCTTGCGCAACTTTGTGGCTGTTTGTTGTACGAGAGTTGCTTTAAGTATTGTGCGTTTACATTGATTACTGTATGTAGTACACCAGTGGATAACAAAAACTGTTTACTGTCCACAATTATATACTTTTGCTACGAGAAATCTCTCGAAATAAATAAATAGTGGGTTTGCTGGAAGAAATCCATTTTAAAGATAAGCTCACCTTTGCATAAATTATATTTTTATAACTATCATTTTTAGATGTGTGCAAAAAGAATAAAGAAATAGTTTGGTAGAGACAACATTTTTGTGAAAGAAATCATCAGCTATACGTATATATTTTTATGCATAAGATTTCATTTCTAAATTATATTTGTATGTAGGTATTATATACATAGTATACGTTCATCGAAATGCTTTGAAAATGGCCCATGAAACTATCTGTCTATCCACATAATTCGAGCCTTTATCAGATTATATGGACACATTCCTAGGTTCCTTTATGTATTATAAAATTATTAATAAAGAAATGGAAACAATTCTTTACCCGAGTGGGAATCGAACCCACGACCACTGCAAAGCGTGCCAGCCGCTCTAACCACTGACCTACCGGGTCAATTAATTCCTTTATGTAGTCAATATTTCATTTAAAAATGAAAACGTATTGTACGTTTGCAATGAAATGCATTTCGAACACGTGTGGCTTCAAATTCAATAATGTTGTCTCCTACATAAGTATTGTTGTACAAGTATATACTTACGATCGGACCAATATTGACCCTGCAGTTCTGGCACTAATGTACACTCTTTGAAATAGATTAAGTTATTGCGTCAGAGCTAGGATAATGTGTTATGTTCGTTAATATTAAATTTTCTTCATTTATTGATTTTGTTAATTGAATAATTATATTATTATCCTGAAAGAAACAGAAATTTATATAGAAAAGAATCTTGTTTTTTATTGACTTGTTGATAGTAATGACAATTTTAATGTAATCAAAGAGAAGTTTGAAGGTGGCAAACGCCAGCGCACCGTGCAGGATATATACAATACATACATATAATCACGCCTAAATCTCTCACGGGGTAGGCAGAGCACCAAGGGCCGATAGAAACAAATGGTGCCACTTCTGACCAATTTTGAGGGTAAAGTTGAGATGTACAAGTTCGGTTAGTAGTGACAGGTGGTCAGCCCATCGTCTACAAAACACCAAGACCCTCTTGTCCCTCTACTGACTTGTACAGTATGCCCGGGAAGAGAAGCAGCTGTAGTATTATACTTTTTTTTTCTATTAATAAGTACATAAAAATATACATACATAAGTATATATGCACGTGGCTGTGTTTCCGTAATGGGGTAGCCAGAGCTGTAAAATCATAGGAGATCCTTTACCCACGTTTATCATAGTGAGGCAGATGTAAATTATCAGTGACTAGTTGCTAGCTTATCGTCTGAGAGACTGTCAGAGTTCCTTAGTAGAGTTTTACGACATGCACGGACGGAGATGCAGCTGGTATTCTAGTGAAGCCCTGTATCAATACGGAACAAAATCTGTTCGGTCACATACATATATCCTGCACGATTCTTCTTCTTCTATGTTGCTCTGGGAGTAAAAAAAAACGTATAATACTACAGCTACTTCTCTTCCCAGGCATACTGTACAAGTCAGTAGAGGGACAAGAGGGTCTTGGTGTTTTGTAGGCGATGGGCTGACCACCTGTCACTACTAACCGAACTTGCACATCTCAACTATACCCTCAAAATTGGTCAGAAGTGGCACCATGTGGTTCAATCGGCCTTTGGTGCTCTGCCTACCCCGTAAGGGATAAAGGCGTGATTATATGTATGTATGTATGCATGGTATATATTTATTTAAGCCAATGAAAGCTAAATCCAAAACAGCGAAATGGTATAAAAACAATGCGCACGGACAAACAGACAGCTCCTATTCTCTGACCGTGATGGAAGACCTCTGAACTGACGTTGATAGTATTACGAGTACGCTAGTTCCAGCTGGTTAGAGCACTTAAAGTATGGACATAAGGTATACACCGCTTGCACACAGGACCTGTGATATAGACTGCTTGCACATAGGTCGGCAAGATTTTGATGAGGTAGGAAACTGTGGAGTGGCAAATATTCGGTATTTTGCACCGTGTATTGAGAAGAAAACGCATTATATGTATCTCACATAATGTGTGTCAATGTACCTATCCGTGCTCTAGGTTATATAATTATTTAATGGTTTAATAAACTGCTATCGTAAAAGGTCCATGAAGTCAATTTTATTTCCAATAATATCTACCTAATCTTCAATCGTTTCCTTTGCTTGCTTTATTGGAATATATCACTTGGCTTTAGACGCTTGTACATAACTAATTTCTATCGGTGGGTTTGACTAATACCTTAAAATTCCAAAGTCGACCACACCTGCACGTGGTACACCCTCACTGACGCTAATAGTTTTAATACCTATTTAAAATGACTTATATACAATCCAAAACAAATGGTCCATCACCTGTCGCTTTTCGGGCTTGATAGGCTACCTAGGGACAAGTGGGTTTTTGAAGCAAAATTCTTCCCAACCTCTTTAGGCAAAAGGGACATGATGTTAAATGTATCTATGTTCATAGTCTCCGTGGTTACCCTAAACTAATCTATCATATTGTATCTCAGACATGATCTGTTTTGATTAAACGCTTTGTACTGGGCTCCGGTATTGTTAGAGTATCAAAAAATATAATATAAACATAAATATTCACATACAATGCAAACACATTAACCTAGTCCCTTATTAAGATCTTTAAGGTCTAGTGTCGTGGGTACTAAGAAGCGGTATATAAATACATAAATAGAAACATCCATGACTCGAAAAGAAATATCGATATTCATCACATTAAAGTTTGCACTAGGATTCGAATCCAAGATCTGTGTGCGCACCAAGTCGTCGTCGTAGATACTTAGATGTTTAAGTTATAATTAGTTAATTTACATATATGTGGCTTATATATATTAGAAATACGATAGACGTGCACCTTCCATGCGGGAGGCGTAAGTTCGATCCCAGTCACGGGCCTGTAGCAATGAATTTATTACATGTACAGATTTTAATGTTGCAAAATTGTCACTTAGCTCGTGCCTCGGAAAGCACGTAAAACGGTTGGTCCTGCGCCTGATCTCTCTCCGGTCGTGTCGGCTTTCCGTCCCATCGGACTATGAGAGTAACGGAATAGAGAATGCATCTGTGTTTGCGCACACACTTGTGCACTATAATATCTCCTGCGTACCTGAACAATCTCCGTAGAGATTGGTCGCCTTGGCCGATATACGGTCGGAGATCATCATCATTATATCGGAAATGGAGATAGATAGTATTTAACATATTATTACAAGACAGAATATGTAATGCATGTATGTAAATATAATTGCTATTAACCTGGGAACTCAGTTTGTTAGAGTTCCTATGGAATAGAAGAAAATAATTCGATGAGCCCAGGTAAGTAATAGATTTAATACAGCTAATCTATAAATATCACTTATTATAACCTGTTTTTCTCTAAAAATATTTCGTTTTATAATCATTTCTTATACAGTCCCTTACGAGCGTCAGGCATAAGTAATGATAAGCTAATATCTAGGAATCATCAATCGCAGCAAACTAAACAACCGAAAAATATATGAAAATTATTATATTTAGTTAAACTGCATGACGAAAAGGTATTATATGAATGTATATTTAAGGTTCTTAGTGTGGGACTAAGTTGATGTATTGTTTTATTTATTTTTAGTGTGTGTATGGAAATTATTTGATTTCAATGCTTGCATAATTTACGTTTTTCTGATAAAAAAATTTAACTATATAAATATCAACGGTTTTACGTGCTTTCCGAGGCTCGACTTTAATGACCATTTCACTACATTAAAAATCTATCTCTCTCCGTTAGAATCGGTTTCCCGTCCCCTAGGACTACGAGAGTAAAGGGATAGAGAGTGCACTCTTGTGCCCAATAACATCTCCTGCTCAGTTAGAATTTCCATTGAGATTCCCACCATTACAGAATACGGTCGGAGGACATTGTTTTTACTATAAAAATAGGAAAGATATTTAAAAATCTGTTAAACTGCTGAGTCACGCATCAGAAAGGTCCAGACGCAAAGGCGAGGGCTTTGCTTCACAGCCGGAGGTTTATACGCCGAAGGTAATATATTACCTAAAAACCTCCTTGGCGTACACAAAATGAAAGCACATTATCCATAGTTCATTACCCGATAAACATAAATCTAAATCAAGAAGCCATGTTAGATAATTTGCCAAAGAGCTTACGTTTTTATCCATAAGTTTATTTTAGGCTTGCGACTTGTCGTGTCGTCGGTATGTTGTCGTAATTTTAAATGTTACAATTTACTCATTATTGAATTACAACAAGAGATTGCCCGTGATTTGGTCAAGGCGTCAACTTTTTCAAAAAGGAATGCGTCAGTAATTATAATATTTGAGTTATGCCTATGAGTTTTACATTTAAACTTATACATTATCAAAATTATGCCTAGAAATGAATATTTACTTAACTCACCATAACTTAGTAAGGTTTTTGGTAAATAAATTTTGTAGAAAAAAAGTAGGCCATCTTGACTAAATATAAAAAAAGAACACCATTAACCCATTATATTTTCAAAGTTCGTTTATTTTGATCGTATCGTCTAAACGGCTCCATGTATTTTATAGTCATTTTTCTTAGCAGCGGATTAATAAATCACTATCCTATTCATCGGAACATTAGTTCGATTGAATGATTCCATTACCAGTTTTTTGCATACTGAATATTATTTTATTAAAGGGGCTCGATCTTTGGCTGCGAGCCACGCTTTGTCGTGGTTATTCCATGGATATAAAATATTACAGACTGTTATTTACGTATGTAAGAGCCATTTTGTTCTATTGGTAACTTTGGTAATTCATTACTATTGGTAATAATATTAGAGAGAGTCAGCCACATTTGGCATACTCGTAGCAGGGCACGGAAAGAATTGTAGCTGATGTATTCTAGTGAAGTCCCGTACAAGACTCAGTTTTTTTTTTCATACGTACATTTTTTTCTTTTATGCTACCTTATTTATTTAGGAGCTAATACGTAATTAATTATGTTTAATTATTAAAGAACCGTGCAGTGTTCCTAATTAACAGCTTGCCCAAGCTATGTTTTTCTTTAACTTCCCGTCTGTCGTCTTTTATATCTCTGTGGTTTATACCAAAAGTATGCTTACTTTGATTTTTGTAAGTTGTTTATTCATTTGCGCTTTCAGTTTATTTTTCTATTTTAGTTTGAGTTTGTAGCTTTATTTATTTGTTAAGACAATCAATAATAGAATTAAATATAAGTGCCATGTAATAATTTTTATATCTACAACTAATTACGAGAAAGTTACTGGAAACATAAGGTACCTAGTAATCCGTTAAAAAACTGCAATTAAATTATTGTCAGTTTCCTTAAGGTATTTAATAGGTATTCTTTCTCATTTAGTGCTTTCATTAACTGTTGTCAGTAACCTCACATGAAACCATCCCAGTTAGAAGCATATCAGAACTAATAATTATCATCTTCCTGCCCTTATTTAATTATTTATGGGGTCGGCGCAACGTGGTTTCTTTCGAAACTCGTATTGCCAAAGTTTTAGCATTTTGTTTTTACGGCCGTCTGCCTGCCTGACGCCAACCCTTCTCGGGTATAGCTAAGTGATAATTTTTAGAAAAAATCCGTACATTAAATAAATTCAGTGGTACAGGCCTGTGACTGGTATCGAACTCACGCCTCCCGACTGAAAGGCGCATGTCTTAACCATTAGGCTATTACCGCTAATAATTATATCAGTTCGAATAGCACATCCCACAACTAATTATATCATCATCATCATCATCATTTACAGCCCTGAGAAGTCCACTATTGGACATAGGACTTACCTCCCCCAACAACCTCCACTCCGACCGGTCGGAAGCAGTCTGCATCCAACAACGCCCGCGACCTTGGCCAGTCGTCCGTCCACCTCGCGGGTGGCCTTCCTACGCTGCGTTTGCCGATACGTGGTATCCACTGTAGAACTTTCCGACTCCATTCGCCATCAGTTCTACGAGCTGTTATAGAAAATTATAACTAACTAATTATATAAAATGTTATAAATGTGCAAGTAAGTTTGTTTGTTTGTTATCTCTTCACTCTTTAACTTTCTCGGCCAATCTTCTTGAAATGTTGCCTAAATATAAAAAGATACGGAAAAGGTCATAGGCTACATTCCGTAGCGAACAAAGTCACGGGCATGCAAACAGTTTGTAATATTAAAAAGCATTTAAAAGGGAACAAAATTCCTATTTACCTAACATAGATACTAGAAAAGCTATTTTTATTAGTTTTCCACAAAACAAACGCTCAGATAGTTTAAAACCGTTTTATATTCGATTTTATTCCAAAATCACAGATATAGGTTACAGTATATTTACTTGATTTCAGATTTATTGTAGAAATTCTCGTTTTATATTCATAACCGATTCTAGAACCGTGAAATATGCACCAATAACTTGTGCAGTACACAGGAACTCGTAAATAGTATAAACATTGGAGACATTATGTATGAACTCCTCTCCTATTTTATAATCGTTCTAGTATTGAAGATTCATTTTGTAGGAACTATAGGAATAACGAGCCAGACACAAGGCGTCATCAATGACAAATGTATGCAGGGCTGTGAAGCAAAAACGAGACAAAAATCCCGCATCTTTCGCTCTTTTATAAATCGCGGATTGTTGCCAATTCAAGACATATTATGTTCGATTCTTAAACATAAACATAAATTTAGTCCTACCTGTCGTTTTCTCTCGCAGCTATTTATGTTAAGAACTGAGAGAGATAAACCTGACTAAGATTAGGTTTACGTTTAAATGTGACGTTCAGAATCAACCCTATTGTCACTCAAAAGCCTCTCTTTTTCTTAAACATTAGTTATTTACAAATGAAAATGATTATGAAATTGGTCACTCTTAATGTTTTTTTTTTCAAGTCAGGAACAAATGTTATAGCAATTCTAGTTTTAACAACAAAATAGTAAGGAGAAGTTGTATTTATGGAATATTTGTCTGCATACGTTTTCTCTGCATAGTACCCAAGAGCTAACTTACCCAAGTGTACTGTTACGTTACTTGATGAAAGTTTATGTTATGGCCTATAACTTATTTTTCCTAGTTACTAGGTAATATTCTCGCAAACTTAACTTCCTTGCACGGCTTCACGATTATTCCTATATATATGGTATAAAATAAGTTCCATGTTGTTTTTATTTTGTACTGTTTCGTAGGTTTTTTAAAGATTGTTTGTTGTTCATTAATTTATTTAGTGATAACCTTCGAGTGAACCTTTTCTTAAATATAGAGGCCTAACTTGAAATTATAGGCACAGCGAGGGTTTTCAGCGTCCTTCCAAAATTACATTCGAAGGTACCTCGTGATGTTAATGGGTTTATCTATAGAAAGTATAATTAAAGAGGGACGCTAAGCAATTTTATAAGAAAATAACCTACTACAGAGGAAGCCATCCACAAATTTGAGATTTAAAAGCACGTGATATTTATTTTTACATACTGGATGTTTTTCGTTGCCACCCTTAACGAAGGGTACGTACTCTATACATCAAATAAAGTAAGTTTATGTAAAAAAAAATGCTGGGAAACAATGTAAAATTTTTTGAAAAATGTTTTTTAATTACTTGATCGGGCGATCGGATTATAGTGTCCAGTGTTTATGCTATTTTTTTCATAGACAGATATAAATTATTTCTCGTGAAAAATTCTTGCTACACGCGTCAATCTGCATTTATGCAGAAAAACGCAGTCTATTTACTCAACTTTGGACCCTAATATTTTGGAAACCAGACGCTTCCCAGGTATGCTTCCATGGAGAAAAATGATTGTGATGATGAGGAGATTCCGTAGTTTTCGGGAACGTTGACGACCAAAAATCATATAATATCATAGAGAAATAACTAAACAACTCGGAAATGCACATAAAAAACCATGAAAAATAAATTTCATATTCAGTGGTATCAGTTACCCGATTCAAAACATTCATTAGGTCAACTCATACCGCGGGATAAGATAAGTTCGAGCGGCCTCAGTTGACTAAAGAATCATATTTTGTTGGCAGATCCTCTACGTTACATTTTTGTAGCGTTCCGCCTAACATACCCCTACTGTTACACCTTGTATAATTATATTAGGATTTATTATAAATGTAACTAATCTTAGTTAACTATTTTACGAAAATTTGGCGTGAAAGGTAAGCAATGAAATTATTTCTTGCGTAAGTCTCAATAAGCCTGCATCGTATAGTACCTACTTAGGTTATAACCTTAGGTACCCTTATAATCAGAGCTAGGTAATTCGAAGCTATCTCGTTCGCATATGGCTCAGTAATGCCAGCCTCGTTCCCTCTGCTACTGCAAATATGGCATAATAATATCATACGGAACATAACCCCGAAATTACCCTATCTTAAGGTAACTGTACACTTGCGCAATGGATTGATTTTTATGTAAATACTCGTACTATTATTTTAGATTTAAAAATCGCAAAGAACAAAAGTTATTTTTGATGATCTCCTCCGGAAAAAAAGGCGTGACCCTCATGTACATACCTATTATATTTTTATTATATGTATTATATTTGAAATAAAACCGCAAATTCCGTTTACGTACTCGTAACTCGTACCAAATAAATTATTATTCCACGACATTTATCTCCAGTAAAGCAAATTTTATTATTAGAAAAAAATACTACAGAGTATTATTGAAAGGGCGCCCTTTGCTTTGAAATAATTTATGTACTTTCAAATACCCCTCTAACCATAAACGTATAAAGAACAACGGGCGTAATGCTGTCGCTGCACAGATTGAAGCACCGAAATGGCGACGCGTTAGGCATGTGTGCGTATTTTCCAGTAGGCTCCGAGCTTACTATGGTTTGTATGTGTGGGTGAATAACGCGTCAATACACATCCCTACTCCATGGAATATCATTGCCGAGCTTACTATGAATGCTTCACTCTATATAGTCACAACACACTGTCCGTTATTCTCAATACGTTCATGGCTCTATCATTTATAATACATCATTGTACAAAAGACACAACATACCTGGCTCCTTGAGGGCAATCAAAGCGACTATGAATACCAGCGTATACTTCAATGTAAATCAATGAATACAATGTAATCTCACTGACTTGTTCATGAACAATGTAAAGTGTTATAGATTAACAAGTTTTCTAGACTGGTGGCAGTAAACAGAAACTTTATGCCACGAGGAAGATAGACCTATGAATTTCTTTGCTAGATAGACACTAGCGACACTGCCGCTGGTATGATGATCTCATGTTGGACCCTTTGAGCCCTTTGACCTCGTCTGTCTCACGTATCACTCATCTGTCATGTCATACGCATCTGTATGTGTAGAGTGCAATTTAACTTTGCAATATTATATTGAAAGGCTAGCGGTCGCCCACGATTTCGTCGGTTCAAACTTGAATTCCCGTTCCTCTCGTTTCAGTAGGAATTTCGGGAAATCATTTCTTTATCGGATGCTTACCTCTTATAAGGAACACGCCTTCCGAGTGGTCAGTTCTTTAATATCAGCAGTTTAGGTTGTGCGTCGATCATCCAGGACAAACAATTTATATATTTAGGTAAACAATTTTTTTTTTAAGGTCAGTTACAATCATTGTCAGATTTTATATAGGAATATTTGGCTGTTTATTGAAAATAGTGTGGTTTAAAACGGAATTCACGTAAAAGAAGGTAAATAAAATAAATGTTTGTTATTAAATTTATCTTAACGCAAATACCTATAGAATTTCAAGTATCTACACGAAACAGCCAGAAAATTCGGAATATATTTATTACAACTCATATCTCCAAAATATATCTTATACTTACTACTCAATTGGCACTTGAACCAGCTATATCAAGTATTTAAAAAAAATCCTAAACATATTATATGGAAAAAATTCTTCACCCGAGTGGTAATCGAACCCACGACCACTGCAAACCGTGCCAGTGATTTTTTGCATATCTCAGATTTAATCTTCAATAGGGTAGTTGACAGTTTTTTTAATTTGAATTTATATCGAAAGATCATGAAATAAAAGAAACATTTGCAAAAGAAAAACTTAGCTACCGTAAAAACTTTCCGGGATATAACGATTTCCGGGATATCACAATTTTAGACTTGCCAAAAAACAAATGGCTACCACGACGTGACGTCACTCTTTCAGAAACTTGTATGCGCGTGAAAGAAATTTTGTTCTACAGCTTTATAAAATGTGTTTACAAATATAGTCACAGAACAAAAGTTGCTGTAAATGATGTAGGTGGACATGTGATGTTGTAATTTTCAATTAATTTCACATTTGAAAAATGGATTTGCCCACTAAACTTTGAAGGCTTATTACTATCTCATTTGGACACATAATCAAATTGTAATTTTACAGATAGGTATGGTTTTGATAGGCATAAAATATTATTAAGATTCAACCATAGGAAACTACAACACTTGTTTTCATACAAAATTTCAAATTAGGAATAAAGAATCCGAGATTATTTTTGATCTCTCGTATAGAAATTGGCCGTTAGTCGAATCTTACAACATGCACGGAAGGCGATATAATATTAAGTTGTATATTACATTAATAATAATAATACAATGTAATATAATATAATGTAATATAAATATTCGCACATTACACAATACATTGACCTAGTCCCACATTAAGATCCCTAAGGTCTTGTGTCGTGGGTACTAAGCAATGGTATATAAATACATAGATAAGTATAGAAACATCCATGACTCGGAAACAAACATCGATATTCATCATATCAATGCTTGCACCTACCGGGATTCGAACCCAGGACCTATGGCGTCGCAGGCAGGGTCACTACCTACTAGACCAATCGGCCGTCAAAAATCCCAACTAATATTATAAATGCGAAAGTAACTCTGTCTGTCTGTCTGTCTGTCTGTTACGCTTTCCCGCTTAAACCTCGCAACCGATTTTGATGAAATTTGGTACAGACAATCTTTAGACCCTGAGACAGAACATAGGCTACTTTTTATTTCGAAAAAATATCATATAAATATTTTAATCGGGTTTATATCAACATTTTGTTTTTTTTTGCAGTCCACGCGGACGGAGTCGCGGGCGTCCACTATATATAATATATTGATACCTCGAGTCTCTCAACACCCTATTCACCAATGATACACATCCATATATGGTACATTTCGTGTACACGCTCCGCTATTCGGCAAACGTACTTTAATTTGATTTGCAATGTTTGAGATTTTCTCTTATTATTGAGGCGTGAGAAAATGAATACGAATGGGTTCTATTTTCTGGTTTTCTGGAAGAAATCTCATGACACTTTAATTTATTGCTTTTACCTTTATGCACAGTAAATAAGAATTTTATTGAATTCTCAAAAAATATGATTGATATGTCAGAAAAATCATGTAACCCCACTGCGCAAAAAAGAGGGTTGTGGTTTTTTGGTAGGTGTGAACAATTCTTTCTATTTTTATGTAGATATGCATATTACTTTGGCGTATTATAGAGCCTTAACGGCTTGTTGGATTTCAGCTTAGTCGTGAAAGTGACACAAATTTTTACCCATTCGGGTATATTTCTATACCTACCTATGTAAATAGTACATATACATACATATAATGACGCCTTTATCCCTTACGGGGTAGGCAGAGCACCAAGGGCCGATAGAACCACATGGTGCCACTTCTGACCAATTTTGAGCGTATAGTTGAGATGTACAAGTTCGGTTAGTAGTGACAGGTGGTCAGCCCATCGCCTACAAAATACCAAGACCATCTTGTCCCTCTACTGACTTGTACAGTATGCCCGGGAAGAGAAGCAGCTGTAGTATTATACGTTTTTTTTTCATTCCCAGAGCAGCATAGAAGAAATGTAAATTATGGCATGATATTTTCATGTTTAGTTGGTATGAATATTATACAAACAGGTATAAAAATCAGTATTCCGGAATTATAATTAATTTCATCTATGGATGTAAAGGCGATTTTCTATAGCGTAAAAACAAATATCTACTAAATACGAGAGGGCGCTAGCTGCTATATACTGGACTTAATTAATATTAATCCCGCTTCCAGGTATTTAGTTACATTTAAGCAGAATCAATACAAATCCCAGGAAAATTATGCATAGACTAGATCAATACCATTCGGATAAGGTTACTGAGCACAACAGGGAACGCTCCCAGCTGACCTTAGCTTTGATCTGTTGATTTATCTACCTTTGTAGGGTGTATGTAGCCATGTTGCCGTACGTATATATTGTACTGAAGGCATACCCTGTTACTACGTCAATAGTTAGCAATCCTCTTAGGCATTGTTGAAAGGTAACCTTACATGAATTAGGATGCAGGTGGTTTACAACGGAACTATTCAGCTTTGTACGTAATTTGGATTCAAATCAGCGTAATGGATAGATAGTGGCGCTGCTGTTCAATTGTGAGGGTGGATCGCGAATGTGCTTATAACAATGTAACCTTTTACCTACTACAATGTAACTCGATAATATTAGAATGGATTATTAAATAGGTTAGATACTGTCTAATATAATTATTGGCCAATTTCAGTCCGATTGGTAACATCGTGTTATTTATCTATTTACAATAGTTAATTAACTTATATTATATTAATGACTAGTGGACACCCGCGACTCCGTCCGCGCGGGCTATAGAAAAAAAACAAAATGTCGAAAATATTCGGGATAAAAAAAATTCCCGGGATAAAAAGTAGCCTATATGTTAAGTGGGACCTGTCATAATATATTCCTGAAAACTGCATCGAAATCGGTTCAGCCGTTTCTGAGATTAGGGTGCACAAACATCGATCCGTTACAATTTTATTAAATGTGATTTCGAGTCTCAAATTTTGGAAATAGGTTCTCTATAGTGGGCTATTTACATAGCTTTTCGCTTAACATACCCTTTCTGTTACACCCTGTATAGATATAGATGATGAATTTTTTCGAAACTTCATCATCATCATCATTATAATATCCTTATTTGCTAATTTTTATTAAGTTGATCTATTTTAAGTACCAGCTTAAAATTATTGTTTTTGGTTTATTAAGGAATACTAAAAATGTCTCCATTATCATCAAATTTCGTGGACAGGTCCTGTAGAGGTAAGCTTTCGTAGCAGTTCGCTAACCCCATCAGTGACGACAGTAGGTTATGACAGTATGGATGCCGCAGAATAAGCACTATTAGCGGACCACCAATATACAGACACCCATCGTCACACATCTACGTCACATTGTTCAAAGTGACTCTTACGTTAATAGGGTCCATAGACTCAATAGGCTTTGGACGAAAGCCTTTAGTAAAGTACGGATAAGCAATGGATAACGCTGAACAATCACATTGTAGGAGGTAGTATGCAGAATTTCTAAACAATTCCGGAATGCATATACGATCTTGAAAAATAAAAATTAAATATCGAGTCTCAAATTCTGTGTAGGAGATTTTCCATAGAGAGGTATTGTATAGTAACGTATAGCATCTCGCTTTACTCCTTTTGTTACACCCTGTATAGATAGAATGATGCACCTACCAACTGAAAAGTTACACCTAAAGGAAAATAGAGTGAAATGAAGCACCAACTATGTTCATGTCGACTCGTATTGGCCCAGGTTCAGCTTTTGTTTAAGGATTAAGTCAAAAACTTTTGTAGGAAACGGTTAATAAAAATAGATAAAAAATAAACATATTTCATAATATGATGACCGGTTGGTGTAATTGGCAGTGACCCTGCCTGCGACGCTATAGGTCTCAGATTGGAATCCCGGTATGTTGAATATCATTGATATGATGAATATCGATGTTCGTTTCTGAGTGATGGATATTTCTTTACTTATCTATGTATTTATATACTGTTACTTAGTAGCCTATGTGTAGTTATTCTGATATACAAGCTATATTATTGTAAAGTTTCATTAAAATCCATTTAGTCGTTTTTACGTGAAAGAGTAAACATCCATCCATACTTACAAACTTTCGCTTAAATGAAATTGTATTAGGCGTTACAATTCGGAAGTTCAAACATTCACTATGAGTACGACCACCACCGGTAGGGTAGTGCCCGTTGGTGAGCGCACCCATAGTGAAACTTTCGCGTTTATAATATTAGTAGGATATATTAAGAGTCGACTAAGGAACTTGGGCATCCTCTCAGGAGAAAAACTATAAAGTTATAGTAACTTAATACTGATTAATTACATCTGTCCCCACTATGCTTAAGGCTGTGGGTTCTTTATGATATGATAAATATGTATTTATCTCAAATGGAGACAACGCCTCAGCAAGCGTGGCGTCGGACTCCCTCCGGCCAGATAACTTTAAGAGGGCGACTGGTAGTGACTGGATGGAAAAAAACGAGAGATCGAACCTAATGGCGTGCTTGGGGAGGCCAACAACCAGCAGTAGACTGCAATAGGCTGATGAAAATGATGATGACTTAATATACATACATACATATAATCACGCCTTTATCCCTTACGGGGTAGGCAGAGCACTAAGGGCCGATAGAACCACATGGTGCCACTTCTGACCAATTTTTAGGGTATAGTTGAGATGTACAAGTTCGGTTAGTAGTGACAGGTGGTCAACCCATCGCCTACAAAACACCAAGACCCTCTTGTCCCTCTATTGGCTTGTACAGTATGCCCGGGAAGAGAAGCAGCTGTAGTATTACACGTTATTTTTTCACTCCCAGAGCAGCATAGAAGACTATGATTTAATATGATGTCGTCAATCGATATATTCAGCCAGTGCCGATCCTTAGGTAGACTTTAGAATTAAAATAAAATAGCTTCTACTCTTAATTTATACACTTAATCAAAGTTTTGATTAGTTAGTAAAGATTACTTTATATTTATGAAAGGAGACAACTTTAATATTAAGGCTCGAGTGAATAAGGGTAATATAACTGAAAAGTTTATTTGATATTAATTTCAGCTTAAAAAAATTGTTCTCAAGTTTGCTAATATTCATGAATTAATTAAATTGTAAGACAGTGAAAGAGACTTTTCGTACCTGTCGAGAATCTGAGATGTTTTATAATCGTTTGTTAAGTGCGTAGTACTTATCACGTACAACGTAAATCACACATTCACAGTAAAATTCACGTCGTCTACTGCCGCTTTTCGGACATCAATCTAGCAAGTGGTAACGAATCCATGTTTCTGAGCCATTCTTTACGGTATCCTAAGTTGAACAGAGCCTTGAACATTTGCTTTAATTAAGGGTGAACTACGGACAGGTTAGGTTGACTTTGGATCCTTTTTTATTTAATCAGTGGAACCCACTATCATTCTTATATTAAATCATAATTATCATCATCATCATCAGCCTACAGTCCACTGCTGGACCTGCGGGTTGGTGACCGCAGTTTGTATTTTGGACTATGTTGTCAACACGGCACGATTTGCTGCACACTTCCCGGAAACCCTTAATTGCCTCGTACGATATCCACAGGCAGACATGGGGTGGTACGAATTCTACTCTGCCGGCCACATACATACATAAAATCATCTTTCCCGGAGGGGTAGGCAGAGATTACAGATCTCCTATTGCTACGGTCCTAACATACCTTTGTCGCTTTATCTACCTTCATGATATTCTAACATTCCTATATAAATCTTCCAATAAGCGGTGATAGCCCAGTGGTTAAGGCGTGCACCTTCCAAGCGGGAGGCGTAAGTTCGATCCCTGTCACGGGCCTGTACCAATAAATTTATTTCATGTACAGATTTTAATGTTGTAAAAATTAAGCTAATTAAGCTAAGTGACAAACTTAGCTCGTGCCTCGGAAAGCACGTAAAACCGTTGGTCCTGCGCCTGATCTCTCTCCGGTCGTGTCGGCTTTCCGTCCCATCGGACTATGAGAGTGACGGAATAGAGAGTGCATCTGTGTTTGCGCACACACTTGTGCACTATAATATCTCCTGCGTACCTGGCCAATCTCCTTAGAGATTGGTCGTCTTGGCCGAAATACGGTCGGAGATCATCATCATCATCATCATATCAAACCTTCCAATATTTGTTTTGTACACTGTTCCAAGTATAATATTCTTTTGTACAAGTTGTAGATTCTATGCTGTATGTCTGCTAACGGCAAAACCCTCTTGAGTGCTATTAAGGGACTGCAGCAATGAATTTCTACATTTTACTTCGGTGAGAAATTCAGAACTTTTTTTCAGAAACAAATGGTAATAAGAAGTATGCTTAGTGGTTTATATACAGTAGTTTAGACATCGTCTTCAGCCTATTGCAGTCCACTGCTGGACGTAGGTCTCCCCCAGGGCACGCCACAAAGCTACTGCCACAGGAGGGTTTTACCCATAGTCACCATGCTGGGCAGGCGTGTTGGTGACCGCAGTCTAATTTTTGGACTATGTTGTCAACACGGGAGGCGCTGCCCCTCCCGGAAACCCTTAATCGCCCCGTACGATACCCACGGGTAGGCAGGGGTGGTACAAACTTTTGTCATCTTGTTGCTTTATTTTACCTAGTAGCCATAACTTTCCATACTAAACCCAAATAAGTGTGTTTTGAAATGAAATTTCTTTGTACTAAATGTGCAGTCAAATTTCACGTCATGCACGGTATGAAATTCTATTGTATGTATATAAGCCCTACCGGAATCTTCCGATTTCAATCATCATGAGAAACGTTGATATCGCATTCTACGATTTGTATGTATCTGGTTCTATTTACACCCATGAACGAGGGTAAAAACATGAGCTATTTAAAAAAACTTAAAAAACGCTATTGCCTATAATCTACGCCGCACTCGCAAAGCGCATCGGTGCAAATACACACGGCCAGTCCGCCTCAGGGCGATTTGAGGTGCACCTGCTATTATAACGAAGTAATGTAATCATACCATACATCATGCACGGCCGAGCAAGTATGTTCAGGCTTACCTAGAACGCCTTGTTAACGCCTGGCTGTTGGCGGCAAGAGATGAAAAACTCTGGATAGTAAGGAAAGGTTTATCATACTTCAACAAACTTTCATAGATGTAGGTACCCCAGTCAAATATTTTATTCAGGCATATTTTAATACTTTTTTATGTTGTTATCTTTATTTGAACCTGTTTAAGATATATACCCATAGGTTCCAGTTATCATACATTATACAATTTTTTATGGTTCACACATGAACGTATAAAGAACAACGGACGTAATGCTGTCACTGCACAGATTGAAGCACCAAAATGGCGGTGTTAGGCAAGTATTTTCCAGTAGGCGCCGAGCTTACTATGGCTTGTATGTGTGGGTATATAACGCTTCAATACACATCCCTACTCCATTGAATATCATTGCCGAGCTTACTATACTGTGTAGTCACAACACTCTGTCCGTTATTCTTTATACGTTCATGGGTTCTCATTACTAGATCCAATTCCTTACTTTTTAGTAGTGATCAACAGTTAGGAATGATGGCTATATAGGTTGATTTTTGGTCGTCAACGTTCCCGAAAACCACGGAATCTCCTCATCATCACGATCATTTTTCTCCATGGAAGCATACCTGGGAAGTGTCTGGTTTCCAAAATATTAGGGTCCAAAGTTTAGTAAATAGACTGCGTTTTTCTGCATAAATGCACATTGACGCGCGTAGCAAGATTTTTTCACGAGAAATAATTAATATCTGTCTATAAAAAAAACTAGCATAAACACTAGTCACTATAAATTTCGCCAGATCAAGTAATTAAAAAAAATTTTGAAAAAAAAAAATTTTTTTCCCAGCATTTTTTTTGGCATAAACTTACTTTATTTGATGTATAGAGTACGTACCCTTCGTTAATGGTGGCCACAAAAAAACACCCTGTATTATAGTAACAGGGCTAAAGTTTTATAATTCTACGGCCGTACATTTTGAACTATCAAACGTTAGTATTTGACATCGTAATTAGCGTATAAATTCCCCAGACACGCGAAATGACGTGTAGTTATGTATATTTCTCATTATTATTTTCTGTGTTGCGGAGTGAAAAGATGTTGTCTGGTTTTTTCTTTCTTTTTAAGGACATCAACGACATACCGCCCAAGTCAACTTAACACATAAAATACATATATAAGTTAGTCTGTAATAACTAATGAGCCTTTGAATATATAAATTAACACCCTTATTTTATAATGACTGATTTAAGTAACTAAGAAGCTTTGTTTGCCGAGGTTTGGCTAGTGTATAGCTATCGGGATGAAAAATAACGTTTAGAAAAGAGATGATAAAATTCGTCATCGGAGTAATTGACGCGGTAGCTCAGTGGTTAGAGCGGCTGGCACGGTTTGCCGTGGTCGTGGGTTCGATTCCCACTCGGGTGAAGAATTTTTTTCCATTTCTTTATTAATAATTTTATAAGAAAACTTAATTAAAATTGCATTTTTGTTGCAAAAACCTTTTGCGTGATGTTTCCAAATGTTCTTAATAGGTAGGTCAATCAATGAAAATGCATGTTCTACCTTACTTTTAAATGTAACTGAAGTAAAAATTCTATGTTTTTAAAACAATGTCTCCCTTACATAGGTCAGGTACATCTTTAGGGTCCAAACTCTTAACAAACAGAAAATTGGTTTAAATTACAATTTTTAGAGATTTGACGCGATCACAAAACCAAGTCTAAAGTTAGACACACAGTTTATAAATGATATGATATTCGACAGCTATACATATGGAATATTCGCCAAGTTTAGGCAATGTTCAGCTTAAGCAACTTTTTAATTATTTTGTAATACTTAACGCGGTAAAAGTTGAATTAACCTATCCTCTCTGTGTCGTATACAATTTACTCAATATCTATAATAATTATTGATAGGTATAATGTTCTTAAATAAACTTGACAGTTTCTACCACTATAAATAGTTATAGGCCAAATATAATTATTATTGTGCGCAATTTGCAGTTTACCGTCGAATATACTACGCTGCAAGAATTTGTAAAATACTCTTTCAGGTACTTTAAAACGAATAGTAATTATTAAAACGGCAATAAGAATATATCATATTTTTTATTATACATTCTGTCCTTTCTATCTAGCTTTCTCAGAAATTATAAATTAAGTTGAAACGAGTTTAGGGACGACTATGCGTACAATTATATATAAGTATAATATCATTAAAAAATAATTAATATGAAGGAATTCTTTAGTAGGTTTATCTTGGATATTATCTACTGTTTCTTTTAAAGCGGTGATAGCCCAGTGGTTAAGACGTGCACCTTCCAAGCGGGAGGCGTAAGTTCGATCCCAGTCACGCGCCTGTACCAAAGAATTTGTTTCATGTACAGATTTTAATGTTGTAAAATTGTCACTTAGTTCGTGCCTCGGAAAGCACGTACTCGTAAAACTGTTGATCCTGTGCCTGATCTCTCTCCGGTCGTGTCGGCTTTCCGTCCCATCGGACTATGAGAGTGACGGAGTTGAGAATGCATCTGTGTTTGCGCACACACTTGTGCACTATAATAATATTTCTTGCGTAACTGGCTAATCTCCGTAGAGATTGGTCGCCTTGGCCGAAATACGATCGGGAGATTTACATTTTTTGTACTACTGTTGTATATTATATTATATTATAGTGTGTTTAATTTTAATAATATAAACTACACTAAGGACGTTAAAAATCATTCATCATTATTCTAGAAATACCAAAGTTTATACAATCTGAAAATGTTAAGATGTTTTTATTTCCTTTACATTTCGTTTGCTTAACACACACCTTACTCGTATATCTTTTACACTGTACTTATCTATACTAATATTATAAAGAGGAAAACTTTGTTTGTTTGGTTGTAATGAATAGGCTCCGAAACTACTGGACCGATTTCAAAAATTCTTTCACCGTTAGAATCCTTATTGGACCTGGATGAACATAGGCTATAAGAATTTCCCGATATTCCCACGGGAAGGCGACCAACGGGAATTTAATATTTTTTACGAAAACCGCTATACATATGAAGCTGAAATCGGGCATATATGTTCATTGGGGACAACGAGGAAGGACTAAAAACGGATTTCCCGAAATTCCCACGGGAAGGGGACTAACGGGAATTCATAATTTTTACGAGAACCGCTATACATATGAAGCTGAAATCGGGCATATATGTTCATTGGGGACAACGAGGAAGGACTAAAAACGGATTTCCCGAAATTCCCAAGGGAAGGGGACAAATGGGAATTCAAACGGATTTCCCGATATTCCCACGGGAAAGGGACAAACGGGAATTCATTTTTTTTACGACAACTGCGATACATATGAATTTGAAATTGGACCTGTATGTTCATTAGGGACTGCGAGGGAGCACTAAGAACGGATTTCCCGAAATTCCTATGGGAAGGGGAGTTACGGGAATTTAATTTTTTTACGAAAACAGCTATTTATACGAAGCTGAAATCGGATTAGGGCTACAAGGAAGCTCTAAGAACGGATTTCCCGAAATTCCCACGGGAAGGGGACCAACGGGAGTTCCAAATTTAAACGAAAACCGCTGTACCTACATATAAAGTTGTATCTATGTATTGATATGTACCGAAGCGAAGCGAGGGCGGGCCACTAGTATATGATAAAGTAGGCTTCTAGTTACCAAAATTAGCACATACAAAGACATCTTTAAGTGGTTACTGGCATACTCGCGATATGGGGAATTGGGCAATGTTCCAATAGAAAGTAAGTAGTATAATAAGTACTTAGATATAAGTGGTGGGGGACAAGGGTCACGCATAAACCACCCAGGGATTATGTGATCTTTCATTAAATTTATAAAAGAACCTATATTATACAGGGTGATTTTTGGTCGTCAACGTTCCCGAAAACTACGGAATCTCCTCATCATCACGATCATTTTTCTCCAAGGAAGCATACCTGGGAAGTTTCTGGTTTCCAAAATATTAGGGTCCAAAGTTGAGTAAATAGACTGCGTTTTTCTGCATAAATGCACATAGACGCGCGTAGCAAGATTTTTTCACGAGAAATAATTAATATCTGTCTATAAAAAAACTAACATAAACACTAGACACTATAAATTTCGCCAGATCAAGTAATTAAAAAAAAAAATTGAAAAAAAAAAATTTTTCCCAGCATTTTTTGGCATAAACTTACTTTATTTGATGTATAGAGTACGTACCCTTCGTTAAAGGTGGCCACAAAAAAACACCCTGTATAATAAATAAATAAACAAAAAAGAAATAAAAAATATCCACTAAAGGCGTGATACCATTTCTCAAAATTGATAGTTTCGACTATGCCAGTCATTTATTGCTTCAATAAAATTGTATGCAACAGGCAAGATAATTGTGTTACTGCCGAGTCTTCATCGGGCACCATCCGCCACCATCGTCGCCGGCGCCGCCTTGTGCGAGGAGCGCGGGAGGGTGGCCACTCGGGTCTGAGCCACCACACTGTCAGACTACCTAAGCAAACGTAGCGGGCGCGTCTAGCCCAAATATATATTTTATTCTAAGCGCCCAACTCATTTGTAATCATCTATTTGAAATACCAATATAATACCTTGCATGAAAATCTTGGTGTCTAATTTGGATCTGAAAACCTACATTAAGTACGCCCTTATAAGCGCGTCCATAATTGTATAATATAAATGAAGCTTCTTCTTCTTCTTCAGCCTATTGCAGTCCACTGCTGGACGTAGGCCTCCCCCAGGGCGCGCCACAAGGCTACTGCCACAGGGGGGTTTTGCCCATAGTCACCACGCTGGGCAGGCGGGTTGGTTACCGCAGTGTGATTTTCGGAGTATGTTGTCAGTACGGGAGGCGCTGCTGCCCACCTCCCGGAAACCCTTAATCGCCTCGTACGATACCCACAGGCAGGCAGGCAGGGGTGGTACAAACTCTACTCTGCCGGCACCACGCGGCTAATGAAGCTTAAGACACTTTTAATTCATACAATATAAAAGGGTGAATGTTCTCCGTCAATTACAAAATGAAATAAATCCGAATCATCAAGCCGGCGGATCAATAGCTATTATACCATTGTAAGGTTACCGTGTAGAAGGCTAATTAACTAGGATAAATGTGGTCAACTGCAGTCTTCAATGCGTAGACTGAATTAATGGTTTGTAACAATGTTTGTGAGACAATTGAATAATAGCTTTGGTTTTTCATCCTTCTTTTGATGATCTTTTTGGAGATGTCGTGGGTATTTACATTCCTTGTAATAAAATACTTAATATAATTAAATATTAAAATATTCTTCTATGCTGCTCTGGGAGTGCAAAAAAAAGTGTAATACTACAGCTGCTTCTCTTCCCGGGCATACTGTACAAGTCAGTAGAGGGACATGAGGGTCTTGGTGTTTTGTAGGCGACGGGCTGACCACCTGTCACTACTAACCGAACTTGTACATCTCAACTATACCCTCAAAATTGGTCAATAGCGGCACCATGTGGTCCTATCGGCCCTTGGTGCTCTGCCTACCCCGTAAGGGATATAGGCGTGATTATATATATGTATGTAAATAAAATTCCTCTGCGACGAGGATAAGAGATGGGACGATTAAAAGAGGGGGGAACAATTATAGTTTTAACAGAATGACTCGGAAATATTTCCCATTGGATTCGCTACCGGTAGTTAGATTGTTGCACTAGTGCCGATATGGTTGATCGTTTCATCTTTTCATTCTCATCATTGTGCTGAGGGATTCAGCTTTGTTTGCCGAGATTTGGCTAGTGTATAGCTATCGGGATGAAAAAAAAACGTTGCCAATATGTAATTTAGAAAAGAGATGGTAAAATTCGTCATCCGAGTAATTGACCCGGTGGCTTAGTGGTTATAGCGGCTGGCACGGTTTGCAGTGGTCGTGGGTTCGAGTCCCACTCCCACCACATTTTCTTTATTCATAATTTTATAATATACAATATCTTGACTAAGATAAATTTATAAAAACACTTCGCCATTAATATAATTTAGTTAATGTTAATGAATGCATCATAACCCTAATTATATTCACATCTTCGTGCCCATTATACCTCAAATTATGAGCCATAAAGATTTACTAACGAAAATGAAATCTAATGACAAACCTGTCCCGTAAAAAAGCTGTACTGTATTACTACGAGTATAACCACAGTTTACCAAAATACGGTTGAGCAACTAACACCACCACGTCAGCATTTAGAAAATGATTTGCTAATTTCAATTTTGGTATAATGAAAATGGTTTCAATCACACTATGTAAGAAATAAAAAAAAAATACCAGGTGAACATTGTGTAGGTATTGTATTGAGTTTCGTCAAAAAGCCACTTGTAGTTTTTTGATTTTAATTTTTTCACCCGTACCTAAAGTTTATGCGGGTAAAAATATTAACAGCCGATTACTCAAACAATATTATAAAATAAATTTTGTTTAAGCTTTTAGCAAATGCAGTGTTTGAAATCTGCCATACATCAATCGATGTCGATGTGCCAGTACAATCTAACGAACGTTTTGTATGAAAATAAAAACAAATCATAGTAAAGCAAAAAAAAAGTTTATTCTCTTCTCAAAAAGCTAATAAATCTTAATACTTCACCATCGATATTAGTCGCTTACCCTTAAATCCTCAGCTCAATTACATAAGTTGCACAACTGCATCACACTGCACAATAACAAAACTGTGACAATATCATACTCGTAATCCAAATAAACCAAAACCAGAATTTCTCGAAAAAGGGGTTACCTATTAGTAGTGACATCACGTTTTATGTTATTTAATAATAAACCTCTATCATTACGACCTACAAGACGCTAGTGAAACTTGTTTTCAAAAAATTCCTTTTAAAGTATTATTATGGTAGTAGGTAACATAAACTTTAATAAACTACTGTTTAAAGTCCAAACTCTACTCGTAGTTGCCACGATCTCTGGATTAGCTAGAATCCTTCAATTATCCACGCTCAAAAAGAAACTTTATTTAAAAGGGATAACTTTTAAAGTTAAGATGGGTAAAACTCATGGAACCGAGAACCCTTCGACTTCAGCAAAAAATGGGGTGGTCAAATGTTTCATTCCAGAGGACTTATTAAAAAAAAATGTTCAAACTCTGACGTCAATAACATTAGAATAAATTAATGCTCGACTGATCCCATTGTCGTGTAGTGTGCGGCATACGAATAGTGCGATTAGGGGTCCGTAATAAAATTATAGTACCATAGGATGGTCAGAAATAGGACAACTGCCGAATCATTTGTATTCTATAGAAATTATATCGCGGCCGATGTGTTTGTCGAAGATTCCAATAATAATAATAATACTAAGACGGCCGATTGGTGTAGTTGGTAGTGGCCCTGCCTGCGACGCCATAGGTCCTGGGTTCGAATCCCGGTAGGTGCAAACATTGATGTGATGAATATCGATGTTTGTTTCCGAGTCATGGATGTTTATATACTTATCTATGTATTTATATACCATTGCTTAGTACCCACGACACAAGACCTTAGGGATCTTAGTGTGGGACTAAGTCAATGTGTTGTGAAAAAAAAAAAAAAATTAAATACATTTATTGAAAACTATAAAATGTTACAGTAATAATACCAAATGGGTATGAACATTAAAACATCGACTGGTCACAAACTAACGAACTTGAAATAGCAACTACATAGCATAGATTCACTGGGGTTAAAAAATCCTTTACTTAAAGAACAATACCGGCCCCCTTATTACCTAATTAGCAAACGCAAAGCGGTAGCGAAAATTGTACAAAAATCGCTGATTGCTTGTCAAATTCGTATTACGTAAAATGATTTACAAAGGAACTTTGACATTTCAAAGTGAATATTGTACAATTTTCGCTATCGCTTTGCTTCGACAAATATTTTGTCTTAGTATTACGCTCACGTCTATAAAGAATTTAACGACATCTCTCAAGATCAAGTGCTACAAGCCGTTTAGGCTCTATAGTGTGTTAAATAAATATACAAACTTCGATAAACATAACCCTCTTTCTCACGCAATTGAGTTAAACTGACTTAGATACTTTGAAAAGATCGGTCTCTTGAAGACCACATTTAAATACATAGTCCGGAAGTTTTACTGTTTACAGATTTATAAAGATTTTTATATACAGAACCACCACATAACGCAAAACCATTAACTCTTTTCGTTATTATCAAAAAGGAGTGGTCTGTTTGCCTGTACTTACAGTCGCGGTTGGTTTAAGATCGTGGAATAGATTCAATTTGGGGGTTCTCAAACCTTTCTAGTATTGTTCTTCGTAATAGTATTATAGGTAGATATTTGTGTGAAGATAATACAAGTATAGGAGTATATCAAAATAATTTGGATACGTGTACTGTTTCAGTGGGCCTTGATTGGTCATTAGGTTTGGGAATAACTGTAAAAAGCTATTTCCAAAGTTTATTTTGGGATCAAATAATAAAAATGAAAAATATGTAAAAGTCATCCATCATAGTCCTGTAGTAAAAGTTACATAGACACACGGCTGTGGCCCCGGGTAGCCAAAACTGCAGGATCACGAAGGAGATCTTATAGCCACGTTTAGCATAGTTCAGTAAAAGGTATTCCGATAATAGGGATGTTTACTATGATTGAATTTTAATGACATTTTATGCTTATCAGAATAAATCAACAAAATCATACCTATCTGTAAAATTACAATTTGGTTATGTGTCCAAATGAGGTAGTAATAAGCCTTCAAAGTTAAGTGGGCAAGTCCATTTTTCAAATGTAAAATTAATTGAAAATTACAACATCACATATCCACCTGCATCATTTACAGCAACTATCGCTTTGCGACCATATTTATAAATGCAATATTTAAAATAGCTGCAGAACAAAAGTTCTTTTACGCGCATACAAGTTACGAAAGAGTGACGTCTAATTGTGTAGCCGTTTGTATGGAGCGTTTTTTGGCAAGTCTAAAATTGTGATTTTGAAATCGTTGTATCCCGGAAAGTATTTACGCTAGCGAAGTTTTTCTTTAGCAAATGTTTCTTTTATTTTATGATCTTTCGATATAAATACAAATAATAAAAAAAACCGTAAACATCCCTATTAATGTTACGGCTAATAACTAGGTGCAGCCCTCCATGTGGCTTAAAACGTATACTGTAAAACCAGCGATACAGCTAAGTTAGTTTATATGTTTGTTATAAAATTATTAATAAAGAAATGGAAAAAATTCCTCACCCGGGTGGAAATCGAACCCACGACCTCTGCATTCCGCGTGTCAGTGCTCTAACCACTGAGCCACCGGGTCAATTACTCGGATGACGAATTTTACCATCTCTTTTCTAAATTACATATTGGCAACGTTATTTTTCATCCCGATAGCTATACACTAGCCAAATCTCGGCAAACAAAGCTGAATCCCTCAGCACAATGTTTAAAGATGAAACGATCAACCATATCCTAACGGATTATATTAATGGAGAAGTCATCCGAGTAATTGACCCGGTGGCTCAGTGGTTAGAGCACTGACACGCGGAATGCAGAGGTCGTGGGTTCGATTCCCACCCGGGTGAGGAATTTTTTCCATTTCTTTATTAATAATTTTATAATATATAATATCTTGACTAAGATAAATTTATAAAAAACACTTCTCCATTTATATGTTTGTATTAGACAGTGTTAAGAACAGAGATGAGAGCTGAGTCATCTTGTTAGGGCACGATGGGGCTGGCATAACTACACTAAAGTAATGTGGGGCAACAAAAAAAAAATGTATCCTGCCTATCTTTAGTAAGAACTACGTTAAGCCTTCATTATAAGAGCTAAAACTAGGTGCAGTTGTAGTATATTATTATTTCTTGTAAGTCGTTCAACTCTTCCAAACAAGTTTATCGCAGCTAATATTTGATTCTCAACCAACAAATTTTAAACTATAATAATATAATAATATTAAATATGTGTTTGTGTTTGTAAACACTGACCAATGCAATGCTAATATGTGATCTTTTTCTCAAATAAACAATTTTTATTTATTTTAAACTTCATCTTATATTCCACGCAAATGCGGCGAAAACTGTGTTCCGTAAGTTATTTATTCCCTACCCTTACTCGTAAATTGTTGAATTTGCATAAAAAACTGTGGCAGTCACACACTTCGCTACTGAATATATTAAGTCGTTTTTACGACTCTTGCGCGATAGATTTTGAGGTTATGTTGGAGTATTCAGTGGTTAAGGCATAGTAGAATGATCATTCTACTATGGTTAAGGGCTTGCTTGATTTGAAGGGTGGTGAGTTCGACTAATACCTTAGGGTCCAAAGCCAACCTCGCCTGCACCCTGCTATTTAACGGACGAGGCTCTGACGCTAGATAGCTTCTAATATTCTATAACATTTATATTGAATGGCAAGGAAACATTTTCTATGGAATTCGTTACCGGTCGCTAGCTTGCTGTATTTGTGCCCGAAAAGCCGCGGTAGGCTCACCCCTTACCGCGTGTGACTTGATAGACTAATTGGTGAAAAGTGAGTTGTGTAATTTTCTCATTTCTGTCCAACCTCTTTGGATCTTCCAATGGGCGTGACTATACAGGATGATTTTTGGTCGTCAACGTTCCCGAAAACTACGGAATCTCCTCATCATCACGATCATTTTTCTCCATGGAAGCATACCTGGGAAGTGTCTGGTTTCCAAAATATTAGGGTCCAAAGTTGAGTAAATAGACTGCGTTTTTCTGCATAAATGCAGATAGAAGCGCGTAGCAGGATTTTTTCACGAAAAATAATTAATAACTGTCTATAAGAAAACTAACATAAACACTAGACACTATAAATTTCGCACGATCAAGGAATTTAAAATTAAAAAAAAAAAAAAATCCCAGCATTTTTTTTGGCATAAACTTACTTTATTTCATGTATAGAGTACGTACCCTTCGTTAAAGGTGGCCACAAAAAAACACCCTGTATGTATGTATGTTTAATTCGACTATCGTTTTATATGACGTAGAAAAATAATCTTTTTCCATCATAGCGCAATTTCATTACATAAAAAAAATTTACAAAAACCAAATATAATAATAATCAAACACATCAAAGAAAAAATCACCAAAACATACCAAGCCACAGAAAAGTTTAGAGAAAACAAGATGCCTTATCTCTTTCTAACCTTAGACCTAATACGTTTGAGTGAGGCATAGAGCGAGCTGAGATTTTTAATTTAGATAAAAAAAGTAAAAGAGTGGATCCCATCGTTTAACATGCGTGCCTGGGGGCCCGTGACATTGAAAATAACGACTTTATGGATATGGCATTAAAAAAAAAACACTTTACTAATTGTACATAATATTTGCCTACAGCTTTACCTGTAGGTAGTCCACTGCTGAACATAGGCCTCTCCCAAGGACGTCCAGTGCTACCGCTTGGAAGTAATATAAAGAAGACTTACATTTTGGCAATAAAAGATAAATACATAAAGTAACGCCCGTGATACCCAAAAAAATTACATAGGTACCATCTATTCTAGAAATGTATAATAATGCTACACCCAAGGTGGGCTGGCGTCAGACAAGCAGCTAACCGTAAAACAAATGCCAAATCTTTGAGCATAAGAGTTTTAAAAAAAGAAACTGCATTGCTGCGTACACCCCATAAACAGTATGATAAGGACATGAACGTATAAAGAATAACGGACAGAGTGTTGTCAATACACAGAGTGAAGCATTCATAGTAAGCTCGGTAACGATATTCCATGGAGTAGGGATATGTATTGATGCGTTATCCACCCACACATACAAACCGTAGTAAGCTCGGCGCCTACTAGAAAATACGCATGCATACGCAACGCGCCGCCATTACAGTGCTTCAATCTGTGCATTGACAGCATTACATCCGCTGTTCTTTATACGTTCATGGATAAGGATATGAAGTAGGGCTGCTGCCCTACATTATTTTTCTCCTTTTATGCATACGGTGCATACCTTGCAACTAACAAACCTCGCGTAAAGTTACAACCTCGTTATATGTACTTAATATTTAACAGCAAAATATATAGAATATCTGTCAAATTAAAAATAAATAGATTAAACCTAGTTTTAAGCTTCTTATTAGTAAGCATTCAGTAAGGCACATCCATAGTACATATATAGGAAATAAAAACTATAAAACAACTTTAATTGAAAGAAAGATACCGCATCCTAAACATTAATATCACATTCTTGTAAATTTTTCTGCATACTTCTAACTTATTTCCAAGTATTTTACATGACAGAAGAATTTTATAAGAATTGTGAATTGACGGCGGCATCTCAAAATTACCTTTAATATCTAACTAATCAAAGTTATATTTATACGATCTGCAGACGAAGCTCACGCACTGACAGTTTGTCCCACTAGAGTGGGAATGCGTAATACAATTTTTGAACAAATTAAATTATTACAGAAAGATCACCTGAGGGGTGCGGTTTACAATTAGACCAATATTTGTATTGGAGACGTACATTTTCTTTGCCAATATTCATTTTAGACCGCTGATTGAGGTTCTCATACAGGTATCGGAGTTGTTGCCATGTTCTGATGTCGCTTGCAGCAATAGCATTGTAATGCTGACAAACAGTGTAACAAGCTTTACGCTTCTTTACTATACCCTATTTACGTAGTATGATGAACCACCTTAACTTTACCCAATTAGATTCGCGACTGGTAACTACAATGTGGTATGTTGTGCCCGAAAAAAGGCGGTAGGCTTAGACCGCGTCCCCATTAGGCAAACAGTGAGCGGCTGACAGTTTTCTTCCAGTTTGACTCCCTATACATTTTAAATACAGCACGTTATATACCCAGTTTGCGACGTTTCGCTTGCCGACTCATTCTGATTCGCAGCGAATGATGCGGGCGGACAGCGGCGCAGTTTGTTCACTACGCCGCGCCGGGGCGCTCCGTTCGTCTAGTTTACCTTCCCTCACAAGAATTCGCAAGCGCTTTGCAGCTAATACACTTTAGTACGCCGCTCAGTTGATATTGAGTTAGCGACCAATACGCCGCCACTCAGAGTCAGTCGGCGAACAGTCAGCCGCTCATTGTTCGCCTAATGGGAACGCGGCCTTACTCACTGTCAAATGGTACCTACTTGCATAGCTGACTGACGAAGAGTGTTTGTATATAGGTATTTGTGTGTGTATTTTTCGCTCGTTTAGTAAATTTTAATTTAATTATAACATCAATCTCTTATCATTTGTATACCATAACGTTAGCGTAACTTCATAAATTTTACGTTACGGTTACATCATTATATGACGTTAACATGAGAAATATTGAAAACTTATACCTAAATATTCCACTTTATGTACTAAGCCCTCAGAAGAAATCATTTATCTTACTATGACGGAAGTTTTTACGAGTACCTACCAATGGTGCGGAAATAGGCAATAGGTTTGTTCCAATAATTAAAAACACACGTCATTTTTCAACCTTCGTAATGCTATCTAAATAGTGCTACTGTTTCTAATGCAAGATAATCCGGACAATCGCATAACAACATGAGTCATAAGTACAGGGAGATCGGAATATGGCGGAATTGTCGGTATAAGTTTATTTATTTATTTATTAAGATTAGGCACACCAACATCACATGTATTAAAAAGTAGAATAATGATTATACATTGTAGCACAATACTGATACATGCAACTATGACTGGCGCACACAAAACATGCATTAAAATCCTTACGGCCGCGCCGCCCAATAGTCCATCTCGCGACAGTTAAGTGATACAGATATCCCTGCCTATTTTTAACCGACTTCAAAAAATTAAGGTTATCAAGTTGTCTGCAAGTATTTTTAGGACAAACGGCTAATGACTTTTCGTAGGTGTCTGGGTACTAAACTGAAAATAATATTAGAGAAAATGTCTACATTTAAAACAAAAGAAAAGAATGCTTTTTGCATGTGTAACTCATAAGTTTACGGGGCTAATTCTCGGAAAATTTTGAGCCGAAACGCAAACACTAACATACCGTTAACGAAACGCGGTGCGAAGCAATATATACTCACCGCTTGAACACTAAGGTATATTTTAGCACGCATCGGTCGCAAGTATGACAGAATAAAAACAAATATCTGTCTAGTGCTGAAATGTGTTTCATTACGTCACCGTAAAGTAATTATTGCATTGTTCTGAGCGTCTAAAACGGTTCCGTTTCGGCTTCGTTCCAACTCGAGACTTTTCGAGAATTGGTCACCAGGTAGGTAAGTAGAGAAGTATCCAAGACATATTATATGGTCGTGTTCCCTAAATGAGATAGCCAGAACTGCGGAATCACTAAGGAGATCATATATAACCACGTTTAGCTTGGCGGAGACAGATATAAAAGATCATGCTGGCTCACCGCCTAAGTTTCTTAGTCGAATCTTAGGTGAACACGCACGAAAGGAGATGCACCTGATGAGAATATATACTGAAACAGCATAAGCACAAAAAAACCATACAGATAAAAGGACAACTATGTTTTCTTGAAAGGAACCTAGCTTCTTTAAAAGCACAAAAAATCGATTCCTTAGAGTACCAAACTTAATTTATTTATTTCCATGTCGCTATACATACCAAGGGTTTAAGAAAATCTCGTTGAAATCGCAACCAACCTTTCCGCGTCCGTGGAACTCACTAGGTATTATTCACGTATACAATACATGCGCGTACGCATATTATCTTTTAAAGTGACTCATACGCTATTGCTTTGTAAATTGGATTTCGTGTTTTATATTTTTTAATTGCGACTCTGACCCTGTAGTAATTGCCATTTAATTGATTATTTTACTAAATGCATACTGTGTTTTATAGTAATAATTTAAAAGAGATTAATTATTGAATAACATGACCTGGTAATCCTGCTATCCTATCCTAATAATATTATAACTGCGAAAGTTTGTAAGGATACATCCGTATTTGTGTGTGTTTGTTTCTTTTTTATGCAAAAACTACAGAGCGGATTTCGATGAAACTTGCCAGGTATATAGAATACATCAATATAACACATAGGCTATAAAGTTCACGCGGACGAATTCGTGGGCACCCGCTAGTAGAAGTATAAAAACAAAACGATATGAAACCCGCAAAAGCAACAAAACAAAAGTCATTAACTCAATTTTATGATTCACTCGTCGCTCTTTACGACTCTTTTGATAACTTAAGCATATTTCCTAAAGTAGCCTAATACTTATTTAAAACTAAACTTCACGGTAAAGTTTATATATAAAACTTATCGGTTCGCCGACATGAAGTGGGTGAAAGTCGTCACTATGACTCAATACTGGCTGAGTAAAACGGAACAGGCAAAGTTGTGTAGTCATGGACGATCTACCACTGATTGGTTACAGTTAGAGAAAATAGGTTAATTTATCTCTTAGGATAAATAGAATATTTTTTCACTATGGGTGCGCCCACCAACGGGCCCTACACCCTCCACTGACCCTCGGATCTGATAACTCATAATTGCGACAACAGGCACTTGCACTAACTACAATCGCCATGAGACACATGTGTTGGGTTTTAGAGGTTCATAATAATTAGTGGTTTACTAATTTACTAATTTCTATAATCCTGAGGATGCCACGGTTGTTGGCGAAACATATGTAGATTATTTATCTAGTTTTTGATTTCGGAATAGTGCAATGTATCGTCTTGCATGCTAGGTGCTCGGGTCTGGTTTCTCATGGCGATTGTAGTTAGTGCAAGTGCCTGTTGTCGCAATTATGAGTTATCAGATCCGAGGGTCAGTGGAGGGTGTAGGGCCCGGTGGTGGGCGCACCCATAGTGAATGTTTGAACTTCCGAATTATAACGCCTAATACAATTTCATTTATAAAACAAAATATTTTTTGTTACGAGTTTTTTTATGAATGTGACCTAAAATTAATGTACCTATAGAATAACAATAGCGCAGTTGGCGCTGCAGGTCGCGTTATAGGTCTTGGGTCTGATAAATTACAATGTTTGTGTCCGAGTCATTGATATTTCTATAATTTGTCTACGTATTTATATGTAATCTTAGGGTTTTTATTATGTGTTATATAGGTAATCTCTTTATGATATATAATTGTGTTTAAAGAAATAAAAATAAGGTGTAGAGGGTAATGGAGTTAAAGTTCTGAACGACTGGCCAAACATCTATATAAATAGATATGTTTATATTATAAATATAAACAAATATGTTTCTAAACTAGAAAAAAAAAATATACCTATGTCGGAGATCAAGATGTCATATCCTACAGTCGGATCTCCAACGCCATCTATTTTCAATCGTTGAAGTTAGAAACGTCAAGTCGACAGCTATCACTGACTTGAGCACAGCTGTCACTTGGGTAAAGACAAGACAGAGTACTGAGAGGGCGCCACTGTAGATTTACAACGACCACCGGGTCGTTTGAATGGAGCCGGAGGGTATGCTGTCTTGCTGGTTGCGTCTGGAGCGAAGCACGGGTGCTAATCAGCCTCTGTCTTGTACTTACCACGTTTCTACGTTATCCGCTAGAATCCTAGTAATCTTGTGCGTAGATACAGTGAAAGTGTTTGTGATTCCTAATTAAGCTTGTTTACTACACGCCGCATTCTTTATTTCGGATTTTGGAAGATGTCGGACACACCTAACGGCACGCCAATCGACCCATCTACGTCATCAGAAGTGGGATGCAACCCGGATCACCCACATGAAACACGTGCTTCAAATAGTGACTCGAGCGAAGAAAAATGGCGTCTTCTCTTCGAGCAACAAAATCAAAATTTTCTGGCGTTGGTGCAAGCAATAAAACTACCTGCATCTTCAGACTCTATTCGCCTTCCTGATTTCGACCCAGAGAAAAGAGACATCGACGCCCGAGCTTGGATAACGACCGCGGACATATGTATCACAGATCGACATCGCCATGGATCTTCTCTGATGATCGCGTTAAGCCACGCACTCAAGGGCGAAGCATCATCTTGGCTGTCTTCAATATCGTTTCCTAATATGACGTGGGCCGATTTTAAGGAGCTTTTCGTAGCAAGGTATGACTGTCCTGAAACTGCTGCTTCCTTTCTCATCAGTATGCACGACAAGAAACCGAGAGATAACGAGTGCCTGACCTCATACGCCGCTACCCTCATAACATCCTTAATGGCAAGGTGGAATGGACTGACTACAGAACAGATAGCAATAGCCACTGTCTTAGCTCATATTTCAAAACAAGAGCCACGTGTTCAGAGGATTGCTATAACGACTGACATCAAGATGCGTAACCATTTACAAAAGGAACTGAAGGCTGTCTCGTTCCTGAAGAGAAGTTATTCATCAAGTATTTATCGTGATGGACCCGACCTAAAAAGAAACCGACCTAATGGATCTGCTGTGACCATCAAGTGCTTTAATTGTGGACAACTAGGCCACAAATCTCTTCAATGTCGCAACAAAGCCAATTCGAAGAAGCAAGATGACCGGTCCAAACACAGGTCCTTTCACGGGGACCATAACTCGACCAACCAACCTACAGGGAGAACCGATCGCATCACCTGCTTCAACTGCCGGGAACAAGGCCACTATGCATCCGACTGCCCGAAGAGGAAAATCAAGGAGGGGAACAACGGTACCGGCGGCGGCACTGGAACTGGTCCAGCTAAGGAAAAGCGAGTAGACGTGTGCATTGTGAATGCGCCTTCGGGTTCTCTGCGTCACTCTGGTGAGTCATTCCCATTTACTTACGACTCAGGTTCAGAGTGTTCCTTAGTTAAAGAATCGATTGCTTTGAAATTTAGTGGTAAGCGAATTTATGACAATGTTTCTATGACTGGTATAGGACAAACTTCTATAGCCTCGACCATGCAAATTTTAACGACAATTGACATTGATAATATTAACTTTGAGATACTCCTTCATGTTTTACCTGACCATTGTTTGCGATACAACATTATGATCGGACGTGAAATTCTAGCTATCGGTTTGACTGTACATATGTCGGTAGATAAAGTACGTTTCGAGAAAATTAACATAGTCGAATCATGTGATGTAGTTGCAAATAATGGTATAGACCTTGACTTGGTAGATACTGACGTTAGTAATGAATACAGACCTAGGTTGATTGAGATTTTAGAACGGTTCAAGCTTAGTTTCATTACCGGTACACCTACTTCTCCTGCTGACACTGAACCTATGCAGATACGGCTCGTAGACCCGCACAAGACGGTAAATCGTCGCCCATACAGGCTGACCCCAGATGAACGTCAGATTGTGAGGGGCAAGATCAACGAGCTGCTTAATGCTAAGGTAATTAGACCTAGTTCTTCACCGTTCGCAAGCCCGATACTTTTGGTTAAAAAAAAAGACGGTTCAGATAGAATGTGTGTCGATTATAGGGAGTTGAACGATAACACCGTTGCTGACCGTTTTCCTTTACCACTCATATCTGAACAGATTGCTAGGTTGCACGGAGGACATTTTTTTACAATTTTAGATTTAGCATCGGGATTTCACCAGATCCCTATCGAGTCGGAGTCCATAGAGCGCACAGCATTCGTGACAACTGAAGGTCAGTATGAGTACCTTACTATGCCCTTCGGTTTGAAAAATGCTCCTGCAGTGTTTCAACGTGCTCTCATACATGCTCTAGGCGATCTCGTGAACAAGTACGTTGTAGTGTACATGGATGACGTGCTAGTTGTGGCCAGTAACATCGACGAAGCTTTCGATAGACTAAAGGTAGTATTAGAAGTTCTTTCTGGGAAGGGATTTTCGTTAAATCCTAAAAAGTGCTCATTCCTGAAAGAAAAAGTAGAGTACCTAGGCTTCGAGGTGCGCCGAGGTCAAATTCGTCTGAATCCACGAAAGATAGTTGCACTTACCGCTTTACCACCGACCGGCGCTCTTAATAATCAAGGTAGATTTTATGATTTTCATTTTGATTCGGGTGCTGAGTGTTCACTAATAAAAGAAAGCGTTGCATCAAGTTTCAATGGTAAAAGAATTGCTAAAACTGTCTCTCTAACGGGAATTGGTCAAACCAGTGTATTCAGCACCCAGCAAATACTGTGTAATGTTGAAATTAATGATTATTGTTTAGAACTTTTATTACATGTTTTACCCGATGTGTATATGCGTAGTGATATTATGCTAGGTCGTGAAATATTGAGTCAAGGCTTCGTTATTAACTTGTCAACAAATAATTTTAGCATTTCAAAACAAAATAATTTGACAGTTTTAAATTGTGACGTTTTAACCGATTCTAGTATCAGTAACGACTTTAGTAATGTTGACACAGATATACCCTCTTGTAAAAAGTCAGATCTTTTAACTATTTTAGGTGAATATTCCAGTTATTTTACAACAGGTTTGCCAAAAACTCGTGTAACTACAGGTGAACTCGAAATTCGATTAATTGATCCGAAGTATAGAGGTCCTTTTAGGGTATCGGAGGTACTTGAAGGTAATCGTTATGTTCTTAAAGCCCTTAATTCCAATAGAACCTATAAGTACGCACATGACAGACTTAGGCGAATGCCTGCGAATGACATTACCAATGACATGCTGACATGTGACCGTGATGATAATCTGTGCGAACTTGACGGGGATGGACCGTCATGTTCTAATTAATGTTGAGTTGACTGATTGAGAGTGGTTTACGGATACCGGATAGAGGTATTCAAGAGTCACTGGATGGAAGTGACTAGACTGGTATACGGAAGCTGGATGGAAGTTTCTAAGAGTCACTGGATGGAAGTGACTAGACTGGTTTACGGAAGCTGGATGGAAGTTTCCAAGAGTTGCTAGATTGAGGCAACTAGACTTACTTGACTGACGTTACTCTATATGGATTGTATATACTGTAGCCTTGTTTTGGAATTATTTACCTTGTGTGTGCCAGACCATCAAGTTCCTAGTAATTTTGATATCGAAATTAATGTGACCTCAGAGTCTAAATGAATGAATTTTCATATGCGATGTACAAGTTACTGACCGGTTTTTTTAAATTGTGACTTTGACAAACCCTTGACAGACAGTAGTATGTATTTGTGGCAGAACCGAAGGACCGAGTTTCTGCTGTAGCCGATGGACAGTGCTACATGTGTGTGTGTGGGAAACCGAAGGACCGTGTTTCCGTAGTAGGTAGCCGATGGACTGTGCTACATGTGTGTGTTGGAAACCGAAGGACTGTGTTTCCATAGTAGATAGCCGAAGGACTGGCTATATGACTAACTGTTACTGTAATGTTGACCGAAGGAAAGGTCTGACTGATTTAAACGTATGTGCGAGTCTGCTTATCTTTTATTTTTTATGTCTTTACGTAAAGATTTTGGGAACTTGACGGTCGATGAGCGATTTTTGTGATTTCATGAACTATTGTAATAAGAAGTCTTTAAATTTAAGTTAAGTCAGAAAGACCGAGCGTGATACATGTTACTTTGCAAAATCCTCTTTCTTTCCAGAAACCCCACGCGAGGACGCGTGAGTTGTCAAAATGGCCGTGTCGGAGATCAAGATGTCATATCCTACAGTCGGATCTCCAACGCCATCTATTTTCAATCGTTGAAGTTAGAAACGTCAAGTCGACAGCTATCACTGACTTGAGCACAGCTGTCACTTGGGTAAAGACAAGACAGAGTACTGAGAGGGCGCCACTGTAGATTTACAACGACCACCGGGTCGTTTGAATGGAGCCGGAGGGTATGCTGTCTTGCTGGTTGCGTCTGGAGCGAAGCACGGGTGCTAATCAGCCTCTGTCTTGTACTTACCACGTTTCTACGTTATCCGCTAGAATCCTAGTAATCTTGTGCGTAGATACAGTGAAAGTGTTTGTGATTCCTAATTAAGCTTGTTTACTACACGCCGCATTCTTTATTTCGGATTTTGGAAGATGTCGGACACACCTAACGGCACGCCAATCGACCCATCTACGTCACCTATATATAAACCAGAAGCTAGAATTAACTTTTTATATCGTATAGTCTAAGCGAAGCCGGGGCATGTTCCTACAAACTTGTAAACTTAAGTCTGTAAACGTATGCAGAGCTACACGGCACATACATAAATTGAAATAGAACAGAAACGTGCGTAGCTCAGTAGTAATCGAGTTTAGAACTTTTACACGACACGATATTTGTCGCGGACTAAAATCCGATTTTTCCAATAGTTAGATGGATAATTTGAAGCAGTCTTTCTCTAAAACTTGATTAAAATAGAAACAGAATCATCTTTATCGCTATGGGTTATCTGATCATTTGGCCCTTAAACGTGAGAGTAAACGTGTGATATTTATATTTGCGGCTCTTACGACATGCACAGAAGGAGATCGATGCAGCTAATGTATTCTAGTGAAGTCCCGCATCAGCACAGGATTATTATTATAAACAAATAGGAAAAATAACCCACCCCCTGATTACCTAATTTGCAATAGTAAAGCCGAAGCAAAGTGGTAGCAAAACTTGTACAATATTCGCCTTGAAATGTCAAAGTTTCATTGAAATTAATTTTACAAGCGATCAGCGATTTTTGTACAATTTTCGCTATCGCTTTGCTATTGCTTTTAAGTAATCAGGGGGCCTTTTTTTCCCGAGCTGAGCCAAATATCTATCTATATCGGGCTAAGTATACAAAACGATCGTGTGCTGTAAATCGGCTTCAAGACCGGTTGTTATTGGCACACGGAGCGGGCCCGAGGACGCGATGGTTGCTTGATAAACTTGGCTTTGGGTTCGATCCTCGCCTGTGCTAAAGGTCTTTCACTCCTTGTTTATGCTACTTTTCTACTATTTTATAGTGTTTATAACAATAATCCCGCAGCTGATGTTGGATTTTACTAGAATACATCAGCTGCATCTTCTATAGCATGTCGTAAGAGTCGGCTAAGTTACTCTCACATCTTGCTCAGATAACCAAATCTAACCCATAACTAAAAATATAAAATTAAAAGTTTCAGATTTACTTGAAAATCTGAAATTTATATAAAAAATCCCATTTAACGGCAAACATAAACTTACACAACATTTACAATAATAAATAATACTTAAATAAAAAAGTTTCTCAACTTAAATTATTTGTTAACACCAAACAAAATCGTAAATAAACATAAATAAGTATATTAAACGGCGTAGTACAGTAGTGTACGGGTCGAGAGGACTGGTTACAAATCTATAAATGCAATTGATACATCTAACAAACCCTTAATACTAAAACACAAGTTATATAATTCCTTACTCCAGCTTACTCTAACTTGGTATGCGGTTGCAAATCCATAATGAAGTTTTGCGGTTGAAACAGCGTTTATGCTTAAGGCGGTTAAGTTTATTTTTGAATATTTTTCGAATTAATAAATTGGTGGTTAGCTATAAAGGGCATGAGGAGTCCAACTGGACCGTGGTTAGAGGTTGAGTTTATTATAAAGTGAAATCGCAGTGAAAAAGGCTTTAAGTGAGAATTAGACTAAACTCAGCTTATATTAAGTCCTATATTTTAAGAGATATCTATTACACAAATTCTCTTTTGGTTTGTTTGTACTTGAACCAAATAGACTTGACAATATGTCGGTGTTATTAAAAAACTGCGTCTTAAGTTTGTCAATTTTCAAAAATGACTTGAATGTATCCCGACAATCAATATTATAAATACGTAAGTAACTTTGTTTGTTACTTATTCAAATGCTTTTTTTTATTAAAAAATCAACAACAAGACATATATGTACATAGTTTTGAGTACGGAGGAGGACATAGACTACATTCTATAGTTCAAGCAGTAGAAGTAGCAAAGCAACAGCTAGTGTATAATAAAAATGACATTTTAATTATTCAGGGTTCAGCAGATTAAGCACTTAGGTCTAAGTTAAAGCTTTTAACACTTAAAAGGTCATTATTTAAATTAGACTTTTTAAAAGCCTAACAAAATAAAATTCATCTCAAAATCTTTTTCAACTTAGTGTCCTAGTTACGTAGGTATTTCTTACTGTGTAGTACCTACCAAAATTAAATATTTTTACTCGACTACGTCAGTACGAGTGTTATGTTTTTTGGAAATAAGTATGTATGTATTTAAGTTACTAGTGGACGCCCGCGAATCCGTCCGCGTGGACTACAGAAAAAACAAAATGTCGAAATTATCCAGTATAAAAACATTTTCCCGGCATAAAAAGTAGCCTATATATTAAGTGGGACCTGTCACAATATATTTCTGAAAACTGCATCGAAATCGGTTTAGCCGGTTCTAAGATTAGCTTGCACAAACGCACGGACAAACAGACAACCAGATAAAAATTCCAAAAATCATTCTCTTGGGTACTATTGCGTTGATAAAGGTCTCCTATAATATTTTTTCTCATATATCTTCCATGTACAGACATGTATGATGTAGATAGTGAATGGTGGAAATGAAAGCATTGAGAAATATATGTGGAGTCACTTTAAAAGATAGAATAACAAATGAGGTTATCAGAAAGAAGAGTGGTATAAACGAGGACGCTGTGACGAAGATTGAGAAAGGTATGTTGAGATGGTTTGGACATGTGCAGAGGATGGATGAAAATAGATTGACAAAGAAAGCGTACAACGGAAGAGTGGATGAGAGGAGAGGGTTGGAAGGGGAAGACCTCGCTGGACTTTCACTGATCAAATTGGTGAAATTCTAGAGAAAGGTCAGGTCAAGAGTACCTATCCTAAACCGACGAACGTGCATGAAGAATATCATGAAAGTAGATGAAGCGAAAGAGGTGTGTGATCTCTGCCTACCCCGCCGGGAAAGAGACGTGATTTTTATGTATGTAGATATAGAAGAAGATTAAGTATACTTATATATTTCTTTGGCACGGTCTACAATCCATGCTCTTGAGATATGTCATTTGATTCGTCTTAGTTGTATGGATAACACCGGCCCCCTGATTACGTAAAAGCAATAGCAAAGCAGAAGCAAAGCGATAGCGAAAATTGTACAATATTCGCCTTGAAATGTCAAAGTTCCTTTGAAATTCATTTTACGTAATACGAATTTGACAAGCAATCAGCGAATTTTATACAATTTTCGCTATCGCTTTGCCTTTGCTAGTTAGGTAATAAGGGGGCGGGTTGAAATTTTTACGAAGTTACTAGTCGTGTTGTTTTTAATAAGTAAATTTAAATTAAAAAAGGATATCACTTGAAATCCAGACTTAAAGAACTTAAATCGAGCAAAAAGTACGCCTTAAATGAAAATACCCCGACATTTTTCGAAACTTTACCCCTAAAGGGAAAAGCTTCAGCTGACAAAGTAAGTAACCTCTTGATGTTTTAAACGTGTTTGATGTAAATAACTCAGTATTCAGGCAATTCGATTTAAGACCTGAAAGGAATTTACAATTAAAATTACAAGAGTTTAAGACTTTACAAGGGAACCATAATACTTTTACTTTCAGGTTCTGTGATCTGCGACTTACAGTTCTTTATTTAGTTCTAATACACAATAGACAATGACAGTCCCGTTCCAAATTTATTAAAGAAGATGTGTACGTAATCTACCTTTATTTTACTGAAATATAAATAAATATACACACACTTCACAACACATTAACTTAGTTCCACATTAAGATCCATAAGGTCTTGTGTCGTGGGTATTAAGCAACGGTATATAAATACATAGATAGTTATAGAAACCTCAATATCAATATTCAGCATATCAATCTTTGCACCTACAGAGAACCCAGTACCTAATACATAATAATTACGCCTCTTTCCCGGAGGGGTAGGCAGAGATTACGGATCTCCATTTGCTACGATCCTGACACACCTCTTTCGCTTCATCTACTTTCATGATATTCTTCATGCACGTTCGTCGGTTTAGGGTACTCTTGACCTGACCTTTCTTTAGAATTTCACCAATTTGATCGGTGAAAGTCCGGCGAGGTCTTCCCCTTCCAACCCTTCCATCCACTCTCCCGTTGTACACTTTCTTTGTCAGTCTACTTTCACTCATTCTCTCCACATGCCCAAACCACCTCAACATACCCTTATCAATCTTCGTCACCACGTCCTCATTTATCATCATCATCAGCCTATTGCAGTCCACTGCTGGACGTAGGCCTCCTCCAGGGCACGCCATAAGACTGCCATGAGGGGTATTTGCCCATAGTCACCACGCTGGGCAGGCGGGTTGGTGACCGCAGTTTGTATTTCGGACTATGTTGTCAACACAAGAGGCGCTGCTGCCCACCTCCCGGAAACCCTCAATCGCCTCGTACGATACCCACGGGCAGACATGGGGTGGTACGAATTCTACTCTGCCGGCACCACGCGGCCTCATTTATACCACACTTCTTTCTGATCACCTCATTTCTTATCCTATCTCCTAACATACTTCTCAATGCTCTCATTTCCACTGCATTCACTTGACTTTGATGTTTTGGTTTCTGCCATACCCAACTTTCACTTCCATACATAAGAGTCGGTACCAAAACACCTCCATGAACAGCCAGACGTGCCGCTTGCGACACTTTCTGGCTACTCATAAAATAATTAAGTGCCCCATTCACCCAATTCCCAGCATTCACTCTCCTTGCAATATTTTTGTCATGCTTACCATCCTTTGTAAACAAAGTCCCTAGATACACGAACTCAGTCACTTGTTCCAATCTTTCTTCGCCAATCATTATTTTGCAATATACACATAAGTATTAATTAAGCCTTTATAAACCCCACAAAGTGATCTTGAATGTTATGTTTGTAAGTTATGTAATGTATGAGTCCAAGTCAACCGCTACATACGTTATCTTCCGCTCGTATTATGGTATCACTACAACACTAGCCTTTGATAGTTACGAGTATACTCCGGTAAGAGATGGTACTTTGTTTTCTTTGACATAAGATGTGGAGATTAACCTAAAGAATGTGTTTTCATATTACAATAAAGTTAAGTGAGATTAAAAACTTCGACCAGAAGTTTATTTTGTATAGTCTATCATACGTGTTTCCTATTAATATGGGGTTCTTACTACAAAAGGAGTATAAGCACATCGGAACTTCGACTTCGAAAATTGATACGTTGATGAAAAGAAACCTACCAAAAGCTGTACAGTGTTAATGCTTACACTTTTTATTTGACAACGTAAACAGATATGGGATTATTTTTAATATACAGATGTTGTTAATTATTTTAAACATACGTAAGCTTTATACATATGAATAACGAAATAAACTTGCCTATTTTGCATATTAAGGGTGATTTTGACCAAACTTTAATATTATGAGTAGTTGAATTTATTCCAGAACTATTTCAATTAATTATACAACCCATAACAAAACTTTTAGACGTAAAGCTGATTAAAAAAATGTATTATGTTGCTATGAGTAGAATAGCACTACCCCATGTCTGCCCATGGATATCACAAGATGCGTTTATGGGTTTCAAGGAGGTGGGCAGCAGCCCCTCCCGTGTTGACAACATAGTCCGAAAATCACACTGCAGTCACCAACCCGCTAGCCCAGCTTGGCGACTATGGGCAAAACTCCCTATGACAGTAGCCTTGTGGCATGCCCTGGGGATGGTCTACGCTCTGCAGTGGACTGTAGGCTGATGTATGATGTTTCTTGGGGAGTGTAGGAAAGCACTAAGAGAGGATCTTCCTTTGCAATAAAAAAGGAACAAGTATTAAAAAAAATGTGGACAACGTTTTGGGCGGCCGCTAACTATAAAAATAAAACACATAATAAACATAATAAACACAATAATATACATAGATAACGAACGGTCATAACTTCTATATGCCCATAGCTGATAATAGAGCTTAATGACAGGTTTTTTATGGTAATTAGGCATCAAGTACACCGTAGCTTAATTTATTTCAATTTTGCAGCCACTTGGATAAAATCATCAATTCATGTAACAGCTAGCCGAATATTCGATAACCGTTTCAAATTGATCATAAAACACTGCTAAATTAATAATAATAATAGAAATGACAGTTAGGTATAAGAATATGTTATAAATTATTAAAAAGAAAAAAAATCTCCCTAGTGAGATTTGAACTCCGACCATAAGAATATTAATATAAAAATAGAGCGATATACTGCAAAAATAGATGGGGCTTCCAAAAAATTGGGCCAAATTAACAGATATAAAAGTTATATTTTTTTCTGTACTTCATCTCATAGATATAAAGATGATAATTAGTATAATTGTCTTTATTCGATATGAAGAAGAAGAAGAAAAAAATGTATAGAGGATATTTTTTACTGTCTACGACTTTGTTTGACAATATAAGACAAGACAGTCTAACCAACAAGACACTGCTATACTTATATTTAGTAAATTTAATTAGTATATAAGACTATACAAAGAACGGTGTGCTTGAGGCCGTACATAGGAAGCGGCCATGATGCGGTACAACGCCGGCGCAGGCGCAGACACGTGAAGCGGTTTTGCATAAATAGGTTTTTATCTATACTGTTTTAAAAAAACTATGTATGTTTGAAATTGTCTTCCGGCTCAAAGGGTGGACGGAGTTTTAAATAATAAATTACTACAGCGTAAATAGACATTACTAAGATAAAAATCTACATTAATATTATTATACGTATACACTCAGATGCGTTAGCCGGGTAGCCGGAAATTGCAGATTCCTAAAGGAGATCCTATAGGCATGTTTATCATAGCGGTACCGTAGTGAGAAGTTTCCCCCGGAGTTTTGAGTTATCTAGTGAAGCTCCGCAAGATCCGCACAGGTTATTCGATGTAGATTTTGCGTTGCCCAAGTTTAGCGATATTTGGTTTAAGGTTTGTTTTACTATTTAGCACTTATTAATATATCTTTTTACGATACAATTTATTAGTTATAATATGTTAACCTAAAAAGATATCGAGTATTGCGCGTGCAGACAATCATTTAAGGCGAAAGAGCTTGAAATAAATACACAAATATCTGCTGAATTACGCACTTACAAGCTACACGTGGCCAAAGTTACAAAAGCAAAGATAATAATGTATTATTATTGTGGAACATTATTATTTTCCTGTCGGAAATTGAAAGGAATTTATCCTGATAATAATAATTTCCGTGAAATGTTATTTGTTTTTAGATAATATTTTAACCAATTCATAATAAGGCTATTATATTTTATTTTGGGGAGATTAATGAATAATTAGATAATATAAAATGGTATGGGCATTAATAATAAACTAATACGTTTCTAGATAATAATTGTCGAAAAAAGCGGGTGGGGCTGTGTCGGGGCACACGGCCGTTGGTTTTAACGTGAAACGTCTATGTTAGCGAATCGCTTTTAAAGTAAAAGATTGAAATGAAAACAAGATGGACGCTGTTTTAAGTATTTTAATAAAAAAAGAACAGGTACGTAATAGAAACATAAAATACATAGCAAATGTTTATATATTTATTGTCACTTTCTGGTTATTTTAAATAGCAGCCGCCCACGACTTCGTCCGCGTGAGGGGGCGTTGTACCCGTGCGAAGCCGGGCAGGTTGTTGTATAGACTGTAGCCTTCCTTGGTAAATGGGCTATCTAACACTGAAAGAATTTTTCAAATCAGACCAGTAGTTCCTGAGATTAGCGCGTTCAAACAAACAAACAAACAAACTCTTTAGCTTTATAATATTAGTATAGATATAAATACTGTCCAAATTACACTTATTTTTGTATAAATCAATCGGTTCAAATAAACTTGACAAACACACGAAAGAATCACCACGCTATAAAGTCGGAGTCACGAGTTACACTGAATAGAAACAAGCGTGAGCGCCGGTTTCGCACAGTTATCGCAGTATCCCTCCCCCGCCCCCCCGCTTGACCCCGACACGAACTCAATGTCATAACAGCGAGCTGACTATATAAGTGAAATATTTACACCACATTTTTGTTTCTAAGACCAATAGTTTTTTAATTATTAAGGTACGATGATATAGACCTTTTCGTTACGGTCCAGTTTTTAAACCTGGTACCCGTATGTGTCGGCGCGATTTTAAAGACGTTTCACGTCAAAAAATTTTTTAGCGTTCACTGTTGTATAGGTACATAAGGGTGCTGGGGCGTTACGGTCCGCGGGCCGAAACGCCTAAAAGCATTTTATTCATGGGGATATTCGGTCCACAAATGGAAACTAGACCGAATCGCCGAAAAGTTCTTCTTAAATGAGTAGATGCCAGTCGAATACAAATAATTTACTTTTTTTAATCTTTCGTTCACCAATTTATATGAGTTTATTCATTACAAATACATGACCATACCCTTAACCATGAACGTATAGGGAAAAGCGGACGTAATGCTGTCACTGCACAGATTGAAGCACCGTAAGTGCGGCGCGTTGTGCATGTGTACGTATTTTCTAGTAGGTGCCGAGCTTACTATGGTTTGTGTGTGTGGGTGGATAACGCGTCAATAGACATGCCTACTCCATGGAATATCGTTACCGAGCTTACTATGAATGCTTCAATATGTGTAGTAACAACACTCTGTCCGTTATTCTTTATACGTTCATGCCATTAACAAACAAACATAGAAACAAATCTTATCTCTGTATAATATTAGTGTAGATGTAATATTAATAAGTAGTAATTTTACAAGATGCTACATTGCATTTTATTTATTTCTAAATTTTTGGTACCCAACTGTACTTGAATCTTTCAAAACAGGTATTCATATCGGGACGAATCGCCCATTAATAATAAAAATATGGGGTGATTCGTCCCGCGGGACGAAATGACCCATTCAGAAGGCAATTTTAGGCGTTTCGGTCCGCGGACCGAAACACGAGCGGACCGAAACGCCCCAATACCCGTACATAATAATTTTATATAAAGCACGAACAATAAAATTTTAAAATTATTAATTTGACGAATTTTACCATCTCTTTTTCTAAATTACATATTGGCAAGGTTATTTTTCATCCCGATAGCTATATAATTTTATAAACAATCAGCAATGGATTGCGATCTACGAACGAATTTCATAACCACTGGCCGTAAAGTTAGACGACGGTCATTTTGTGGTATCTATGCCATTAATTATTCATTGGTAAGGTCAAATACCCACAATTCAAGTTTAAGCAAATCTTGCTTATAATACGTCAAAGTTGGCGAAATTTTAATCACTTTCCACCACAAGCTTGGAAATAACTTGAGACCAAACAAACAATAATGGCCGACAGTCAACGGCTGTGGCCAAACTAATGCATTCAAAATCAATGCCCTCCATCATAAACTTTGTACAAGACATCAAAGGATAATCCTGACTTAAAATCCAATTTTCCACAGAATAAATGCGATGTAGATAGGACAGACGAAACAAAAGTAGCGAATTTTTTTTTTGGACACTACACTACAACGTTAGCCTCGAGCACACCGGATGCGTATGCGTGCACGTAAGCGTAGATGTACACGTACCTCAGAGTTGTAATGTATGGAACTGTATAAACACGGGTAGACCGGATGCGTATGCGTAGTCGTAAGCATAGACGTCAAGCGGTGACAGTTCCATGCATTAAACTCAGAGGTACGTGTACGTCTACGCTTACGTGCACGCATACGCATCCGGTGTGCTCGAGGCTTAAACTGGTGCAAATGGTGACTGGAAACCTGAAGTAGAACTAGAGCGAACACGTTAGTCGAATGCACGTAGATTAGCAGGCAGAGATGGTTATGAACTGAGTGAGAGAGTAACCGGCGTAGGAGAAGGTGATCCAGGAGAAGATGGAGGAACTTACTGGACAAGTTCCAGTCAGAGTGGGACACTGGCTGCAAAAACAGATGAGAGGACGATGCCCAGCGGTGGGTCACTTAAAATACTATTTAAAAAAACTAGATTATAGGTACATATAAATATTGTTATAGAAAATATTGGTTTGCTTATTTAAATGGCAATCATTAAATTCTGCCTTCATATTCCAGTAGCTTTAGGATCTCATTTGCTAATTCGTAATCCTGCACTTTTCGCTACCCCATTTACATACACACTTACGTCATACAAACTTACGTCATACAAACTTACGGCACACATACTTATGTCATACATACTTACGTCATACATACTTACAGCACACATGCTTACGGAACACATACTTACGTCATACATACTTACGGTCCCGTTTTTATTTACGGGAATGAACGTACATACTTATTTATATACACGGGTGAATTCCGGAAATGCGGGAGGCAGAAGTGCAGAATCATAAAAGAGGTCCCACAGTCACGTTTAGGATGGCGAGGATAGATGTAAATTGATCAGTGATAAGATGCTAGCTCATCGTCTGAGGGTTGCCTCCGAGTTCCTTACTCGATTCTAATGACATGCGCGGAAGAAGATGCAGCTGGTGTATTTCAGCGTCACCTTGCATTTCAGAGAACATCTATTCCAATATACCTACCTCTTAAACCAACTAGAATCACTTAAACTGCAGCACGTTCAACATCATTCACTAAAGTTCTCAGCTATCACCCTTTGGTGAAGCTTATAACCTTTATAAAATATTCAATACATTCAAAACTTGCTATTAAACGCACCAGTGCACCACCCCTGGCACATCATAGAGTAGACATGCCAAAGATGCGCAGACGCGACACTTTGAACCGGACACTGCCCGAAGCAAAGGTGGGCATACATGCGTTCCCAATTATGGACGGTGCTGTGAGCATGTTACAGATATCCATTATTATCGACCGCCCTCAGGGCTGTATTGGCCTGGAAATGCTGAAATGGCAAAGAGTAGTGATGCAGAAAGGACACTATGTTATTATGTAGGTAGGTATATACTTTTGTGTGTCCGTCAGTTTGAAAATCTTTTAGGACTTGATAAATTTTGGCTACGAATTATAAACAGCTTATTCATACTTTTAACGAAATACTAAAGTAGGAAGAAGGAACTTAATGCAACTTCCTTCGAAATAATAAAACATCATCTAAACGTTAGTAATTATATTGACCAAGAGTAAAATAATAGAAAATGTACTAATAAGGTGTGCCAATTGATAAAACTTGTTTAATTTAGATCTGCACTCTGCCTGGAATTAATTATGCGCTTATGTCATAAAATAGCTATAAATTAATGAAAATATTCACTCTAAAGCTCGTAAAAAATGATTCTATATAAGAGTGTCCTGTCTATAATTATTTTTATTTATTTTCTTTGTGAGGCACTTAATTCAATTTTATTTTAGTTACTACGTGTAATTTAGGAATAAAAAGATTTAATTCATTTAAATCATACCAGTGTTATTTACTTTAACTCTTCTATATACAAGTATTTATTACTATAACAAAATTAGGAGCTGGTAATATCACTACACTGCCTTTGCAGTGGAGAGGCCTTTGCAGAGTTGTGATATATCGTCATTAGACCACATATAAATTTTTTATTTTTATTTAGCAAGTGAAATCATCGTATAAAAATTTTAGCGTCCAATTATGTATATTTTATTATTTCACTTACTTAATATTTTAAACATGCAGATGAAGCTCTACAAATCGCAATGAAACTGAAACACAATAATGCAGCATGTCACAAAAAACCTCTCACAAATTCGCACAAAGTCCCTCACTAAAAGCGCACAGCTCAAAAACTTCAAAATCCGAAATAGCCAGAGGGCAAGTAGACTAAGTGGCGATCGCAAAAAAACTACAACTCTCCAGTCAGAACTTCCATAAGTGCTTGAAAAGTTCCACGGAGTTACTTAAGTTGGAGGGAGCGTATAATCGTTTTCTATTCACTCGGCCGTGTGTAGACGCTGCATGAAATGGCTTTTTTACTTCTTTTCGCTCCGGAAATGAGCGTAAGTTGACTTTTTAGTTGACAACTCCAATAAGTTGAAGTTGTGGGATGGGTACAGCGGAAGAGCTGGTTAAACTTCTGACCTGTATAAGCTATGGAAGCGTTAGAGAGCTTTGTACATTTTTTTTTTCATTGTGTAAATATCCTTTGCTGACGCGGAGCTTCTCTAGAATATATCAGCATATTCATATTCCATAACTTTTACAATTTGTATAGTACTGACCCTATTATAAACTTCAAGATCTAGGAATACCATATTTTTAAGCACCGTTAGTAAGTATTATTGTAAAAAGTTAACAAACAAACTGACAAGACAGGGATACTTATCATTCATACTATGGGCATAGTGCAATAAAAAAAGTATCATCAATTACTAACATACTATGACGATATTAGCAAGAAGTTATTTGTAAATTTACAAAATACATATACTGCTTCTAATAAATGAAAAGAACAAACTTTATTAAAACACTGTTATTTTTTTAAAGCGTCTTTTTGCCTAGGTACGTGTAGTTTCAATTTTGAACTTATTTATACGAACTTGTAAATCATCAGGCAACATTTCACAAAAACCTTCACAAGGGTGTTAAAATTCTTACACCACTAATGATATAGCTTGATCCGAATCTCCTTTTAGCATAGCTATAAAACTAAAATTACTTCCAAACCACCTTTAATTGCTTGCGGTTCCAAATTTCAAAGATTTCCGGAAGTCTAAATTATCAAACTCGTCTGTCTGTTCGTTTACGAGCCTGTAAGTATAAGAAATATCGCACTAAACGCATACGCTGGTGATTCATTGAGTAATAAAAATCGAAATTATAATTTTAGTGCCGCGTTCAGACGATGAGTTGTTCGTCGTAAAGATAAAAGGTTCGAAACTAATGAACGCATTCGAACGCGTTTATAAGAAAAATAAATAGTTTGTGCTCAGCTGTGACATAAATGTGCAATGGAACAGTCGCTTTATGACTAAAAATGGTTCTAATAACTGCGATGTAAAGTTTATAGGATAAAATCATGGGTCATCATATCAGCCTATTGCAGTCCACTGCTGGACGTAGGACTCCCCTAGGACACGCCGGACAGTAGCCTTGTACTGTCATAGGGGGTTTTGCCCTTAGTCACTACGCTAGGCAGGCAGGTTGGTGACCGCAGTGTGATTTTCGGACAATGTTGTCAACACTGGAGGCGCTGCTATCCACCTTCCGGGAACCCCTAATCGTTTCTTACGGTACCCACAGGCAGACATAGGCACGTACCTACTCTGCCGACACCACACGGCAAAACCATGGGTGTACAAATATAATTCAAAATTTATTATATCTATCTATCTTCTATGCTGCTCTGGGAGTGAAAAAAAAACGTATAATACTACAGCTGCTTCTCTTCCCGGGCATACTGTACAAGTCAGTAGAGGGACAAGAGGGTCTTGGTGTTTTGTAGGCGATGGGCTGACCACCTGTCACTACTAACCGAACTTGTACATCTCAACTATACCCTCAAAATTGGTCAGATGTGGTTCTATCGGCCCTTGGTGCTCTGACTACCCCGTAAGGGATAAAGGTGTGACTATGTATATGTTTGTGTGTGTGTGATACTAGTGTATAGTTTTATTCAGTATTTTTATATGTATCATGCTCCCAAGTTATTTAGTGCCTACGCTTTGAAGTTTTGCATCTATTTTTGAGAATTTTATGTAGGGATTTAGACTTTACATTTCTTTATAATTACACATTATTCCTTTGTTAATTTTACACAAAAGATATTAGTTTTCCATCTGGACTATATCAAAGCGATTTACAAATGAATTTTGCTTTAAAATTAACTTGAAAGGGCTTAATTAAAAAGCATTTATTATTTAAATTCAAAAGATTTACGTTCTGAAGTCTACTAGAAAATTGAAATCGCAAGATTTCTCCATATAGCTTTCTGCATATCTTTTGAATTCTTAACTTGATTTTTGGCGTAATTAATTTTAATTTTTAAAGACACACATTTAAGTTACAATCATTGATTGCTGCTTTTCACGACATCAATTTTATGTAGATAGGTAAAAAGAAAATTAGTTTAATTTTTGCCTAGACATTTACTAAGTAACTGAATCGGTATAGGAGAGAAAATTTCCAGTAGCAAAACAGGGAGGACTACCTACTCGATAAGACTACTGTAAATGGAAGTAATTCACACATTTATTTTCTTTTTTGTTTAATAAAAACTTTGCACACCTCTGCCCAGCCTCTTTGCGGGATAATTAGCGTGACTGTATATATGTATTTATGTATCAATAAAAAATGGCGCTAGGCAAGCTTTTTCTTCATAAGTAAAAATTTACAATAAAAATTTACACAGTCAATGGGAGAAAAAATATAGATTTAAAAAAATATTTTAATAAGCATTTTTACACGTCATTAACGAACATATAAAAGCTTACTATCAGTAATCTGTAAGTATGTTTTATGGCCTATAGCCATTTAAAAGTGTTAAGACTAAAAAGCCTTAAGCACCCATACGCTTCCGTAGAGATAACCTTTGTGTAAGTACCTAACTTGCCAGCAACATCATAGCTCATATTGACAAAGAGTATAAATTTGTAGATAGTCTATACTCCAAATATTTGTTTACCTACCTACATATCTTATACAATATTATAAACCGGTCTCGAAGTACACCAAATAACTTGACCAGTAGATTTAACTGTTATTTCACTATAGATTTGACTAAATGAGCGTAAATTGGCGTTGACATAACTTTGAGAAAAAGGCGGCATGTGATGTGTTAAAGCTATGTTTTTTTTTGCTAGAAAACTAGACTTATGTGCGTTTTTAACAGCTGTTCGGATTAATTAAATATCAAAGAGTTGCCATTATAACATCCAATTTACGGTCTATATGTTTAATGAGCGAATTCGCCAATAATATTTACAGAAAGTGAACATATTTTGAAGAAAATTTACCTTTAATATAAGGATTAGGGTATTAAATAAATACCCTATTGTCCCCTATTTCTCTCTATCCAATCTATCTATTTTTATAAACTTAACATTATAATATGCCCCCTCTATCCTGGCCCACCTCCACTTCTCTAATCAATTCACAAAAATAAAATATTTTCTAGGTAATTTTTCTAACAAATCTGTCTCTACCTAATCTATGGTAGTTGTTAAAACCGAGTTCAGTTTGGGCGCTAAAAGGCGTATTAACCTATTTTATTTGAAAGTTATTCTCTGTCCACACTTGTAAACTGTTATCGTAAAGGGCTTGGGTCATTGAGTAGGGGCATTGAGGAGATTCGATAAATCAATGTTGAATAGTATAGAATAAATTTATTCACGAAGTATTTATTTTGTAGTAACAGACATTTAACAATTATAGTTTAATATGCAGTTTATCTCTGGTTTCTAATGAGAACTGATTTGAAAAATTCTTTCACCCTTTCTATCCAACATTATTAATGATGAACATAAGTCACTTTATATCATCTATACTGTATAGACTATACATATAATAAAAACGTAACGGATCGCTATCTGTACATGAAAGATATATGAGAAAAAATATTATAGGAGACCTTTATCAACGCAATAGTATTCAGAAGAATGATTTTTGCGCTTGTGCACGCTAATCTCAGAAACGGCTGAACCGATTTCGATGCATTTTTCAGGAATATGTTGTGACAGGTCCCACTTAACATATAAGCTACTTTTTATCCCGGGAAAATTTCGACATTTCGTTTTTCTATAGTCTACAAGGACGGAGTCGCGGGCGTCCACTAGTATAAAAATAAGGGCTTATCAGGGAAAACATACAAACTAGAGATAAACCACCTATGGCTATGGACAATACGCAGAAAATATCAAAAGCACACGAAACAGGCGAGCGAGTATATGAAGAAATCTTATTATATTATACCTTTTATGTTTTTTTGTTGTGTATAATAAATAATATGAATGAATGAATGAATGAATGAAAGAACTTAATAAATGAGCATGAAGCGAAAGAGGTATGTGTGGAATGTACTAAATGGAGATCTATATTGTCTGCCTACCCCTATGGGACATAGGCGTGAGGTTAAATATATATTTATGTATGTATGTACATATGTAGTTATTGCCAACTCCTCTTAATTCTTCCTCGATGGGTTGGGTATACTTCTCAGTTGTATTTCAAACGGTTAACTAATACTAGAAGCTGTATAGTAGCTGTCTAATGGCACTTTCTGAGAACACTATTGGGTTTATTGTTTTTGGTTTCAATAATTTTTATTGTTTGTGACGTTTTTGTTTCAAGAATGTGAATATTTTAATGTTATTGAGATAAGCCTATACTTTGATTACAAAATAAATGTTTGTTTATTTTTAAATTGTAATTTACCAATCCCAAACGATAAGGAAAGAGGGGTAAAAAAAATTATGGCCTCAATTTTTAAAGAGTAGTGTCGTACAAAATATTTTAAAAGCAGGCATGAGCATGGTAGATATTATTTTTATTTGTGTTAGAAGAACATTGAACATTGAATATAGTGTTTGTGTTTTTCGAAATAAAACTTTCATAGAATAAGATAAATATTTATATAAAAAGAAGACTCATAAAAACAAACTTATACTTTAAACACTTTAATGAAATCTTCAGCGTGTAAATAAATAAATTTTCTACATGTCTATAAATTTTAATACATGAAATTAAATTTCAATTGAATAAAGTGTATGTCCACTATTGTCCACAGTTCCACACAGACAAAGGTGCAGGGGCAGCTAGTATAAAATAAATTACGCACCAATACAGCAATAACATGAGCGTTAAAAATATATTAAAACTTAATTAATCACACATAAAAAACTTACAAATGTTGCCACCTGCGTAATTTCGAAAGTCCTAAATTTGCATTTTTTTAGGGATCAGTAACTTTGGAAGGGCTGAATTTGAACCATAACTATTATAAACTTATTTTCTTTCCTGCCTCTTTAATATAGTAAAATAAAAGAATTGTATAATACTAAAATCTCATTCTAAACTAGTACCCTGCGACTTCGTTCGAGTGGACTACTGAATGTCCTTTTTTGTACTCCCAACTACATATATGTATCTATGCAAAATTTAATAGAACATTGCTTGAGAAAATAAAGCTTGTACAACTAACAAACAACCAAATAAACAAACTTACGTTAGGGTGATATTTTTTATATACTTTACTCTATGGCATTTTACTCAAGTCCATACACTTACACAGCTGAAAATTTAAATTGATTCTCATCTTTTATCAAGTGTTAGTTTTTTCTGATTATAATACGGAACCCAATATTAATATCCTTGTTTTCGACCCGATAATATATTAAATTAATTAACATGCATTTGGAATGAACTTTTTTAAGTGTAAGGTTCTTGTCGTCGTGTAATTAACAATGGAAGGGTTTTTAAGTTTTAAACAAGGAAGTGGGTTATTTATTACTAATTTAGGAAAGTAATTTTGTTGGAGCTATTTCCCTTAGTCCTTAGTAGATAGAGCTAGAACACACGGATACAAAATTATTTTGGTACATTTACGTGTAGGTACATCAAAAATTATATTATTATAGTTTGTCTGTGGCTAGACAATTTACAAAGAGAATTTCTCGATCTACATTAGAGATTTCTTCCAGCCAACTAGTCAAGTTAAAACAGTAAGTAACAGTTAAAATATAAAATGTTTGTACAATATAAAGGTACGTATAAAGGTGAGCTTATCTCTAAAAGAGATTTATCTCAGCAATAAGATTTATGCGAAGAAATAAGAGAACAAACAAAAAATAATTATCTGATTACTTAACATTTTGTAATAAATAATAACGAATTCGGTAGTTTTCCATCCCACAATATAAACAAAACGCCTGGAATCCAAAACAATTTTACCATCATTTAAATAGCTATTCAAAAAATTCGCCGACAAAGCGACAACATAGCATCAATCAACTATGTTGACGGTAATACGGTGGAATTAAAACCAGGAACGTGTGAGTTTGCCCACGGGAGAGGGTTCCATGCTAAATATATTAATCTCCAGTTATATTACACATAGATTATTTTCTACTTCTTTGTTCTGCCCTATACCCACTATTTAAGATCAGTATCTTCATTCTTCTGCATCTTGATGATTTACCCTAGACTGACATTTCAGACATGTGAGCTTCCTTGATTGTTTCACATTTTTGGCGTGCTACTTACAAGCCGTTTGTAAAGTTACGCACCCGTTAGGCACGACATTTGACAGGAAAATATGATTGAATATCTGATTAATTGAATTTTTTTTTGGACAGTAGTTTTTGAAAATTTTATACAACAGTATTTTTTTTATCAATAACTTAGCGAGGTAATAGATAATGCACCTATTTTTATGCACAACCTTGTGCACAAGAATATCGTAGATAGATTCTCCGTCATGCATGACTAAAAATATGGAGGATATTTTTACTATGTTAACATTTTGAAAAGAAGAGATACTTAAGTTAGTGCCACATACTTGGTTATATGTGACTTGAACCTTTTATTCTCCTAAGCCTTAACCACCAAGTAAACTTAATATTTTTCTATAGCAAGGAACCCTAAAGATACAGTGGTATTATTTTATATTAATTTATGCAGCTACAAAAAATAACCCTATTCTAGTTATTTACAAATGGTTAGGTTATGTTAATGAATTGTGGAGAGAGTAATTTAGTTGTTTTTATACCGTAGTAGGAAAAAATACATATTTAGTTTTTTCCAAGCGTTTGACTGAAGTATACGCGTGACCAAAATTCTAGTTGTAACTAGGGCCTCACAACAATACCCAGGGGTACTCGTATTAGGTATATCGTAAATTCGTTGATTTAAACTTCAATCATGGATTACTTATGGAATAAATAACTAATGTGTTAATGAAAACAAAATAATTATGTTACTTAGATTTATGGGATATACAGGGTGTAACAAAAAGGGTATGTTAAGCGAAAAGCTATGTAAATAGCCCACTGTAGAGAACCTATCCACAAAATTTGAGACCCTAAATCATATGTCTGCAAGAACGGCCCGTTGCTTACTCGAGTCTTACGACTTGCACGGTAGGAGATGCAGCTAATTTATTCTATTTAATTCTAGATACCTGTTTATAATACAGCTCTTATGTTTTATGTTCATTATATAAATAAATTTAATTTGTTAAACATAAAGTATACCTTACGATGATATGAATTAATTTAAGCTCTCGTTCTTTTCGGCACATAAAAGCTTTTGCCGTCCATTATGAAGATTTTACCTTGATTTTATCCAGGAAAGCTACTCAATAAGGTAGTCGTAATGAACAACATATTATGTATCAAAGGGATACATGCTCATAAGTGTATACATTTATAAAGTAAAATATTAAATATCTTTTTCTGAATTTTCTTTTCATAAAAACATTTTGTATATTCTGTGGTTAATATTAGGTGCTATATTTATTCAGTGTATAAGAATATTGCTGTTCATTTTAATATTATCTATCTACATAGACAACTATACACTCAAAATTGGTCAGAAGTGGCACCATGTGGTCCTATCGGCCCTTGCTGCTCTGCCTACCTCGTAAGGGATAAAGGCGTGATTATATGTATGTATGTACAACTCTTCTGCGTCTATCCATAGTCAACTCAGAACTGTTTTCTGTGTCTATCTATACCTATGCATCAAACTGCTTTTTCGTGAATGTTTTTGCTGACACCGCTTATTGCAATGAGTTAAAATTTGGAGAGTGTGGTCTTTGTATGTTGTATCTGATGTGAACTAGGGTATATCTCTCAGGCGATAAGCTAGCAACTTGTCACTATATCATTAACATCTGTCCCCGCTGTGCTAAACGTGGCTGTGGGATCTCCTCTATGATCTTGCAGTTCTGTATACCCAATTTCGGGAACACAATGTGTATGTCCTTCTTCTTCTTCAGCCTATTGCAGTCCACTGCTGGACGTAGGATCCACCCGGGCATTAAAATTATTCTTATTCCCTATAACTTTGTAACTCTCCGGCGTAACAAAAAGGCTATACCTTCACCAATTTAAAAACATTATTCAAAAAGCGTTCAACAAAAACTTTTGATAAGACACATCAACACGGAAACCTCATATTTTTCACGGTTGGTGAGTATTAACACGTCATTTCAATTGTTTTGGAGGTACATTTAAAATTTTGATAATAATTGTTTGAGGGGTCAAGCGAAACCGTAAGGGTAACCGTGAGCTGAATGTTTCTATCATGGAAGCGGGATGTTGCTCTATTTTACTTATAACATTAGTAGATTGTTAGTAATAACAATATCAAAAATAAAAATTGAATACAAAATACTAAAATACATAATTTATTATCATCATCATCATTTCAGCCCTGGGAAGTCCACTGCTGGACATAGGCCTCTCCCAACAACCTCCATACCGACCGGTCGGAAGCAGTCTGCATCCATCCAACCGATGCCCGAATTTAATATAATCACTACATATTATAAAATAAACTCGCTTCCCGCTGTCTGTCCCTATGTATGCTGAGATCGTTATAACTACGTAACGGATTTTGATGTGGTTTTTTAAATAGGTAGAGTGATTCAAGAGGAAGGTTTATATAGAGACCTGCCCCGGTTTCGCACGGATGTAATGCTCTTTCACCATGTTTTGTCCATAGTCACCACGCTGGGCAGGCGGGTTGGTGACCGCGGTGTAATTTTCGAACTATGTGTCAACACAGAAGGCGCTGGTGCCCACCTTCCGAAAACCCTAATAGTAGCCTCTTTTCCTCCACAGGAAGATATGGGTAGGGTGGTTTTCTACTCTTTCGATACCACAAGGTAAATATCAAAACGTAAAGATGCTCCTCTGGGAGTGCATAAAAAACGTATAATAATACAGCTGCTTCTCTTTCCGGGCATACTGTACAAGTCAGTAGAGGGACAAGAGGGTCTTGGTGTTTTGTAGGCGATGGGCTGACCACCTGTCACTACTAACCGAACTTGTACATCTCAACTATACCCTCAAAATTTGGTCAGAAGTGGCACCATGTGGTTCTATCGGCCCTTGGTGCTCTACCTACCCCGTAAGGGATACAGGCGTGATTGTATGTATGTATGTTTGTAAAGATGGCGGAAATTTGTAGGTAGGTATATCTGCAAAATCACTTTTGCCTAGACTGTTAACTGCCAGCACTAAATATGCTGACACAATCATAAATAGTCAGCAGAATAGCCAGCATAGTAGACAAACACTGAGTGCTAGTGGTACCTACTGTCTTCTACAAAAAATTTGCGGATCACAGATCAGTCTTTTATTCATAATATGTCAATGTTTGCACCTACATGGATTTGAACCTTGGACCTATGGCGCGGCTGGCATCGTTCTATTATTTATTTTAAATCATTACCTATATCGTAAACAATATACAGATCGATCGTATATATTTGACCCAATATTTTCTGGATCATATATTGAAGTGCCTAGTAATAATATTAAAACAAATTACATAAAATACATACCCGTAAGCTGGTATATTTTGTGGAAAGCTAATGCCACTTGGGTCTCTTTAAACAGGTTATTCAAGCAAGTAAATATTAATTAAATTAAATTCCTTAATACCTCTTCCAATTAGACGGTTATTATTTGAATATTTCCGAAAATGAATTCCGAATTTCCAAACGGCCATTATAGTATGCATTTTGAAAATAGAATTCGGTTCGTTAAACACGGAGCTTGTTTGGTTCTTAATTCAAATGGAAAGGGTTAAAATTCGAGAAAAGGGTTAATGTTCAACCCTTTAAAGTTACGCCTTATTTATTTTTGAGATTTGCTCGCGTCGTATTTTTGTTGAAAAAAAAAATACAATGCCCTTTACGACTGTGTTTTTGGATTTTAATGTCGTCACATAATCCGTTTCTGGGAGGGAAAAACAAAATCCCTCTTTGAAATGAAACGAAATATTTTTTGCGCCCAAAACTCAGTAAAATTAAGTTTAAATTTAATCTGAAAACGTGGCACGCACATTAATACCACATTACAAAATCCTACAATTAACAAATAAACCTACCTACTTTTCATTTCACACGCGGAGAAGCAATTACAACACTGTTATAAATTAGTTCGATTAAACTAAAACGCGGGCCAAACTCAAATTACCATAACTAAAATAACTTAATTCCCCCTAAAAAAGTAAGATTTCAACAAAATCATTGTAATACTTTGCCCCAATTTAAGTGGATATGACTGCGAACAAAACGCAGTTTTACGTAACATAATTTTACGTCGCTACTCATAACGAAACAAAACGATACCTCATTTCAAAACAAACCTTATCATAAGACAATACAACTTGAAATTCGAAAAATGATCACAAATCAAGCCTAGGCTAGATAAAATTATGGTAATCTGGTTTAACGAAAGGAAGCCTTATTAAGATGAGCTTAAAGTTCATTGTTTGGGTCAAACATACTCGTGCCGTGAAGTTCGTGCCGGTCAAGCTATTGTGGTGGTTCATAGCTTTGGAACCATAGACTTAATTAACTTTATTATTTTAGATAGGGCTGATAAAATTCCTATAAATTAGTAAGTGATTTAAATATACATATTTTATAGTACGCAAATAGAATGTTTAAAAAAAAACGTATTTTCATGTGAGTGAACTGTTTTTAAATGTGTTTTTAATGGGTTTTGGAGGGAAAAAGCGTCACATATTTGTTATCATTAATGTTTATCTACAAAATTTTCTACAAATAACCTCCAACCAATAAATACAAAAAGCACGGTTTGCGAGAGGCCTCTAGTTCAAATCTCACTCAGATGAAATTTTTTTCATTTTTCAAATAATATTTATAACAAATAACTTCATTTCTTTCAAGAAAAATACCCGTCTGTGTACACATTTTGACCCAGTGTCACTCTCACGTCTAATGATACCTCTCAAGTAGCTCTAGTTGGAGCGTGCCATAGAAATATAGATATATACATACTCTAAAATATAAGCCTACCTCTGGCGCAGTCGGGTAAAAAGAAAATCGGTATTCGCAATTTAAAAATATAAGAATTAAAAGGTAGAGCCTGAAAAAATATAGAGTCAGCATGAAAGCATGAAGATAAGTGATTTTCGGACAATTTTATCTACCTATATACATATAATAAAATTGTAACGGATCTATGTTTATGCACGCTAATCTCAGAAACGGCTGAACAGCTCTCGATGCAGTTTTCAGGAATATATTGTGACAGGTCCCACTTAATATTAAGGCTATTTTTTATCCCGGGAAAATATTTTTATCCCGGATAATTTCGTCATTTTGTTTTTTCTGGAGTCCACGCCGACGGAGTCGCGGGCGTCCACTATTGTAAATAATATTTAAAAGTGCAAGTTCTTGACATGGGTACTGAGAAGGTACACTTATATAATGTAAATCGTATAATTCAAACTACTAAATAAAACTTTACATGTATGTAAACTAAGTAATGGAAGATGAAAAAAATAAGTTTTACAACAGTAGTTAAATAGATCTAACAAACTATTTTACTAACTTTTTTTTAAATTAATTTGATTATTTTAAAAATATTTAAATATCTATCTATACATTTGTAACTCTACATAACACTCCATAGTTTCATGTTGACTACTAATTAGACCGACGCGCTCGATGACATTTTTACATGAGCCCACCTAACCGTATCTACAACCTACCCCCTTCACATACGGTTGAAAATGCCGCCACGCCCACCGGCCCCCCATACTACAAAGACGGAAGCGAGATTCGATCTCGAATCGGAATAATAGCCAAATAATTACATTATACGTTCGACTTGTCAGAGTAAGGGTTATTGGCTTCGAAAATTTGGTAATTTAAAAGTTTAATCTGTTTTCTACTTTCAAAATGGTTAACTAGGCTTGAAACTCGATATATATTATATACCTACCCCTACCTGCTACATACATATAAATTACAAGTAAAAGTACCAAGTGGTGTGATATCATCGAGCAACTATCGTAGCGGGGTCAAATGGTTAAGATTAGTGACAAGTTGCTAGCTCATCGCCTGAGAGAACACTGAATTCCTTAGGGGACGACCACACATAACAGACGTAAGTCACGGACCCGTCGCAGTCGCGGCGCCCGTTTGATCTACTTTCATACAAAATGTATACAGCCGTCGCGACGTAAAACACAGAGAAGGCGGGCGTCCCGTCTTATAGGGGCGCCGCGACTGCGACGGGTCCGTATCTTACGTCTGTTCTGTGACTTCTGTGTGGCCGTCCCCTTAGTTGACTAATGGAAGATATGATGGTTTACATTTTTTATATTTGGTCTTTCGATAGACCTTTCTCTAATGGCTCGTTTTAGGTCACATTTTTTTTCATCTCTATCACGACTGAATCTGAAACCTTATTTTATATTATTAATATTTATATAACCCATAGATACAAATAAACAGTTTCTAATTAAACTTTACAACGGAATTAATCAACTTAAGTTTGTACTTAAACTTAAGTACCGACAACGTACTAATTATTCTAAATACTCGTATTCTCTTTATAAAATTTTCACGGCCCTTAACTTCTTCAATTCTTATCAAGATAAGTTTTTAGATAGAAGGCGGTTATTAAAGGGGTTTATTCTAAAATTTAATGAGTTTATAAATGTTGTTTCTATCTTATTATTATTTTAATAGATAGATAGCCTTTTTATACTGGGTCTAGTCTCACCTCGTCATAACCAGAGCCTCGTATCCTTTGAAAGTTCGATCGATTGGCTTAGTCGGTTGTAGTAGTAGTACCCTACTAGTAAGGTCCTGGGTTCGAATCCCGGTAGGTGCAAATATAGAATCAATGTTTGTTTCCGAGTCATGGATGTTTCTATCGATGTATCTAAATACAGTTGCTTAGTAGGTACTTACCTACCAACTGAGCTACCGGATCAATTTACTTGGATGACGAATTTGACCATCTCTTTTTTTATTGTTATTAAGTAAGCGACTACTAGTCGAAAAGAAGGTGAATTTACGTAGATAAAGTCGCGGAAAAACAGTTAGAAGCTAGCACAGTACACTTATGTATAGATGTTAATTAGTATCATAGATCAGTCTACGTCTAGCCAGTGTCAGGGTTTCACTGACCTTTCTAATCCGCACTAATATCATAATGCTACACTGTTTGTCTGAATGTCTGTCTGTTGCTACTATTGCTGGGATAATCGTAGTAAATAGATATTGTTGTTATCTAATAAATTATTAGCACAAAGTGTCTTTGTTGATAGTTAATGTTATTACATAATGATCTTGTTTTAATTATCTATGGTTAAAAAAACAAGGTATGATACTCTACAGCTAGACACATGTTGACGCCATGTCATTGCCTCTGTGTCATGTCATGACTCATGATGTAGGAACTATCGAACTTCAATAAAACAGAATATGAATACTTAATATGAATATGAAGATTATATTCCTTTTTCCCTATGCTTTATCTTAAGTAATTAAATTTGTATGCAAGTATATCATTAACCACTTTATATTTGTAAAAATACTGTCACATGTATTTAATTAGCGTATATATTTTGACTAGAAAAATCCTTAATACTTAAATATTTTAAGCGCAATATCTACAAAAGTTCATTAAGTACTTTATTACTTGGCAAATTGAGGTATTTTAATATCACTTTATTTGGGATATAGCCTTCAAAGTTAATGTGGATAAACCTTAAAAATGCCTAGAATGGTTTTACTTCAGTGATTCCCGTGGGTATCGTACGAGGCGATTAAGGGTTTCCATGGCAGTCTTGTGGCGTGCCCTGGGGGAGGCCTACGTCCAGCAGTGGACTGCAATAGGCTGAAGACAAGAAGACATTATTAAATCTAACATTGTAAGGAGTAACAGATTACAATTTTTTTGGATTCAAATAATTCTGAAATTATATAATAAAACCAAAGGCAACATGTAAGAGGAAAGGTGGCATGATTATCAAGAAGGTTAACTAGAGTTGACATTTGGCAAGAGAATTTAATGAATATATTTATTTAATTACATGAAATGGTAACTATCCAACCAAAATGATACGTTCCGTGTTGAGGTTACTAATATCTTCTACGGGTAGGCATTTCTACTTTAAAAAGTACGGCCTAGCAAGTTTGTTTATTATTGTTTTGTCTTACTAGTTTATTTATTGTTATTATTTCCTTATTCCCTGTATTCAGTTGTATTTATTTCAATCTCATAACTCTTTGGTCAAGACCTCTTGAACCTGACCCCCAATACTTCCTCTACTAGTCAAACTAACTTATCTGTGAACTGAAGGGTGCGACACTGTCGTCCTTCATCACCAACAATCGAATAATATTCCAAAATGGCGGCCTAGTTCCTTTTTTCGCCACTTCACAGATAAGTTGGCGGATCCAAACGTCTTCCCTAATTTCTTCCCTTCAACAACCTCTCGTTCAAAGGGCTGATTTTACATCAAAATGGATATTATTTTATTCAGCAAACGCTTCTTAATGACTGAAATAATTAGCAAGGCCCAAAGAGAATCAGTAATATTGGGTAATGCCAAAAGGGTGCAGGATTATTTCTTCAGGCGTTATAATTTTCCTTAACGGAATTGTTTTTGACGAAATAAGAGGTGTATTGCTTTTGAGATAGGCTTAAGTAATAATTTAAAAGGAATTTCGGAACGGTCCAGGGCTGCTCGAGGGAATGATATTGCCATTAAAGATTCTCTTACATCAAAACATAACAATTAGGTTTATAAAACAGTAGCTGTTTGCGGCGACTACATTCGCGTGGAGTACACAATATAGACTATGTTTTTCTCCACACTATGTCCTGTATGCAGTATGTGTATTGTATGCAGTATTTCAAGAAGATTGGTCTAGCAAATAAAATGTAAAGAGGTATTAATTCTTCGCTAAGCTCCTAATTATAAATTTATCTGCGATTAAGATTATTAAGCTATGCCGCTCTGGGAGTGAAAAAAAAGCGTATACGTAATACTACAGCTGCTTCTCTTCCCGGATATACTGTACAAGTCAGTAGAGGGACAAGAGGGTCTTTGTAGGCGATAGGCTGACCACCTGTCACTACTAACCGAACTTGTACATCTCAACTATACCCTCAAAGTTGGTCAGAAGTGGCACCATGTGGTTCTATCGGCCCTTGGTGCTCTGCCTACCCCGTAAGGGATAAAGGCGTGATTATATGCATGTATGTAAGATAGATAGATAAGAGTTCACAAAAGTAAGAGAATTTAAAGACATTTACACCAAGAAGGAGATTAATAAGTTCGTGATCGTTACCTATTTCTAGAAATAATCTGACCATAATTCATACATATTCGATATGGTATAATACTGAAATCCTTTTAATTCAATTACCTGCTAGAATTTCAATATCAATCAAACAGTGTAACGTGAATCTCAATTATAACTGCATGCAAAGCTAATAGACTACCACGATATAATAGATGTAGTTCTCTGTATTGCAGTCAGTATATTATTTAAAATGGTTATTTATTTATTGTCCCTTCGTAACGCGATTTATTCTTTCAGTAATAAACAAAAACCTGTTACAAAATTTTTTTTGGCCAGACTTTGAGCTCGGGACTTCTATAGGAGTGATTTTTGATCGTCAACGTTCCCGAAAACTACGGAATCTCCTCATCATCAAGATCATTTTCTCCATGGAAGCATACCTGGGAAGTGTCTGGTTTCCAAAATATTAGGGTCCAAAGTTGAATAAATAGACTGCGTTTTTCTGCATAAATGCACGTTGATGCGTGTAGCAAGATTTTTTCACGAGAAATAATTAATATCTGTCTATGAAAAAACTAGCCTAATGGACACTATAAATTTCGCCCGATCAGGTAATTTTTTTCTTAATTACCTACATAGTTTCCTAGCATTTTTTTTGGCATCAACTTACTTTATTTGTCGTATAGAGTACGTATCCTTCGTTAAGGGTGGCGACGAAAAAACACCCTGTATAATTATTCAATAACCTCATTTATGTAAAGAAAAAACCCAGTTGCGTTTACATTTTGACGCAGTGTTACGAGTACTCGTACTCTCGCAACTTAAGGCGATTTCAATGATACCTCTTAAGCTCAAATGCGACAAGTGTTCAGGCCACAGAACACTATGTTCAGGCTATAGAACGTGCCAAAGAAATATAACCCTCCAAAAACATAGCCCTCCTTCCGACGCAGTGGGGTAAGAAGACACAAAAATTACAAAGTGGTATTACTAGATTACTGAATATTGAAGAGCAGCTAATAAACTCACAAAGCATAAGCTAAAACCAATTTCCACCAGATCCGAACGCCAATAAACTCTAATATTGATATTAGAAATTGACAAAAACAAACCTTTCATTTGTCAGACACCTTTTCGGAGTAATATCGGAGCAGATGTCCTAATTAGGGGACGCGACATGGGCGGGCTGCCTATATTGCGACCTTTCAATAATGAAGACTAGGGGAAAAGCTTACGGGCTTGCCCTGATTTTAGAAATGCAGCGGAATATCACGATGAAAGATAGTTTGAATTGGCGTATAATGCAACTAGCAGAAAATTCTTGGTGAAATAAAATGACTTTTGAGAATGCTCAAGAGTAAAAAATTATACAGATTTGATTAATATAAAAATGAGTTTGCGAAAATAAGTGAGTTTACCTATTATAACTGAATTGTTTTCGCTAGCTTCAATAACAATTGTAAAATAAGGACTACGTGAGTGACAAATTGTAGTATTAATGTACTAATGAAAATGTTAAATAAAATAAAAAAATAATTAAAAAAAATATTACGTATCTTTTTTTAAAGAATGAAAAGTATATGATATACTATTAGTATCTATCCCATACCCAAGCATCCTCAAGAGTCAAGAGAATACTCGTAGTTAACCCACTATGAGTGTTAGTGTTCTATTTATTTATGGCCAATTTTAATAAAAGATATCAAAAATAATCTTAGATTTTTTTCTTTTAAATATGTATAAAATCAATTGAAGAGTTACCACCACTTTAAAGAATAATTGAATATTTATTTTGATATAGTTTTGATACTGTTTGTAAACACCTTACAATTTCTTACAGATTATACATAGCTTTGCAGATAATAACATTTAAGAGTTATTTAAATGCTTAAATTATCCATATTCTTTAAAAACACTTGCAGTGGTATTAGCAAGCAGTTCAGATATGACCAATTTAGACCTCCTAAAGCTTTACAATATGCTATACCTCCAGCTCCTCACTTGTCCCACACACGAACGGATAAAGGAAAATATTTGGCAATGAAATCCTCAGCTCCCATGTAATTGCGGACCGGCAGATTCGTTTGTTGGAAAAATCTGTGACGCACTTCTATAGGTATGTCGGTGCCGGAATGTGGAAGGACTTATTACTTATTTGGCGCTGAAGGACTCTTGGACGGACGAAAAGATTTCATCCTATTCGAAGAAAGATTCATTGACTAGTCTTTTTGTATTTGAAATTGGGTGTAGGATGGTTATTAGTCTTGAGATGCTTACTAGTTTTTCTAAGAAGTGGAGTGGATAAATGCTTACGAGTATCATGATAAGAAATCTTCTGGGTTAACCTATTCTAGGGTAACCTATACATTATATGATGGATAAAGTTATAAATAGTTAGTAAATACTTAAGACATGAAAAAAGTATAATAATATCATGTACTGACACCTGGAATTGACATACCAAGCTTAAGTTTTGTAATAACCCAGTTACAATTAATTCTATGATTTCATCGAGATGCGTGACAAAATAAATTTGATATTCATTGTTTAAATGCCTGTTTACTCAGCCTACAAAATACCAACAATCACGACTAATTTTAACTTTAATATATTTTATTTATTAGATCAAACACGAGGCTGTTATGGAGTACCTTCCAAATTGTTCCGCTATCTAATTTCTCGGAACCTGCTCATGATACGGCTCAGCGGAATTTTGAATCACCGGGAACATGCTGCGTGGGCATGTTATTTGCTCCAATGAGGATGTCCCACAGACTTTTATGAAACTTACTAAAATAAATGAAGCAATATCAAGATTATAATGAAACTAGCGCCTCTCTCTAAGGATTTCATAATTAAAAACAAAGTGTAGATATAACAGGCAACTATAGCAGGTCACGATGGCTCGCGGATTTATATGGTACTTGATGAAAATCCATAAAAGTGTGTCAATGCTAGCGTCAATGTCAAATGCCATGATAAAGTGCCACAAGTTTGTGGTGTAAGAGTGCTACATGATACTTTCTAAGGTCAAATTAAATGAGGAAGTTTTTGTCAGTCATAACAAAGGTTTTATGAAGAAAAAGGCATGAGGCGCCGTAAAAAGAAAACCAGCGGCTGATATCTAAGATATTGAAGTAAGAGAACGCGGATTTCTCTCTCCAGAATTTATAAACATATGTCAAAGTTTATATTATTTTTAATTGTATATAGATATAATGCTGGCTGAGGCAGATAAATATCTGATAGATAAAGTTACAAGATACTGCCATGTAAATTTATATCTCTATAGAATCTATTTATATTAAGTATCCAAAAACCTTGCATTGCACCTTGATGTATCTGATGTTGTGTAATATGGGTTTTTTCGACTTTTGTAAAATGTCATCATCATTCATCATTTACAGCCCTGAGAAGTCCACTGTTGGACATAGGCCTCCCCCAACAACCTCCATTCCGACCGGTCGGAAGCCGCCTGCATCCAACCGACGCCCGCGACCTTGGCCAGGTCGTCCGTCCACCTCGCGGGTGGCCTTCCCACGCTGCGCTTGCCGATACGTGGTATCCACTCTAGAACTTTCCGACTCCATCGGCCATCAGTTCTTCGAGCTATGTGCTCTGCCCATTGCCACTTTAGCTTGCTGGACCGTTGAGCTTTGTGATCTGTCCGGTCCGATTGACCGGTGATCTTTGTACGTCTGCGGATCTCCTCATTTCTGATTCGATCACGCAGAGAGATCCCAAGCATAGTTCTCTCCATCGCTCGCTGTGCGATCCTGAGCTTCTTTATGAAGCACGTAGTTAGAGACCACGTCTCGGCACCGTAGGTCATCACCGGCAGCACGTACTGGTTGAATACCTTCGTCTTTAAGGACTGGGGTATCTTGGACACAAATAAGCTTCGTAGTTGCCCGAACGCTGCCCAGCCGAGTTGGACTCGCCGATTTACCTCCTTCTCAAAGTTGGGCCTACCTAGTTTGACCGTCTGTCCCAGGTAAACATACTCGTCAACAACTTCGAGCATCGAGCTCCCAACCAGTACAGGAGTGGGCGGCATATGGACGTTCGACATCATCTTGTCTTATCTTGTCCATGTTCATCTTTAGGCCCACCTGTTGGGAGACTCGATTGAGGCCATCGAGCATTGTGCTTATATCCTTCAGCGATTCTGCAATGACCACGATGTCATCTGCGAACCGAAGGTGAGTGATGTATTCGCCATTGATATTGATGCTGAGTCCTTTCCATTCGAGAAGCTTGAAGGCGTCTTCCACTGCATTGGTGAAGAGCTTCGGAGAAATAACATATCCTTGTCTCACTCCCCTTTGCAATGATATCGGCTCAGTGTTCCGCTCCTGTACTCGTACCGACATGGTGGCGTTGCTGTATAAATACTTCAGCACTTCGATATATCGATGGTCAATATGGCACCGCTGGAGAGACTGCAGCACTGCCCATGTCTCGATCAAATCAAAAGCCTTCTCATAGTCCACGAACGCTAGGCATAGTGGCCGATTACACTCTTCCGTTTTTTGTATAATCTGCCGTAGCGTAAACCGTTTTCGGAAACCGGCTTTTTCGGGAGGCTGGAAGTCGTCAAACCTGCGAGCAAGACGATTCATGATTACCCTTGAAAACAACTTGTAGACATGGCTCAGAAGCGAGATGGGTCTATAGTTCTTCAGCAAGGCTTTATCGCCTTTTTTAAAGAACAGCACCACCACACTTCTGCTCCATGCTTCCGGCGTTACGCATTCGAGCAGGACGGAATTGAAGGGCCTCTAGAGAACCTTCATTACCGGAGTTCCACCCGCTCTTAGAAGCTCTGATGTAATTCCATCGTCGTCCGGCGCTTTGTTGTTTTTGAGTTGTTTAAGGGCAGTCCTAATCTCGTACAGGCTGATATCCGGGATGTCTTCATTGATATAGTGTCTTGGTATCGTATAGTGTCGGGTGAGTTTGGCTCTTGGGTCTTTGGCTCTTGGGCCTGGGGTTCCTGTCGCCGCATCCAAATTGTCCCACTTTCAACTCATTCTCATCCCGCTTATCCAGTTTCGCATTGAAGTCCCCAATAACAACACAGAAATGAGTTTTAGAGGTATGTATGGCTGTACTTATGTACTCATACATAATCTCAAAATGTAAAATTATAAAATGTAAATACAAATATTTTCATCTATTTATTCGAATGGAACTATGGAAAAGATTGGACGACAGCTGTTAGTGAATATTCTAATAAATTTTACATTAAACAATGAGTCTATCGTCAAATATACAAATTACAGATCTCCCACACAATGATAAACAAAGTCCTGTGATAAAATTATGAGATAAAAAAATAATTGGCGATTCATCGCGACTTTGTCTACGTACGTTCTAGACATAACAATCAAATAAGATAACAATATCGGGAAAATTGATTTTTCGTAGATAATTAATAATAATCTCACTAAAAGTCTCTCTAAGACATAAACCACCTTTCTATTTTTCTTATTATCAAATATTTATCATTGGTTTACGTGTTACTTGATAGTGTATCGTTTAATAATAAAAATTTTGCAAGTATACAATCCACGCTTGGAATTCCGCTATTCGTGTAACTTTTATCCAAATCTATTCAGCCCAGTTGCTTCAAAGTGCTAAGATATGGACATACAGACATAGATACTTTTGTTATACATGGAAAAGTACCCAAACATAACTAGCCTGGGTGTTTACAGGTAGCATAACTAAGCTCGTATCTGAACTATTTTGAACGTAAATAATAGCTCATCGTATGCGCTAGCCGTGTCGCGGTTAGTACAGGGATATAGTGTTTTGAATAAATTACCGGTTCAATGGATGTTCAGGTTTACGTCAAATGTGAAGAATGAAGATATTAGTCCTATAACTCTACGTATTGACAAGGCAGTAATTTCATCATCATCATGTACCTTCATCATAATCATCATCATCATTTACAGCTCTGAGAAGTCCACTGTTGGACATAGGCCTCCCCCAACAACCTCCACTCCGACCGGTCGGAACCGACGCCCGCGACCTTGGCCAGGTCGTCCGTCCACCTCGCGGGTGGCCTTCCCACGCTGCGTTTGCCGATACGTGGTATCCACACTTTATGTACCTTACCAGAAAAAAATTGACGAGTTGGGACATGCGTGGGCCAAAGTTATAAAGAAAGACAGGATTACAAAGGAGATACTTTAGCCACGTTTGGCATAGCGGTGACAGATGATTAATGATCATGGACAAGTCAGTAGCTCATCGCCTGAGAGACATCCTAAGTCGACTCACGGAAGAAGATGTAGCTAATGGGTTATAATGAAGACCCGCATCAGAAAATGGAAAAATATGTACCTATACATTTGGCAAATAACTAGTAACTTATGCATTACACTATATCCCCTATCTCCTGCCACACAATGAGATCATATAGCCTGCCATGCCATATAAGGTATTTTGTACATTATTTAATCAGCTGTTCCGCACATAAAGTAATTGTTTTCCTGAAAATGTTAAGTAATGTGAAAAGTATGTTATCTATAACCTTTATTCTCTTCTGCATACGTATGATATACATATATATGTTGGAAATAGTTTAATGCGAATCCGGTTATAACTGGATTGAACATTATTTATACGAGTACATTTACAATAACTGTATATTGTATGAAAATACAGCTGGTTAGCAAAAAAACAAAAAGGAGGTATTAAAGTAAATAGGTTTTATAGCATAGATTTTGGCTTTGATTATGTAAAATTCAGTAAGTATTTTTTTTTAACTTTATATTCAGCCTCTGGGAGGCATTATTTAATAAAAAATAATTTTTCCTAAAAGGAGAGAGAAGTCATGACTTGTTCGGCTTGAATATAATTTCATGGAAAAAAAAAACCTTATACCTACACTGGCACGATTGACGGGCGGAAGGATAAAATAATGTTAACCAGAGATTAGTTCAAACAGCGCTGCAAATGCTGCCATCTACTTTGGAGGTTGCAAGTCTCCTTTTATGACTCTCCTTCATGATGTCAATGATACCTCACCGAGCTTGCTTAGATCATGTAACACCGATAGAGGTTATAATTCATCATGTGACTGGTCTTGAAATGAAAATTTAATATTGTAGCACATGTTTCAAAGACTAACCTTTATCATAGAGTAATAAGAAGAATAAGATATTCCTCTATCTATGCCTTTGTCGATTCGACCGAGACATAATGTTACTTTGTCTAAGACTCCAGTTCTTTCCCAGAACCTGTCATCAAACTTTCCGAGAATGGTTCAGTGGTTACGTGTCGGGTATCTAAAGGGTAGTCGTGCGTTCAATTAGGGGTGACGAATTTTTGTAATTAATAAAACGTTATGCAAGAATTTTCTTGTAAACAAGATGGGCCTCGAAGGCAGGATAAAAAGCGGAGTTGACGCACTGTAGATACTAGGGTATTTGACGAACTACATCGAACCTAAGAACTTTTCAAATTATCTCCCAAGAATTTATATAAATCATTAAAAAGGAGTTCGCAGTTTTGTGTACTATTATCATCAATAGTTCCTAAAGAGTTTTCAACTCAATTCAATAGTACCTACTCATATAAAGTTTGCACTATAAAAAACCTAAAGAAGCTGATTTCGTAAACACAAAACTGAACTTTTTAGTACGATACATCAATATGGAAAAATGTCAAACCTCATTCATATCTTTTAAGTCGTCGTTGTCTTCGTCGTCAGCCTATTGCAATCCACTGCTGGACGTAGGCCTCCCCCACACCACATGGCTCGATCTCCTGTTTTTGCCATCCAGTCACTACCAGCCGTCCTCTTTAAGCTATCGGTCCATCTGATAATGAAATAATGAAAGGGGTCGACGAAATATGGTTTCTTTCAAAACTTATTGCCAAATATTCGTCGGCGATTGTTTTACGGCCGGCTGCCTGCCTGACGCTAAGCCTTTTCGGCTATAGCTAAGTGACAATTTTTAAAAATCTGTACATTAAACTGAACATTAAATTCAGTGGTACAGGCCCGTGAATGGGATTGAACTTACGCCTCTCGCTTGGAAGGCGTGTTAACCACTGGGCTATCACCGCTCAGTTGAGTAGATTAGGTTTTGATTAGGATTAGATTACTGTTTGAAACTTATTTGGTATACAAGTTACTTGTTAAGCTATAAATTCAGCTTTTAAAACCATTATGGTAATTAATTATATAATGCGTCATATTACTTCACTCTGACTAGTACCTTTGTTCTAGTTCACATTTTAGTTCAATGTTAGAGGTGTCACGTTACATGAAATAAACAAACTCGACCCTTTGGATGAAGTCGTCATACCAACTTAAGTAGCCGCTGTTGCTATGCTGTTGTTTAGTTAATTTAATATTTGATAGACTTCGGTTGTAAGTAGATAAGTTTTTTTTTTATAATAGCATCAGCTAAATGTAACTTATTCAACATGAACGTATAAAGAATAACGGACAGAGTATTGTCAATACACAGAGTGAGGCATTCATAGTAAGCTCGACGCGTTATCCGCCCACACATACAAACCATAGTAAGCTCGGCGCCTACTAGAAAATACGCATTTCGGTGCTTCACTGTGTATACGCGTTGTTCTTTATACGTTCATGTTAATCAATATAAAACTTTTGCATTATATACAGGATGTTTTTTTGTGGCCACCTTTAACGAAAGGTACGTATTCTATACATGAAATAAAGTAAGTTTATGCAAAAAAAATCAATTCTTGGTCGTGTGAAATATAGTGTCTAGTGTTTGTGTTAGTTTTTTTATAGACAGATATTAATTATTTTTCGAAAAAATCCTGCTACGCGCGTCTATTCTTTATGCAGAAAAACGCAGTCTATTTACTCAACTTTGGACCCTAATATTTGGAAACCAGACACTTCCCAGGTATGCTTCATGGAGAAAAATGATCGTATAAAATTCCGTAGTTTTCGGGAACGTTGACGACCAAAAATCATTATAACTCACTATGGTTAACTTGGGGTAAAAAGCTGTTTAGCATTTTGTTATTCTGAGAGGATTTTTTGCTTGTAGTATGTTATAAGCTTACGTTGACATAGTCATGGGCTCTTAGTAAATTACAATATTATGTTGCCCATCTGTAGTATAGTAACAAAAAGGGTATAAGGGCTAGCCCACTTAGTAAATACGCTGAGATATTTAAAAATTCTCCAATCGGGAAAAATAAACATTATTTCCAGTCTCATTGGGGATAGGTTCTTTAAAGTGGGCTATTTACGTAGCTTCTCGCTTAACATACCCTTTTGTTACACCCTGTATACCTACGTAATCCTTAATTTAAGTAGAAAAAGAATAAGAATATATTTTTTGTTAATGTAAAAAAATAAGATGGACAGTAATTTAATCTAGGTTTAGCATTTACTACAAGTGTGCCTTAGATCGCGAAGCCATTATTCTGCTCTTGATAGAGTCGAAAGTATTACTGGTCGGATTGTATGATTCCTCAATTCTACTAAACACGCACTGAAGAAAATTACCTATACAGGGGGGCAATTCTTGAAAAGTCTCGAGTTGGAACGAAGCCGAAACGGAACCGTTGTAGACGCTCAAAACAATGCAATAATTATGGTCTTTTATGGTGACATAATTATTCTGTCACACTTGCGACCGATGCGTGCTAAAATACACCTTATTACTCAAGCGGTAAATATATATTGCTTCGCACCGCATTTCGTTAACGGTTCGTTAGTGGATTGCGTTTCGGCTCAAAATTTTTCTAGAATTGCCCCCCTGATTACTAAAGGAATGGTACCTATTTACTAACATATACAAAACGGCTGTAACTATACGATCACAAAGGAGATCCAGATGTCACGTTTAACACACCTTGGCCAAATGTAAAACATTAATGACAAGTTGCTAGCTCATCGCATGAGAGAACCCGAGTTCCTTAGTCGACCCTTACTAATATGCAAATTTACCTACATCACATAACTAAAATATAATTAAGCCTTTAATTAATAATCCTAACAGTCGCTTCACACGTCTATTTTGACGTGATCCTATTCACCTTCGTCAATCAAGTATGGACTGTTGATAAACGATTTAGGATTTATATTTGATTGAAACGGTTGCTTGATATGTTACGAGTAGTGCTACTGCAATTAATCGGGATACTAAGTAACTTGGTCTGTAAATTGATGATAATTGACATGTGTGTATGTAGAGCTTGAAATTTTTAGAGAATAACTTATCGGAAGTTTTTTTTTTAATATTAAATAGGCTTACGCTTGACCACAACGCGCCTGATGGTAAGCACCGTTGCAGTCTAAGATGGAGCGAGCTTGCCTAAACGAAACCGGTTCACTCTCGACTTGAAGACCGCAAGATTATAGTTCATGGGGAACACGGATTCGGGCAGTTTTATCACTATACCTACATATTTTTATAGACGCTGCTGTACTCCTAAAACGCGGTGATCAGAACTAGAGTATCACAAAAAATATCCCACACCCACGTTCAGCATCGCGGGGACAGATGGAAATTATCTGTGACAAGTTACCAGTTACAGTTGGAAAATGGGATCAGACATAATAAGACAGACGTGTGTTTGCAACGAAATCTGTATTTGATCTACATACTACAAGATTGAATGAGTGATTTATGCGAATGAACTAGATGATGGAATGAAAGATTGAGAGATTTTCATATTCCAATAATACGTACGCTTAAAAAACATAGCCCTCCCTCTGGCGCAGTCGGGAAGAAAGCATTTCTAAATAGTATCAGCTCTACTTTTAACCAGCAGAGCTCGAGTGTGTCGATTCCCACCGAACAGTCAGTCGTAATCAATTATTTGCAAAAGATAAGAAATATTTAGGTCCAGTTAATATGTACGTTAGATTGTCGCTGTCGAGTTCAACATTTAATTACAAAAATAGGTCACTTCTAATAAACTGGAAGTCTAGATAATTCGCTACGGGGTCAGCTGGGGACGTGAAGCTAATGCTAAATGGATTTGTAATCAAAAATTAAATTACTTGCCCAATTATGTAGTCTATAAAGAACGAAGTTTGACTCTAGGTATTTATATACCGTTCCTTAGTACCCACGACACAAGACCTTATGGATCTTAGTGTGGGTCTAAGTTAATGTGCTGTGAAAGGTGTGAATATTTATTATTTATTTATGAAGAAAAGGTAATCAAACAACTCATTTTTGTTCTACTCTCTTGGGAATCAAAATAAGAAACTAGGTTTATAGCACTTCTTCTTCTTCAGCATATTGCAGTCCACTGCTGGACGTAGGCCTCCCCCAGGGCACGCCACAAGGCTACTGCCACAGGGGGGTTTTGCCCATAGTCACCACGCTGGGCAGGCGGGTTGGTGACCGCAGTGTGATTTTCGGACTATGTTGTCAGTACGGGAGGCGCTGCTGCCCACCTTCCGGAAACCCTTAATCGCCTCGTACGATACCCACGGGCAGGCAGGGGTGGTACAAACTCTACTCTGCCGGCACCACGCGGCTATTATATTATAGCACTACATAATTATAAATCAAAGTAGCTTCCCGTTGTCTGCCTGTGTATGTACGCTTGGATCTTTAAAAAGTACGCAACGGATTATGATGATGTTTTTTTTTTTAATAAATAGAGTGCTTTAAGAGAATATAAAGGTATATATACTTGTGAAACTCTCTGGCTTCGCACGGGTGCAATGCTGATACGAGATTCTCCTTTACGTGGACGAAATCATGGTCCAGCACAAAGAAAATAATTATACGAGTACCTACCTGTAACACACTTATAAGGTACTTCGAATACAGGGTGTAACAGAAAGGGTATGTTAAGCGTAAAGTTATGTAAATAGCCCGCCATAGAGAACCTGTTTCCAAAATTTGAGACTCGAAATCACATATTTATTTTTCAAGATAGTATGAACATTCCTGAGTCGTTTAGGAATTCTCTATACTATCTGGAAAAATAAACATGGGATTTCCAGTCTGAAATTTTGTGGGTAGGTACCTTTTAGTGGCCTATTAACATAGCTTTTCGCTTGTCATATCCCTTTTGTTACACCCTGTATACGTGACAAGTCATCATATGTGTTTTATATTGAATTGTATCAGGCGTCACTATTCGGAAGTTCAAATCTCTATTGAGGGATCGCCCACCACCGGGCCCTATACCCTCCGCTGACCCTCGGATCTGCCTACTCATGATCACGAACACAAGACACTACAGTCGCAACGAGAACGTGATGATGCCACGGGTGTTGGCGAAACATATGTCGATTAAAATTTTAATTGGTTTTCGGATTAGCAGCTATGTATTTATGGTTGCATGCTAGGTGCTTGGATCTGGCTTCTCGTTGCGACTGTAGTGTCTTGTGTTCGTGATCATGAGTAGGCAGATCCGAGGGTCAGCGGAGGGTATAGGGCCCGGTGGTGGGCGATCCCTCAATAGATATATGTTTTATTCATAAACTATATTATTATCAAAAATGCTGTCAAAAAGCTTCATCAAAAGATACAAAGATACTGCAACAATACCATATAACATATCGGATATAGTATATGATTAAGTTCTAATAAATACGTTGCTTAAAATAGGTACCTTTCGAATATGATCCTAACCTATCATTAGGTTATCTTTAAACTGATCTGGCGTCGTGACGGCATCAAATTAAGTTCTTTTAAAGTGCCTGTCATATTATATACGATAAAGCCGTAGTTTTATATATAGCGGCGCCGTATAATAGCGTCTGTACGTATGCAAAACCATGCTCTCTTCACGGTGACGACCTGTGACGCTATGTTTCTTTAAGACCGCTATATTAACGGTGCTATCCAAACAATGCCAGTTTAAGAACAAAGCCTAATTTGTAGATAGATTCGCGTTAATATATTTAAAAAAAAAATAGCTATATGTAATTTTTATTTGGATTACGAAGAAGGTTCGAAGGATTTTCCGAAATTCTCAGTGAACGGAAATTAATTATTTCTAAAGATTACGCGCACGAATAAGTTAACGTATAAATAGGGTTTTTTTTTTAATATTCCAACTATTACTTAATTACTTTTCATTGTGTTACTTTTCACCTCGAAACGCAAGAAAATATCGGAGTACCTACGGATGTTTTTTATATTACCCACGTGTTCGTACATTCTGAAATGCTCGCCTAAGACTATCTTCACTATGCTTACCACGTACATATAGCTTCAACCTATCTTGATAATAGCAATGGTACCATAACCTTAACCTTTGCATAGGTATATTAATAACTAAAGGTTAATGATTCCATTAGATTTGGACTTTAAAGTTCATAGTTACGCACAAAATAGCGCGCCTACTATATTAATGATAGTGATAGGTAGCTAATTTTATACATAACGAAGGGTGTATTCTATTGTAGTTTGGCATAGTTAGTGCTAGTGTTTATGTTAGTTTTTTTATAGACAGATATTAATTTTTCGTGAAAAAACCTACGCGCGCTATGTGCATATGCAGAAAAACGCAGTCTATTTATATGACCCTAATATGGAAACCAGAGACATGGAGAAAAATGACGTGATGATGAGGAGATTCCGTATCGGGAACGTTGACGACCAAAAATACCCTGTATATTAGATAATAATGGTTTTGAAATGATTAATTGGATCTTATTTCCAAGGTATTTAACCGGGATTAGCCTACCACTTATTCCCGCCTCTGCAACTCCTGTAAGCCAGAATCAACAGAGGCGACCAGAAAAATGGATAACAAAGCACAGAAAATCCCGGGGGACCTAACTAGCGACTGGCGAAAACTAATAGAAAAACAGAATGTGAAGTATGAAGATAGGTATTCTTAATATTACATTAATCACTGACTGATAATATTATCACAATTGGAACATACGGCTCCTTAATGTACCTACCTAAAGGTTATTATGCCAATAATAAGTGTGACAAAATTCTTTGAAGTCACGAAAATTGTGCTTAGATGAGATACCTTATAATGATAAATCGGTCTGGAGACAGAGATTTCCAAGGTATGTAGTTATGACGTTTTAACATGAGATTATGACACATGAAAACTATATTTGATTTTCTTTATTTTTTAAATTTTATCCGATCACTTAGCTAAACATGTAAAACTAATCTATAACTTTATTAAAACGGCATTCATATTTATTTGTTTATAGTCCAACTATAGGTATAAACACATAGTCTAAAATACAAACTGCGGTCAACAACCCGCCAGCCCAGCGTGGTGACTATGGGCAAATACCCCTCATTGCAGTCTTGTGGTATGCCCTGGGGGAGGCCTACGTCCAGCAGTCGACTGCAATAGGCTGACGATGATGAGTCTGAAACTATAAAATCGAACCTATAAATGCAGATTTTATGTTTTCAGCATATTATTATACACACTGTCATGTCACAGGCTGTGTACCGTTACTGGTGTAGCCAGATCTACGAATTAGGAAGGACATCCTATAGGCACGATAAGCATAGTGGGGTCAGATGTTAATGATCATTGATAAGTTGCTAGCTAATTGCCTGATAGAACGCCTCTAAGTTCCTTGGTCGAATCTTACGACATGTGCGGAAGGAGATGCATGAGATGCATCTGCACGCGTATGATGAATTTGGTGAGAGCGAGATGTCTCACTTTTAAACGTGAAATCCATAGAGCTAAGTAATAACTAGACAAGGCAAGTGATTCTACTTGGTATGTAATAAGGGATTGCAAACCACTTTTATTAGCCCCAATTCATTCAGTCCTGGCTCGATAATGAGTGTCTATTCTAATTCTTAAGTCTATTTTTTACCTGCTAAGTACAAAGTTATTAATAGCTCTGTGAATTTGACGTTTAAAAGTGAGACATCTCGCTCTCACCAAATTTATCATACGGGTGCTGATGTATTCTTGTTTAGCCCCGCATTAATATAGGATGTCTTGTTTTCAGTGTACAATAAAATAATAAAAACAAATTTTACTAATGATTTTTTATACCGCAGTACATAAGCCTCTTATGCACGTTATTCAATACGTTTTCCAAACCCTTTCATAGAAATCTTCAGCAAAATCCATTACCAAACTCAACCCCCTAACTCAGCAAATAAAAAACCCAGTTAAAACAATTCCTAAGCAAAGCTTTTGAGATTAAAGCTTAGTTCTACGTGATTAAGCTCGCAGCAAGCTTTTTGTAGACAGTATTGGTCCTTCCGCTGCGCTCTAGTACCGAATGCATCGCCCGCTCTGCCCGCGAGCAAAACACGAAGAAGGCATAGAGTGGACATGTTGTTCATTGAAAAATAGAGCTACGGAGATGAAGTCGGACGTTAATTTGTTTTTGGGGGCTTTATTATCGTGAAGCTTCGACTTGATTAAAGGTTAAGTTCGAATTGTGGTAAGTTCAATGTTAGTTATGGGATTATAATTACTTTTGTTTTGTTTTTTATTTTATTTATCATTATTGCTGTTCGCAAAGGGTATATTGGGGCTATACTCGTACTAATGCTGAATGTTTAGCAATTTGCCACTGTAAAGTAAATCATTTTAGGCGGATAAAAATGAGATATATAGAATATGTATACAGGGTGTAACAGAAAGGGTATGTTAAGCGAAAAGCTATGTTAATAGCCCACTATAGAGTACCTAATTCCAAAATTAGAGAATCAAAATCACATATTAATATTTCAAGATTGTATGAACATTTCTGATTTGTTTAGGAATTCTCCATACTATCTGGAAAAATAAACATGTGATTTCGAGTTTCAAATTTTGCGGGTAGGTTCCTTTTAGCGGGCTATTCACATAGCTTTTCGCTTAACATACCCCTTTTGTTACACCCTGTATAGAATAGCCAGATAACGATGCTGAATTATTGGCTTGTTACACTTAATATTAGTAAGTAGATAATGTTAATAGAAACACAAAATATCGAAACATGAATAAATTTAACTACTCACCATAAATGGTACAGAATGAGCTACCTATTGTAAAATACTACAGCACCACGTGCGTAGTTAAGCAACACTTGTATGAAAACCATAATTAATACAACAAAAAAGACCGACACCTTTTTGATATCCTTAAAAATATTACCCAATTAATTCATTAACACTTTGACGTGATTCCGAGAAAATTTTGAAATCGCCAAACGAGATAGGGCACGTACAAAAAGCAAACAATATTAAAAAGTCTTATCAACGTTATTCCTTACTCGTTGCTTGTACAAAACGTGTTCGAATGAACCGGTTAGTTTATGCTGGAGTGAGACGGAGGATATTGCCCTCAAGTTAGATAGGGATGGAAAATTTGCAGACAGGGACCACAACAACACGCTCTAAGAACGAGATAACCGATACTATAGCTTGTTGCGTGCAATGTGCCTTCCCAGTTCTGCAACAGTCAAGCTTCAATCATATTATGAGCTCTACACACTATTGTTACAGTTGGTTTTAGTTCAGCAACATCGTATACTATGAACAACTAATCTGTGAAGAAAATAGTGTCGCTAGTAGCTGTGCTAAGTATTGTATTTTTCCATAAACTAAGCTCAGTTCCAAATTTGTTGACTGAATAAATAAATTGGTGGTACTGTACCAGTATGCTGACATAGAATGGTCGATTCGATTCTATCAGCTTGATTTTCACAGTGGGACGTCGTACAATTTTGACTGTTAGAGCGTGTGGCAATTTTTCGTATACCGTGAAAGTTTTTTGGGCTTATCTTTTGATGTTATTGCTGTCGTGGGCTTAGAGGGAGCCCGTGGAAACGTCTTAGTTTAAGCTTTGCCGGAAGCCGACCGTTGGAAAGGTTTCGGATTAAACAGAGATTTTGGGTACTTAGCTAACATCACATTTGTAATATTTAAACATGTTTTCCTTAATTCAAAAAGGTGTCGAAGTAACAATAATATGAATATTGTGAAAAGGTAAATGTTTCAGAGAGGAGAAGCTTTCGACTCATGCTTACTGTCCTTAAATCTCATTTTTTATTTTGTGACTTTCTGATATTAGCAACTTTTGCGTTACCGTAAATTATATCCCGTGCCAATGCGGGGATTCACTAGAATACATCAGCACGCGTATGATGAATTTGGTAAGAGCGAGATGTCTCACTTTTAAACGTCAAATTCACAGAGCTATTAATAACTTTGTACTTTGCATGTAAAAAATAGACTTAAGAATTAGAAGAGACAATCATTCTCGAGCCAGGACTGAATGACTTAGGGCTGATAAAAGTAGTTTGCAATTCCTTTTTACACACTTGCCTTGTCTAGTTATTACTTAGCTCTGTGGATTTGACGTTTAAAAGTGAGATATCACGCTCTCATCAAATTCATCAGCAGCATGTAGTACAGCAGTATCTCCTTCCTAGCATGTCGTAATAGTTGATTAGGCACTCGGACATTCTCTCGAGTGATAAACTAGTAATTTGTCACTGACCATTTACATATATCCCCGATATGCCAAACGTAGCTACAGGATATAATTTCCTTTATGATCATACTGTCTACCCCATTTTCGGAAACATAGTTGTATGTATACTGAGTGTAAAAAGACAACTTTGTTCTTTTAATACCTCGTATTCTTGGTAACGTCACGATAATTTTTTTCTATGGAAGCACCACTGGGAAACTACGGGTTTCCAAGATATTGAGGTCCAAAGTTATATTAATATTATCATTTTTTTTACATAAATCCATCTGAAATCGGTTAACAAACATTTTTTTTAAAGATACTATGTCAAAATGTTATAATGTTAGCTTTGTACGTATATTTGTACTTTGTGCATCAAATGAATGCATTGCTTGCAATAAAACGACAGTATTTTTTCATAATTTTTTGTCGTTTCCCAGGGTTGGTTCCGTAGAAGAAAATGATCGTAACCTTACAAAGAATGCGAGGTATTAAAAAACATCGTTGTCTTTTTACACCCTGTATGTATAAGGTGAGTCCAATTTTTATCTTCTTTGTTATTATTAGGTGAAATTAACACACATAGTAACAACCACTTTCACATACTTCTATATATATATCTATTCGTGACTTATAGGTAGCAATAGAGCAAAAAGAGCATGGTCAGTACAATGACTCATCACAACCAACACTGACCGTGATGACTCACTTCAAATGTCCTAAAAACTATGATTGAGCCAATAACAAAACTGCAAGTGCAGCAATTTTCAGCACTTCCCAGTATCTAAATTATTTGATGCACTTTATATTACTGACCCGCGAGGTGGGCGGACGACCTGGCCGAGGTCGCGGGCGTCGGTTGGATGCAGGCGGCTTCCGACCGGTCGGAGTGGAGGTTGTTGGGGGAGGCCTATGTCCAACAGTGGACTTCTCAGGGCTGTAAATGATGATGATGATGATGATGATATTACTAACTGTATACAAGACTATTTCAAAGAAGCGAAGTGGAAATTATATGTTTATATTACGATATGACTGCACTGGCTTTGATTATGTATAATTCTTTATTATACATACATATAATTATATAATCACGCCTTTATCTCTTACAGGGTAGGCAGAGCACCAAGGGTCGATAGAACCAAATGGTGCCACTTCTGACCAATTTTGAGGGTATAGTTGAGATGTAGTTCGGTTAGTAGTGACAGGTGGTCAGCCCATCGCCTACAAACCACCAAGACTCTCTTGTCCCTCTTATACAGTATGCCCGGGAAGAGAAGCAGCTGTAGTATTATACTTTTTTTTCACTCCCAGAGCAGCATAGAAGAATAAAGAGTTCTTTATTATTATTCTACTTTATCTTAGTTTCCATCGGAACCTTAACTTCTGGAATAAAAAGTTTTCAATATTACAAATATAACTCCTTACCAAGACTCATCAAGTTTAAATCTACGTAGTCTCATGATTTTAACCATTCATTTTTTTATTATTTTTAGTATGTTCCAGAGACACAAACGGTACTAATTACAAAAAAATAAATAGTATTAAGTACGTTCTATACGGTCACCAACCCGTCTGCCCAGCGTGGTGACTATGGGCAATTACCCCCCATGGCAGTCTTGTGGCGTGCCCTGGGGGTGGCCTACGTCCAGCAGTGGACTGCAATTAGGCTTATGATGATGATGATGATATACCAGCAAAGTGTCCCTAAATAAAACCTTTAACGTAAGTCATTAGCTTTTCATAATGTAAATAATGTTAATCGAGGTATTTGTACATTAGAAAGTTGTTTTTTATGTGTATCCATATTTGAGCAAATAAATTAATCTGAGTCTAAATATTTTACATGATGTGGACGTCAATTTGTTCCGTTCCGATCCCAGCAAGTGATCCCGCAATGGATCCGTTTTATTTGATTTTATAATTTTATTTCTATCCGATCCTGCCGGAGGATCAGATGAATATTTCATTGATTTTGTATTCCGTTTTGATCCCGTGTGTCTTCTCAATGATTTTTTAGTACTGTTAGCAAGTAAAACAGTAGACCAAGCAGTAGACACATACAATATTGTTATTCGAATGATTGTTGATTTTTACTAAGAGATCGAGACTATTTTACTAATTCTTAGTTTATTTTTCTTAACTTTGTCGTTTTTCAATAAAACAACTTGTAGAATTTTCATTATTTTTATTACTTATTTTATTTTCTGACCATACACATTAAAAGAGCACGCCACGGGATCAGACCGGAATCTAAAAATTGTTTTGGTATCAGACGGGAATTTGTTGAGGATTTAAAGTAAAACTGACTTTTAAAAAAAAATTAACCGACTTCAAACTTTTACTAAAAAGCGATAAATAACGTAACTAATTTATCTACTTAATACATATTAAATATCTCAAATTATTTAAATATTTACAACTTAATACCTAATACTGTAACAAAGTCATCTTTAACTAATTAAATATTTATAATTATGACTTATTTTTTGGAGTCGTTACCAGCCTAGGCAACGTAGTCTTTTGTGTTGATGGACGCGCGTGGCTGGCAAAGTCACACACACGGCAAAATACAATACGGTGTAGTAGGCAGCGTTAATGCAATTTCCTATTTTTGGTTTTACTATTTAGTGTGGGTCAGTTTTCTTAATTACATTTATTTGTTTGGCTGGCACCGACTCCAAAAAATAAGTGATAATTATAAATATTTAAATAGTTAAAGATGACTTTATTACAGTATTAGGTATTAAGTTGTAAATATTTAAATAATTTGAGATATTTAATATGTATTAAGTAGATAAATTAGTTACGTTATTTATCGCTTTTTAGTAAAAGTTTGAAGTCGGTTAATTTTTTTTTAAAAGTCAGTTTATTTCTCGATTTTTAGTTGTGTTAATGCGTTGTGGACTTAAATAGATGCTAGTTTATACATGGTGATTTTTGGTCGTTAACGTTCCCGAAAACTACGTAATCTCCTCATCATCACGATCATTTTTCTCTTTGGAAGCATACCTGGGAAGTGTCTGGTTTTCAAAATATTAGGGTCCAAAGTTGGGTAAATAGACTGCGTTTTTCTACATGAATGCACATAGACGCGCGTAGCAAGATTTTTCACGAGAAATAATTAATATCTTTCTATGAAAAAACTAGCATAAACACTAGACACTATAAATTTCGCCAGATCAAGTTATTAATATTAAAGAAAAAATTAAAAATTCCCAGCTTTTTTTGGCATAAACTTACTATACAGGGTGATTTTTGGTCGTCAACGTTCCCGAAAACTACGGAATCTCCTCATCATCACGATCATTTTTCTCCATGGAAGCATACCTGGGAAGTGTCTGGTTTCCAAAATATTAGGGTCCAAAGTTGAGTAAATACACTGCGTTTTTCTGCATAAATGCACATAGACGCGCGTAGCAGGATTTTTTCACGAAAAATAATTAATATCTGTCTATAAAAAACTAACATAAACACTAGACACTATAAATTTCGCACGATCAAGGAATTTAAATTTTTTTTTCAAAAAAAAAAAAAATTCCCAGCATTTTTTTGGCATAAACTTACATTTTTTCATGTATAGAATACGTACCCTTCGTTAAAGGTGGCCACAAAAAAACACCCTGTATTTGATGTATAGTTTCCATCGACCAATTGCAGTACTGTCCCCTAACTCCTAACCGTTAAGGAGTTCTGTAGCTTGACCATCAGCACAGCACCATCAGGTGTTGATTCAAGTATACCTCACAAGCAACAAGTTAGCCCTACATACCACTATATAGTTTCCATCGATCAATTGCAGTACTGTCTCCCAACTCCTAACCGTTAAGGAGTTCTGTAGCTTCATCATCAGCATCAGATGTTGATTCAAGTAACACGTTAGCCCTGCATACTACTAAATAGTTTCCATCGACCAACTGCAGTACTGTCTCCCAACTCCTAACCGTTATGGAGTTCTGTAGCTTCATCATCAGCATCAGATGTTGATTCAAGTAACACGTTAGCCCTGCATACTACTAAATAGTTTCCATCGACCAACTGCAGTACTGTCTCCCAACTCCTAACCGTTATGGAGTTCTGTAGCTTCATCATCAGCACAGCAGCATCAGATGTTGATTCAAGTAACACGTTAGCCCTGCATATTACTAAATAGTTTCCATCGACCAATTGCAGTACTGTCTCCCAACTCTTAACCGTTAAGGAGTTCTGTAGCTTCATCATCAGCACAGCAGCATCAGATGTTGATTCAAGTAACACGTCAGCCCTACACACTACTAAATAGTTTTCATCGACCAATTGCTGTACTGTCTCCCAACTCCTAACCGTTAAGGAGTTATATAGCTTCATCATCAGCACAGAAGCATCAGATGTTGATTCAAGTAACACGTTAGCCCTACACACTACTAAATAGTTTCCATTGACCAATTGCAGTACTGTATCCCAACTCCTAACCGTTAAGGAGTTCTGTAGCTTCATCATCAGCACAGCAGCATTAGATGTTGACATCCTGAAGCATATACCTGAGTAGGACATGATTATGTAACAAAAGCACCATACGAGCATACAATTTTCGGTGGTTGCCCTAGATTTCTCCTGGATCCCATCATCAGATCCTGACCTGGTGAAAATGGGACCACCTCAGAAGTGAACTCTATCCAACCAAAAAAAAATTTTTGAAATCCGTTTATAACTGACGGAAATATCGGTGAACATACATAAAAAAATATTATACATACAGACGAATTGAGAACCTCCTCCTTTTTTTGAAGTCGGTAAAAAAGGGATTAGTTTAAGGGATCGGACCGGAATAGATCACCTACGAGACGTCTTTATCATGGGTTAGCTATCAGCACTAGACCTATTCACTTTGCATTGTCATGTTACAGATGACTATACCATTTTATTTTTTACTACTTAGCATGCCACCGTAAGCTGAGTGATGTGTCATTTCTTTTGGGGTCAAGGTCCGAATCCGATATATGAAACCTGAACAATCGTGAGTCATACAGAAAGTGGTAATAAGAGATCATGGTGCATTAAACATGTTAAGCACAACAAAGTGTGGCGGGGAAGTGGATGCATGCTATTAGCCGCTTCAAAAATATCACTTGGTAAACGGTGTATATCTTAGGATAGGTTTTTAAATAGGCAGATTTTTTTGTGTTTAAAATTTTATACAATTATATTTTCTACTAATATAAACTTTGATAAGTTAAGTTCTAACTGATGATAAATTTGATGATGTTTTTTCCTAAAACTTTTTTCCTAAAGCTTAATATTAAATTCTAAAGATAAACAATGATATGAAAATGTATAAGTATGCTTTTTATATATTTGGCTTCTTATGATAATTTTATTTTAAGAAAGATATTCGTGAAATAAGACCTTTCGTATTGTTATCTATTTAAGTATTCTTTCTGAAATAAGGTGCATTCGGCTAATTCCGAAAATCGGTATATCGATTTTCGGCATTAGCCGAATGCACCTTAATTATGTTATTCAGAACTAAATATCATCTAGAACTAATTATTTACATATAAAATAATAATAATAATACGTTTACTTAACACAACATTATATTAAATAGGCTTTGAAATATTAATACTATGTGGTCGCAGTATTATTATCAAAATAGTTATTTTCCATAAGCTCAAATTGAAATTACAAAAATACAAACAACTTGACAGGACAACGATTACGTAACCTAATGTTTGTTTTAAAAACGAAGTCCCATACATTATAATGGAACTACACCAAGTAAATAAAACAATATCACAGTTTTAAAGACACTAGCGCCTATATTGAAGGACTTTATAAGCGAAACTAAGAAGGTAGAGTAACCTATAATCTGCGTTTCACAGTATAATTCCGCTGGATGATGGCATTAGTTACTATGTGTATGGCCACATTTTCTGATTTACTGCATATATAAAATGTTAGTTCCGAAATCAGGCATAGGAATTATTCTACGAAATTGACTCTACAAGTAACTTTAGAGCGATCGGATGCCATCTGTCGGTGCGGTTTGTCGGTATCCTGCAGGTTTATGTTTATACTCTCACGCCTCTACATTAGCATTATTTTAATCAGAAATAATAAGAAATAATTTATTGTGGTATTGTTTTTATGTAAAATTAAGGTTATCTCTATGACATAATATTATTCTTATAATATTATAATTTGGTTAGGCTAAGCACCTGTCACTACTAACCGAAATTGTACATCTCAACTATACCCTCAAAATTGGTCAGAAGTAGCACCATGTGGTTCTATCGGCCCTTGGTGCTCTGCCTACCCCGTAAGGGATAAAGGCGTGACTATATGTATGTAGGCTAAGCAAAACATTTAACGACATGCTAAAGTGTGGCCTACCCAATGTAATGAATAAATGAGTCTACTATTTTCAAAAACCGCAATGTCCATGTTGACTACTTTCAAGATATCCTTAATTATCTTATTGTGCGTAATAGACGCCCTTTATAGTAATAAATCTATGCGAGATTAATTTAGATTTGTGTAGGTACACTAAATGCATAGTTCATATAGATATATTCGAGCAAAAAAGAGAATAAAAGCAAAGAAATATAATGGACATTGCTGGTTTTGAAACACTCGGATGGACTTTGCGATTTTTGATACATAAATAACATGGACTTTGTTGGTTTTGAAACCTAGCTATTGCGTATAGTAAGACAATACCATATTAATACTTTTACATACCAATAAAAATTATCTATTGACTGAGTGCGTATCTAACTACTCAAATTTGCCCGTTACAAAATTTACCCATATCAAGCCCAGACATTTTATGAGAAATAAAACAACACATTTTTTTATAATGTCACGTAAGTAGTTTATTAATTTGTGTGAAGAGAAAGAAGAATCTACCAACTAATAATTAGTCAAAAAAAAATCAAATTAACAGTAGTTGCGATTCTTCTTGCTCTTCACACATTGGTTCTTCAGGAGCCTCTTCGTCATCGTTATCAGTGTTGTGTAAAGTAAGTTTGAGTAAATCTTGTGATGAGGGTACTACTCGCTTGTAATACTCCAAACTCTCTATATCGCGCCAGTTGTCCCCAAAATGAGTTGATAACAATTTATCAACGTCTCTTAATTTCAGCGCTTTTACTGGCGCACCCATCGGAATAGCAGTTGGGGAAATATCTGCCGTGGTTTTATTTTTCTTGCAAATGCTTTTAAATTTACCTAAATCAATTTTGTAGTAAAGTTCTCCTCTTATGCCAACCATTTCGTTTGATTTGCTGGCTCTTTTCAAATAAAACCTTTTGCATTTAGAAAAAGGCACATGCCATTTTGTAGTTGGCAAAAACACATCTTTTACGGCCGTTTTCCAGTCCCATACTTGTACTGTTGAGGCAACATTTATGGCAGTACAATGTGCTTCTACAACATTTAAGTATTCTATCGGCTTGACTATATTTTCGACTTTCCGTAGTTCTTTTTCTATACGAGCGAACACTCTATCTGGTGGAAGAAATGAGTGCCCCACTACTGGAAAGACCACTTCAACCAAACGTATGTGAGCTGGTGCATCTTTTGTGAGCCATTTTGAAAGCATTGCCATCATCATTGAGTTTTTGTTCTGACCGGAACACCCGTCAGCCATGAGTCGAACTTGATTGCATTCTATTGGGAAATCCGTGTTGCAAAGCCGATGGTAAACTGCTGATACTATGAAATTAGAATCTTTTGCATATTCTTCTTCTGTCCAACAATAACTGAACACATTTTTTTCAGTTAATGGGGATTTAGAACTACCCTCCACCACTGTAAAATTGTAAAAGTAGAGTTGACGGGAATAGTAGGTAATCTGATCTGGGATTTTTGGTAATGGCATATTTTTCTGACAGTCGAAACTTAAGATATTTATTTTAGGGTTATCTTCTTTTAACATGTTAAAAAATTCTTTCGCTCGGCGTTTATGTACTGTTTTCTCAGCCATCAGGGTACTTTTTTCACTATCAGTGATCGTAGTCTTTAATTTTTCACTAAGCTGAAGACACGTCGAGCACACATCAACTCGTGGACTGCCAAAACCTAAATTAAAGCATTTATTAAAAACACTTCGAAAATACAACGGTTTTACCTGCAGGTTCTCTGTTGCTTGTGTATTGTACATCTTAGCCATTTTATTAATACTTAGCTCTGATGGTAAGTACAGGCGTTTAGTATTGCCTCTGCAATAATGTGCTTCAGAGCACTTAAACGTTTTTATGAAATTAATAATGCTTTGTTTTTTGGCTGAGTATTTATGTGATTTGTGATCACCTCCGCGATTTTCTGCTGGGAATTTCCCATGTAGATGATAATTCTTTACTAGGCTTTCCACTCGGTATCTTTTGATACCAAGTATTTGAAGAAATGATTTTTGGCAAACTTGTACCATCTTCAGCTGTGCTCTGCAATAAATTCTGTATTTCAGTTGCAAGTCTCTGGGTTTGTAGTTACGAGTCTCGGACCTTGGACGGCGACGTTGTGTTTTCGTACCTTTTACATGTTTCAGAATAAATGTGTCTTGCCTCAACTTATCTTTTAGTACATAAAAAGATTCATGGAATTTCCGTACATCCTGCATTGTAATTGCAGAACATTTAAGTTTTTCGCCTTTATGTTTACATGTCGGCTTGCAAGGCAAATGTTTAGCCGCATATCTGAAAATAAATTTGAACACTTTGAACACAATACTACATGAATTAATTATTGAACTATTGTAAAAAAAACATACAGACAAATTGTTTTCATTCACAGGCGTTAGATATACATACGCGCGCACACACACGCGCACACACACACAATTCTATCCTGAAGTAAAACTGGTAATACTATGCAAAACCAAACTTAGCACCAAAAATTAAGTGTACCTACCTAACTACATAAACAATAAAGTATCAGAACTAACTAATCCACCTGTACTCACCGTTGTTCTTTGACACGATTTCTTTCCCAGTTAGCAGCATTTCTAATTCGTTTTCGCGCCTGTTTATTGTCCACAACTTCGGGGTAACACTCCATTAATTAAATTTCAGTAACTTTATGCACAATTAATGACTTTAAGCACGATAAAATTGTTAAAAACCGCGAGCGAATTTATCACAACAAAGTACAATCCGCCATATTGCATGTCGCGACGTGATTGGCTGTGTTGGACTTTGCGCAACTTGAAACAAACAGTGACGGACAGTGCTGATTTTGTTGCATAGAAGTAATTTTCACTCCCGTTTTCTATTGGACTTTGCGATTTTTAGTACATATGACTGATATGAATCTGTTGCATTTTTAAAAAGTTTTTTATAGCATAGACAAGTCATTTTACCTTTTTTATGGACATTGCGGTTTTTGAAAATAGTAGACTCAAATATGAAAATCCTCACGAGACAATACTTTTATCACTTCATTTTCTTTGCTGTGTAGAGAAAATTTATTATTCAGAGTTTTCTTTGTGATTTGAACATAGGATTTAAAGTCAGCAAGACCTTTTAATTCAGTAATGATTATAATTAGCTCTAATTTTACTTATACTTTGACGAATAACTAATACTTAATTTGATTAATAATGCTGTGTGACTTAGCTTCAATTAATATTTTATAGGAATTTATTAGGCTGTAAGTACGTAGACGAGATCGAAACGTGTGGACTAACGGGAAAGGCATTTATAATTATATTATTAATCTTACTACATATTAAAAAGAAGTGTAATAACTTGGAAATTATAATTAGATATTGAGTTTTTTTTTCGGGTAACTATCTAGGTACTACTACTAATAAACAAATACTACTAAATTACGCAAATAAATTTTTAAATAAAAAAATACATCACTGTAACATGTTCCGTTACGTAGTTATAATTTCATGAAATTATAACTACAGCTACGATAACCGCCAAAACGGATTAAAGGAAGTACGTACGTCCTTATCTGTTAATTCTAAGTATCAAGTATCAAAACTAGGACATCCGAGTATTATTCTCGGAAGTATCAAGATCGAAAAAACTTGAGCGTAATCTCATGATGTCAACTGATTACAATGTAAATGACGTAAAATATTCTCAACAGACTCTAAAAAATTTATCTATAGTTACTTATCTTCTATCTATTCTATTCTATACATATAATAAAAATGTAACGGATCGCTGTCTATACATGGCAGATATATGAGAAAAAATATTATAGGAGACCTTAATCAACGCAATAGTACCCAAAAGAATGATTTTTTGAATTTTTGTCTGTTTGTCTCTTTGTCTGTGCGTTTGTGCACGCTAGTCCCCGAAACCGCTGAACCGATTTCGATGCACTTTTCAGGAATATATTGTGACAGGTCCCACTTAACATATAGGCTACTTTTAATCAAGGGTAAATGTTTTTAACTCGGATAATTTCGACATTTTGTTTTTTCTGTAGTCCACGCGAACGGAGTAGCGGGCGTCCATTATTTTTTAAATATACACAGTTACTATGTCCCCAAATAGTGTAGAACTCACTCATAAAGGAGATCTTACAGCCACGTTTGGCATGGCGGGTACAGATGGCAATGATCAGCGACAAGTTGCTAGCTCTTCGCCGGAGAGAATGCCTGAGTTTCTTCTATTAGATACGACATGTACGGAAGGAATTATGCAGCTGATGCATTCTAGTGAAGCTCCGTATCAGTGCAATATATTTATTTGGTAATTATTTTTGTAATTGATTTTAATTTTAGTAATTTTATTAAAATTATATACTATACTTAATCGCTTTTATTTTATATTAATCGCTTTTATTTTATATTAATCGCTTTTATTTTATATTAGTCGCTTTTATTTCATATAGTAAGTAGGTTTTACATTTTAAATAAAAACTTCAGTGTAGAAATAATAAAACAAGTTATTGCAAAAATTATGTTAGTAATTTTTTCATATTACAAAACAAAAATAAACTATTAAAAATATATTTTCATAACATTTTAAAACTTTCAGGCCTTTGAAGGTTTAAATAGCTTTGGTGCTGATACATAGATTCAAGTATTCATAAAGGGTTGATCCGTTCTCGATAGGGGTGACTTTATCTAACTTAACTGACCTTTAGACTAAAGGTATCTTATTAAGATACCCCTGGCAGCGCAACCAGTCGATATACAACGAATATATTATATGTCGTGGATATGTACTGACTTCATCATGGTTAAATTTATTATTTCGTGATCTTCATTTAGGTTAGCCTATTCCATTTTATATGACCTAATGACTTAATTATTTAAGTATTTGTCTTGACATGCTATTTAAACATATAATACTAATTCAACAAACATTAATTAATAAAGATGCAATATTACAAAATAGCTCATTTCTTTTTATTATTCTTCTCATTTCTATTCATTTAATAATTTAAAATAAAATATAAAGTAATTGTAATTTAATTTAATAAAATCTTAATATATATATTTTTATATACACTCGATAATGCGAAAATATATATGCTTAATTATTAAATATCGCATAAATATATTTTGATAAATATTACAACACAATTTCTCTTTTTTTTTGTAAAGTAACATGTATTTTCTAAGTCGCGACAGTCACTTAGATTCGCTCTGTTTAATATTAAGGCAGTTGATTGTGTCCAGAATAAGGGCCATCCCTCCAGGGGGTGGGGGTTGTTGATGGGTAGATACAGCCAGTCTGTATTCTATTAGCCCTTAATACCCTGCTATAATCGCCCGGTTCAAAGGTTGGGTACTATTAACAACTTTCTTATTTTGGAAATGTTGTAGTATTTTTTGTTTCTTATTATTAACTTTATAGTAATAGAGTTAATATAAAATAAAATAAATTACATTATTTTTCAATTTATTATATTAAAAATATATTATCGGCACTTGGTGCTCTGGTAAGGGATAAAGGCATGATTATATGTATGTATGTAAATATTATACTTATTTTTTTAATACATAAATTAAGTTTTTAAATGTTTTATTATAGCACGATTTTAATATAATTATGTATGATAATTCCAGAAAATCAATTTATGGAATTATCATACATAATTTTATTAATTTATTTTAACCGCGAAGTCGACCAAATTTTTAATACATACCAGAGCTCTCATATTTATTTATGGTTAATATTATAATTATTATTTTAACATAATTATTTTTAATGTATTATTTTCAATTGGCGATTAAATATGAAATTGTAAAATATTTTGATAAAGCTTTTAAGTATTATGAAGTAAATTATTAAAATAAAATGCATATAAAAAAAAAACTTTCCACTATTTACATTTACAAATTAATCAACCTTTAAAAATTCTATAAAATAAATCCCTCTACAAAATCATAGTCGAGAATAAGCCCCTTTTGTAAATGTGTACGATAACTCTGTTTTCCAATAAAAATATTTGGATTGCAGAGAATTAAAGAAAATACTATTCCGATATAATTTCTCTTGGCAACAGTCCTAGAAATAGAAGGTAAAAAGTATTATATACGTACGTTCAGATTTCCTTATTGAGATTTTCCGGGAAAATCTCTAAAATCCTTTTTTCCAGGAATTGTTTATCCTCATTTGGTACAGATGCCGTCTCCTTTTTTATCTTTATATATAAGTATGGTGACTATGGGCAAATACCCCCCATGGCAGTCTTGTGACGTGCCCTGGGGGAGGCCTACGTCCAGCAGTGGACTGCAATAGGCTGATGATGATGATGATGATGATGATGTAAGTATAAATCTTCTGTTCGTGTGTTTGTAATTGAACTCCTTCTAAACGGCTGGACTGATTTTGATGAAATTTTTTGTGTGTGTTCATGTGGGTTCGAGAATGATTTAGATTTCATCCACGCGGACAGAGTATAGGTACTACTCGTATAATACTAAAGTAAGTTGGGTATGGGTTAGGATCGAAATATAAATACATATCAAATATAATTGTCTTTGAAACATATACAGGATGTAACAAAAAGCTATGAAAATAGCCCACTATAGAGAACATATCAACAAAATTTGAAACTCGAAATCACAAGTTTATTTTTCAAGATTGTATGAAAATTCCTGAGATAGTTAAGAATTCTCCATACTATTTAGAAAATAAACATGTGATTTCGAGTCTCAAACTTTTTGAGTAGGTTCTCTATAGTGGGCTATTTACATATCTTTTCGCTTTACATACCCTTTTTGTTACAAATGTATAACTGTATAATTACGAACGAAATAAAACTCGGAGAAGCCAACTTCTCTGGCTGGCTGTTTTTAATGAAATTATCTGGATGTGTTTCGGTAGACTCAGGGCAGGTATCAACTATACTTAGAATCGGTAGATGGCGCTGTAATTATATTTAAGTAATAGAAGATACTGAAGGGAAGACACAGCCATTTTTTTTTATTTTCGCTTACCACACTTCGTCTTCTTGGTTATATAAAAGACTGAAAGAGATGACATGTCTGTGGGATTGTTAAATAATCTAATATTTGGGCAATTTGTATCATCTAGTGGACTTTTGTTATAAAAGCCCTTAGATTTGTTTAGACTGATAATGCCTTGAGGCCGCGGTTTATTACCAAAATAACTTGTAGTTAGTTTCTCTTTGATAAAAACTAAGTTAATCTACCTATTTTAATATTTATCTATAGGTAGACACATAATAAGTAAAACCTAATTAGTACAGACAGGATTAAGAGAAGAGATTAAGAAAGTGGTAATTATTGCTTACCGGTGAGGAAAGTTAAATCCAAGATTTTTATTTATCCTTGGATTAAGTTTGTATTTGGCTGGTGTTTATTCTACTGACCCACTGACCTAAACGAGATATACTTAATATATAAAAAAAAACTATATAACATATATATGTATGGATTTATATGAATTAGTTACCATAGTTAATAATAAAATATAAAATAAAATATTTTTATTCCAAATGGTTAAAAATAAAGTTATTTGCGGTATTTATTTTATTTATATTTTTTAAGTCAATTGATATTATGAACACCTGTAATGAATAGGTAAAATAAATTCAAATTATTTTACAAACGTAATAAAAATGTTATATATCTCAACATTTTTAAACTTATATTCTACCATAGTTCAAATTAAAATAATAGATACAATACATATAGTATATGCTAAAATAGAATTTTGTTAAAAATGTTGTCAGCAAAAACATGTATGTATATAAATCATATAAGTAATAATAATATTACAAAAAGAAATACATTATTTTTATAATATCTATGTATACTAATGCACCCATCACTAATGATAATTATAGTAAATATAGTAATCCCTCTGAATATATTATTATGTTCTCATATTAAAAGTAAATAAACTTATCTTCCTATCACCTGTGTATAGATAATTTACACATTGACGTAAGCAACTTGCGTATTACGTATACTTAACAATGTTACCTACTGTACATCCATCATGTATAAAGTATACTTAAAGCCGCTGCACGCTGTATATTATACGTGAGTAAAACACCGAAGGCATGACATGCAACGTGCGCTCACATCGGTCGTCCGAGCGCGAATGTGAGGGGCGAGGGGGAGCGGGGCGCGCGGAAGGGGGGACCGAACAGCTGAGCACTCGCTATATTGACAGCGTTCTGCACATTTCCGACCCGTCAGTAGCTTCTAACACACAGCGGAGTGCACACGTAGCCGCCTTCACGAGTACTATGCCACGATCGTCCCGTACCTGAATCAGTTGCAGACGGGACAGTTAAAATTATGACTTTTGGATCGACCGACAGCGAAGAAGATAGAAGCAGAACAATTGTCATAAAAGAGCTCAGGATAGTGTCCAGATATTGGGAGGTCTTCGGTGCCATATCCGCCGAGAGGCTCTGGTTCGAAAAAAGGATCTTTTTTGCTCTTGGACTGCAATAAACAGAACGAGAATTGACGTTATAAATATTTTTAGTGTTTAAGTGCATATAGGTGAACTGTGTTTTTTGTGTTCGTTTTTTTGGGGTTTATTTAAATTTTGGATAAACGAAAATGGTGCCCCAGCAAGTGTCCGATGTAAGGTCCATGACTCCTACATCAAGTGGAGTTGTTTTCGGCTCTCAGCTGGTCGACAAAAATTCATCTACCCCTTACACGGATGCCACACAGGTAAGTCAGTTTTCAAAGGTGAAAAAAAATATTTACCAAAAATTTAGAGCGAAAAAAAAAACAAAAAATTAAGCGGAAAAAATAAAAATTAAAAATTATTACATTTAAAATAAATAATTAATACAATTACCTTAGAAAAGCAAAAAATAGTGTTTATAAACAAACACATTTATTGATAAATGTTGCGAAGATCGAGTTCACAATATTTACTATGATATAAAATACGTAATAGAATATCGAGCAAAATATAAGGATAACTTTTTTAAATTTGTTATCAATTTTTTTATTATATCCACGAACATTTGTAAATTTATTGCGCAGGAAACTAATTTTATCTGTTGAAAATCGAAAACAAACCGATGAAAACATAATGTTGTAAACATGTTTTTATGCTACCTTAATCTGTTCAAATGCGACAAGTACTTACCTGAATCAAAAACATTTAAAATAAGTACCTATTTCATTACGATCAAGGTTCTTGAACTATAAAAACTAAAATTAAACTTAAACACGAAAGTACCTAACGTTAGTTTTTTTAAAGTGCTAACTTTATATTTTAGCTGAACATATGCTATTTTTGGTATAAAAAAATACCTACTGACGTTGTGAAAATGCAATAGATTTTTTAAATAATATATTTTTAAATTTTACCGACTTTTTATATTTTTTGTAAAAAAAAAAATCAAAACTCTACATTTAATATTATAACCTTGCGAGTATATTAATCATTAGAATAAAACTAGTAACTAAATAATGCAATAAAATAAATAAAAAAAATAAATCCACAACAAAATAGACACTTGAACACAAGAATTATCGAGGGAGCAATTGGAAAAAATATTACAAAATAAACATCAGCTAAAGATAGGTCAAACTCTTGTAAAACAATACTTAATTAAATTGATTCCGTAATACGGAAAATATTTGCATTTGCATCGAACCATTTTGCTATTATCCACAAGAATGCAGCGGATAAAAAAGGGCTCGCCCATTATAAAGACAATTATCATAATAAACACGTGTTACTCAATACGTATTAACAATGTTTAGAAAAATCTAATAGGCGATAAAGTATTATTAAACAATTTTATAATGTTCAAAAATAAAATAGATGATGAATGTGACGTTGATATCTTTGATTAAAATTTAAGTATATGGCACCCAAAAACATAATGGCGAAAACGTAAATGTGATTATTACAAAATACATAGTACCTACCTATCTATACACTAAAGTAAGCATTTTATAAAACTAACGCAAAATATATTTATACAAATATGTGTAATACAAATACCAATATCGATCGAGCTAAACAAATTACTAAGGTGTAGAGCAGTATATTAAATCTCATATATTCTAAAATCCTACAGGGATTTAAAGTTAGTATGCATTTCCGAATTATTAACTGAATGTACATCAACTTTCAACGTAAGTTAATATTATACTACTCATACTACTAAAACGTTTATAAAAAATAAATTCAAACAAAATCAATATTCAAATAAATAGAGACGCCCAAGTTCGTAAATCGCAGACGCTGTCTGCGTCATGAGAGCAATGACACCAGATATAATTTTTCGCAATAATCAAACACACTACCACTCGCAAAAATGGCACAAATCAAATGAGCACAGTCAAAACAATCGATAAAATTAAAAGTCTTATCGTTATAATGCAAGCCCTCGGGCAAAATAAGTAAACTGCTAGCAAACCCAGAGTGCATTAACATTTCAATGTCAACGCGTAATATTTTTAGTCGTCCCGTCTGTGTGAGTGGCCTTTCTCATGCGAGATGTGTTTGTATGAACCAGTATCGCACTGTTTGTATCACACCCGCTTGGTACTAGGAAATGGTAATCTCAGGTCATTTGCATTAGACGGTCATGCGGTCCAGCGTGTAATTTCCACAAATCTGCTAACTCATCGCAACCTCACAAGTCGCCTTAGAAATATTTGCGAAAATATTAAATGTAGTGCAATTTTTTCTTAGTGCACGAGGAAACGATTACAGCTCTAATGTCCCTATTACAATGGACAATAATTGCTGTATCACTAGTCACGAGATGATAGTAATTGTTTGAAAAAAAATCTTGTAAACGTTGTTAAGTACGATTGGGAAATCACGACTTTCGTCGGATACTTAGTTAAAATACGTTGAGATCCTCGTGTGATATAAAAAATAAACAATATTAACTAAGGGCGGAGTTTTGGGTCATTATAATCTGAGCGGACTGCGGACTTGGTTTACTTTTTGTTAAGTTTTTTGTAGTGGAACATGTAGTTTAGTTGTTGCCAGCTGAGTATGGCAACTGTTCTTTTCGACCAAGGTTACTTCACGCCTCCGTGTATTATTACTATAGTGATTGTCCGTTCTCCTAGCTGTTAGATTATACGATTGGGTCTTAAAAACACGTTTTGCCCGCTTTTAATTTACTTTAAGTACTTCCTAGAAAGAAAAGGTGCTTTGTACAAGTCCAACGCTAACTTCTCCTTCGTGTTTGTCTACTATAATGTCAATTCTCTTACAACTGTTACTCACGAAAGGCATTGTTTAGGAATTTCGAAAATTTTCATTATTTACATTTCGTAGTTCAGCTTTCGACTGAAGTTAAGTTACAATTGGTATTTTTAAAGTGTTCCGAGGTAATAAATTAGCTTTTAAGTCGAGCGGCGACCTTTCAAAACAATCTATGCTAAGGCTTTCCTCACGTAAGTAAGCAAATTTATGTACCCTAATGTATTGTTGGCAGCTCACTGCAAATCAACGTTTGATTGTAAAATACGAACCTATGTCGGCATTGCAATTTGCTCTATACTTGTGGGTGGTTTTAATGGCACCATTATACTAGAGACCAGCGAATGTTGCTCAAGAAAATTACCGTCGAGTTCACAAACAGAATCTATGTGTACACTTCAAATTAGTGTGTATGCGGTTATAGGAAAGCTCAACAAGTCAGATAATGGTATTAAAATTTCGGTGGGAATTTTTAGTAGTAGTAAATCATGCATGTGAAAGTTTATATTTCCGATTGTAGAGTTTACCACCTATTTACCAGTTTTGTGACTACTATAAATCAATTTTAATATTTGCTAATAGGTAACTAAACCAATCAATTTTATGACTGCACAATTTGTTTGTTACATCATTTATATACCTACGATTCCTAGTGAAATTTACAACTTACAAAATGTGACATTTGAAAACAGAAAGTATAGTAAATAACCATAAATTTTGTCTGGGCTACGTTGACGTGCACTGAAAATCTCAACGGAAAACTTCCACGGTGAAACAACAAAAATAAAACATATATCTTTCACCCGAATTTCCTACATACGTTACGGACATTTGTAAACATTTTGCGGTGAACAAACTATTCATCTAAAGTAATTGCTAACATTATCCTTATCAACCCTAATAATTGATATTATTACTTTATCTATGACATCGTTATTGTATCTATTTCTATTACTTGTTATTATTTTCATGATCGATCGATAGACATAATTGTATTAATAGCATAGCTTATGTAAATCTGTAAACTATTAGTATTCGAAAGTCATATGACCTAGCCATATACCTACCTATAGTAAGGCTACCGCCTTAGAAAAATCTGAAACGGCTACGTTATATGCAGTTATCACAGGTTCATACCTTGGTGGTGACTTTGTTTCGATTTACTTATACTGGCAAATAATTTACAATATTATTTGTCAAAAGCCTCTTGAAGATTGTATTTATTAATAAAAGTTCGCAAATACGTCTTACTTACTTCAACATGTTTACTACAGTACAGGGAATCATCTAATTCGTCTACTCCATTTAGCGATTTATGTATGCTGATTGGATCTTCGGAAAGTTTCACCAAGTAACGCCCCTTCTCTTGCCTTACGCCGCTTGATTAGGTGTTTTAGTCGCACTGACTTTATTGTACAAGTTTGATTGGAAAGTAATGAAAGGCTGTGGAGGTATAGAACTAACATTATCCATTTTTCGCCTCGCTTGTTAATAATACTTTTGTCGGTTAAATTGTTCGGGTGTTTTTCGGATCAAACTTCGGTAGGAAATAGCTTTCCTTGTTCGTAATTGATTTTATTGGGAGTATGTTTTAGTTGTTGTAACTTGTTGACTATACTAAATTAATGTAGTTACCGCTCGGTGGATACATTTACTATAAAAATAATACATACATATAATACACACCTATATATACATATAGGCACCAAGGGCCGATAGAACCACATGGTGCCACTTGTGACCAATTTTGAGGGTATAGTTGAATATAAAAATACTTAATGCCAAAGAAAAATATCGAAGTAAGAACTATATTTTAGTCTGGTCTACTATCTAAATATCTCTCTTTGTACCCACGTAAATAAATATTTAAATATCAGCAGTTAACATTATTAAATTATATCGTTATGTTATTCGAATTTATAACTTTGGATGAATGTACGAAGTAAATAATCTTCGTACAATATAGGTATATGTCGTTCTCTTAGATAAGCAAGGAGCGCTCTAGAAGACGTCTAGTAATATAAAATTACTAAACTTCCAACATGGTAGGTACTATAAATGTTGCGTTTTCTCATTTCGCTACGTAACGCTAAAACGATAAACTTTACGACTGACTTTTAAAAAGGATGACACTCGAACCCCGACGCTTTCGAAAAAGAAATTTCTTTAACCTTCGTTCCTTTTATTCTTATAGCTCGTTTCGTCGACCATTCAGAGAAAGTTATGGGTTTTTAATTATCTGTTGTTTCTACAAAACTGTTGCGAAAATAATATGGCCGTATTTGTAAAATTCCTTCAAATTACTATAATTTCCTATAATTGGTACCATTAAAAAAGGAAAATATCTCGTCCGCACGTTTAGAAAGGTCAAATTGAGGTCATACATGATTATAAAAATACCTTTGTATCTCCATGCTAAAATATGCATCCAAACAGAACTGTGTCAATAATTCCGACCAAATTTGATAGTCCAGACGATACGCTTATATTTGATCGAGATAAAATTGTTCTTGACTTTAAAGTTGTTGTTCATTTTAATACAATAAAGGCAATCTTCTGATCTAAAAACGAAGCAACAACGAGTGCATTACCGGCAATGACCTTTAAAAGTAACTTTTATTTTGTTCAAGTGAGACCGGTTCCACTGGCTTTCAAGACTGGCTCGACTACTGCTTTTAGATCGGCACTGTTGAGATTTAGATTACGAGATATTAAATCAATCTGTTCAGTCGTAACTAAAATTATAATGATAACATTTGTCGTAATTATTTTTAAGAGCATCGCTATCGATAAAATCTTGTAATGCTGTATTGTTTTGACAAATGTTCAGAATTAAAAAGAAATAGTAAGGTAGCACCAATTTTTGTGCATATTTAATCAATTTCATTTACATACCTCCTTAGTTAAAGTGTGATTACATGTAAATTCAAAATTTTATAATAAACAGGTCTTGTAATAAAAATATTGTGATTAAGCAATGCTGTTAGAAAACAAACTTAAACTTTTGATTTATTAAATTGTTTCCCTGTAAAAATTGAATCGCCACGCGCCGGGCAGCGTGAATTCCTCGAGTCCGCCCCTGCAAGGTAAGCAGACTTGCTTCTAACTTTTCTTGTTCCAGAAACTTCTTTCCTCGATATTCACTTGCTCTCTCGTAATCGTGTTAGTAGATTAACTTGTGGACAGCTTCTTTTATACAATTAGCCACTTATTGACTTGGAAAAAATCCTTTTCTTTTCCCCTTTACCTCGGTTAATCAAGTTTGTCTATAAAGTTCGGTGAAGGGTTTGCGGAGTCAAAATCCTGGAATCGAGGGCAAAGTTTGTTTGAGAATTAATTTCGTTATATTGCAAATGGGGTACTTTAAATATGAGGTAAGTTTTAAATTGTTTCACCCTCGCTATCACTCAATTCTGTTTCATTAAAGGAAATTGATTATGCTTTTATATTGCTTTTAAAATAACCTACAGTAATAGGTATAATCGCATTTATAAAGAATTAAAAAGGTTAAAGTTTCATCACGGACTGTTACAAAATTCTTTTCACCCAACTCCTTCGTCTAAGCATTCCAACGGTTCAAAATTTACATTGCTAAACAAAAAAAATGCCTTCGACAAACCGGGGAGTTGGATGATTTACTCAACGAATGGCGTGACTGGAACAGCGAACAGTAAATCCTAAAATGCCAGGAAAATTAATCACCCGCCTCGAATTTCCCCTCAGCGAGAAGTTTTATCAAAATACCCTTTTAAGTGAACATTGAGAAGCCAAACTGAACTACCAGGATAAGTGCGGAAGGCTGGAGATGTATTTTTTATTCTGAAGAAATTTGTAGCTTTTTGAATACAGTAGGTACTCTGTTTTCTTTTAATTTTTTCATTTATCAGTTTTGTTGTAATGAATTTGATTTTGAAGAAGGTATTGAGCATACAAAAATATTGTTTGCACGCACAGTAAAAAAGTGGGTAAATTAAGAATAGCAGTAATCTTTAATTAATAGATGCTTTTAGGTAATAATAGGTACTAAATATAAACTAACAGCGAAAAGAGAAATAGCCTAATAAAATAGTAAAGAAGTAAATTAGAGAAACGCAATCTTTACCTAATTGGGGCCAAGTTTCTAACAAAATAAATAAGGGATCGTATACTTAGGCGAGTTACGAAATCACATACATTGGGGAACATCGGTCAAGTAACGTTTCAGACGGTCTGAAAATAAATTCTATTACCGGGTTCATGTTGTGTATGGTTCATTAGATTTAGTGATGCTGTTACACGCTTAATTGCAACGGGGTTTAAATATCTGTCAAAGACAAAACTTTAAATTAATCTTGACATTAATATCAGTAAAATGTGTTGATATTTAGGAATTACCGATTTTTTATACATATATTAATAAATTTACTGTGTTTTATGTGCACTTTGAATAAATAATAGCTTTTACATATTTTTTATTCACATTAACTTTAACCGTGTGAGTAGAAGGGGTAAGTACAAAGATTTTATTTCACGCTTAGACATAAATACTTTTATTTATCAGATGTTGCCAAAACCTGCCAACAATACTTCTAACGTGAAAATAGCACTCCTTGCTACAAAAATATGTTTATACTTTATTTTAACAAGCACAGTAGCCATTACTATAATGGGCTCGTTGTTATCACTAACGGTTATTATATGAGGCCAACTAATTTGATTACCATTAGTGAAATAAACATTTTCTTGTTTACAACTGTCGTTACTTTTTACTAACATTTGTTATATAGTTTCAAATATAATAATACTATTTGGTAGCTTTATGACAGTACGAGAGATATTGCATATACTAAGAAAATGTTCCAGTCCGTTCCAGACTTTTTGTTATATTAAAAAATTCACTTTACACCTACCTATTATAATGTGAAGTATCTTATATCGGCACTAGTTTTATAGTTTTATTCTTATTGTAGCTTTGACCTTTATTTATTTCCGATTTAAATAAACCATTTGCTTAAAATTAATTAAAATATAATGATTAACTAATAAGACCGTGAACCTTAGTCGTTTGAATTTGAATAACATGACATTAGTTATTAACTTTATTTATGCATGCAGTTGAATAAAAAACATTACATTACACGAGTAATGGGTATTTATTTCTACATGGGCACATATCATCATCTATCCATAGGTATATCATATTTTGAGATTAGCCCCAAAATTTTGTACCAAAATAATTTTAAGAATGGTTTAAAAATTAACTTTTACCTACCCGATTTCCTTCTAGAAATTTTACTCTAAAATTAAATGCAAATTGGGCAAATCCAATTTAAAATCTACAATCAAAATTTAATCCAAAACAGAAATACAAGAAATTCTACAGTGTACATACTTATTCATACAGTAAGCAACTATGTATTCATGTAAAGACAACTTGATCAGCTGATGTTAATACAAATCTAACCGGTTACAGCTGCAGATGAACCGAAACTCGATGAACTCCATATAAAAACAAGCACATAAAATGCAGCTAATGCATGTGGGCTGACCGGTTCCACTATCTCTTTTGGTCTCTGACAAGTCCAAACTTGGCCTTGACTTTGATAAAGTCATCTTATTAATTGACTATCAACCGCTCGCGGTTTGTGTTAATCCTTAGGTTTTTTATTTCTCATCTATAAAATCAATATGCAAAAAGAAAACTGTGTTTATCTTTTTGAAAATATTTCGCGGGTGTGTATGCTTTGGTATACTTAAAGTTTTTCTGGAGACACTCTTTTTTTGGATACTCTTCGGTCAAATCTGCTGGAGTATCGATCATTACACTTTCATTCATTTCAGTATTTTTTTGTAAAGGAATCAACTTCCCAAGCAAAGCAAAAATGCTCACTGACCTAGAATTAAAATTGATTCATTAACCTTCAAATCTAACAAACTCCGATACTTAAGCCTATAGATAATTACATACACCAATAAACGAAACGTTTTGCATTACAAACACACTTCACATCTCCATAATATTAGTATAGATAATGCTATTGCGATTTCGAATTTTATTGCTTAATGGCTTGAAGGTGATCTGTAATGATTAGACATGCATCTAGTGACTGACCGTGTCCAGTATTAAATAACATGATCGTGATGCAGGTACTAATTGTAACTCGATCGATTTCAAATAGCATTATGTTGTCGTTAGCCTTAGATGTATTTTTTATTGTAGACCAGATTATCTTCAAATGATGTACCTACGATGTTATATAATCACCAGTATTATTTCTCAGACATTAATTCTAAAACCTATAAAATGTAACTAAACTTCTTTAAAATAATTACTGGTCACTTCTCGTAAAGTCAAGTTATTGACATAACCATCGCTTAAAATATATTTATCTTATATTGATAAATCTTAAGTATACTTTTAAAAGTATTGAACTTGGATTAAGTTTTCAAGATAACATTTTAAACACGATATCCTCTCAATACGTCACGCATGACATTTGAAGGATATCTAAATACAACAAAAAAGCGGATTCTCGAGTCACCAACGCTATGAATATAAGCATAGAGATGAATATGCAAGTGATAGTGCCAACGAGGAACCTAAAAAAGGTCTATTCACAATTGACCTCAAACTTCCAGTACATTTGAGTTACATCGGTGGGTCTGGGCAGGGCGAATGAAGAGGGTTTGTTCCAATAATTTTTTTATTAAAACTTTAGAAAGAGAAGTGAAATTTAATGAACTGTAAAGTAATGCTGATTCTAGTTTAGAATATTTTTGAAGTTAACTTTGTGAAAATAATATAGAGTTTAAGAAACAAGTTCATTAAGACATTTTATGATACCTGTCATTACCGAAATGAAATAAGACACAAGGCCTCATTGCGTTTGAATCGGACTTAATTTTCAATGGTACAAAATGGGCTTAAAATCCATGGCATCTTCCACAAGATTCGAATACAAGACACTCTGCACTCTACCGGAAGGCTATAAGATCCACGTTTCGGGAATTCAAAGATCGTCAAATACCCTAGCGACTTAATTACACATTCACCGGCCGAAAACGCTCAAATTTTGCTCTTAATTGACATCTCAGAATTCTATTTTACGACGGCAATAACGAGCAACAATTAAATATTTATCTTTAAAATACACCTTATGATTTCAAACGCCGAATTTTCTTAATTAACGGGTGTTTAAAATAATTTGTTGGTAAATAACGATGGAGATGGTAAAATTGTTTTATATCAAATAAGAGTTTCGATATTTAATTACATTCTGCAGAGTTTAGACATTTCTTAATTGCTGCTTATACAGAAAAGTACCATATAGTTATACCTTAAACTATATTTAGGTACAGTTAGAAGTAAGTATTTCTCGATATTAAGTAAGTAAGGAGTTCTTAAGTTTTATCCAAAATACTTGAAAGTAAAAACTAAATATTTCTATACTTCAGTAAACTAATATAAAATCTTCAGCGAACTAAATTATATCTATAACAGAGAAATGAAAAACATATATTATGAACTTACGAGCGGTTACCAGACTAAATTATTTACGTTGTCTACGGTATCCTGAAAGGTCGAAAAATTCAAGCCAATTGCCAAGATATGTAGATGAGTTGAACTCCATGCTGACGATTTATGAAGAAAGCTGAGCGAAATATGGCGTCGTCGCGACCGTTTTCAATGAAACTTTTTTTAGTGCCTCCCTTTAGATGAAAGATAAATTTGCAAATAGAGCTCAGAGACCACCCGGTAGCAGAAATTTATTTAATTCTGTATTGAAATGTAAATAATCGTCTCGTAAAGTTGTTTTTATAGACGTGATATGTAGGCTAGATACTTCCACTTTATTCTAATCTTAATTCTGCAAAATCAGCAGCTCTGTACGTTCTCGTTTGCAACGAGATTTTCTTTTTTCCTTATCACCTTTTGATGTTTCTTATTTATATCAAATCATATGATTACATTTTAGAACAACAATATTTACTATAAGAACTTTGGTTACAAGTTTAAAATTGAAATTTATTGAAGCGACATTCGCAAATATAAACTCCATATCAATTACGTTCAAACTAGGAACGTCCAATTTAAATAGGTAGACCAAGAAAGACTACAAAAGTCACGGTGCTTGAGAGTGACTCGTTACAACCGTGCTCGCTAATACACTACCAATATTTACTCAGCCGACTCCTGTGGGATTGGCTGGAACTATTCGCTCCACAAACATTGCCGGTCTTCGGATGCATTCTAGTTCCTGGAGCATCTCGAGGGGATCGGAACTAATAGCGTAACCTGTCTGTCGCGTAAATGTATAATTCGCTGGATGACGGAGTTGGCGATTTAATTTGGAAAAGTTATATTATGTTCTGTCAGTTTGCACAAATGTGGAGAAGGTTGTGCAGTAGATTAATTTTATGTGATTTGTGGAACTTTGACAAGTGATTGATTACTATTAGGTATGTTATAAAATTATTAATAATTATTAGGTATATATTGATTAGTGTTATGAATAACTCATATAACAGTTGGGTACTTTTGTAACATCATATAATTTTGTAATAAATCATTTTTGCCGTAATCAAAATATCATATGATGCTTAATTATTTCATAATTTTTAACTACATATTTGGAACATTATAAATGTTAAAAATATATTTTACCACCTAATAAAACAGTTTCGACGATACATATGTCGTTTGATTACAAAACCATTCCAAATTTACTAGTAAATTAAACATACATAGCACATGCTTAGTGGCAGTAAATAGTAGCAAAGGCGCTATATAAGTGGCTCACTACAAAGCGTTCAGTTACATTACGAGCCCGTACGTAGTTTTTATTAAGCACATGTGAGCTATAAATTTAACATTTACAACGTCGAAAACACAACCACTTTGTTGGGTGAATATAAAAAGTTCAATTTGGAGAACAAAGTATTTGTGCGGGTTCATGTTTGGACGATTCGCATCTGCGTCCGTTTTTGGACGAACTTATTGATTGGTAGCATCTGGCGACATCAGTTTACTCGCACATGCCACTAGCAATGGGATGCATCGCTTCAAAATATTCCAATGGAAATTCTAGTGAACAAGACAAGTGGCGTCCCAAAGGAGCACTGTACAACCAACTTTGCCAGACGTAAAGAATTGTCCAAGTTAGCTTGTCCCAGCCGCACGCGACGATCCAAGTTTTCGACAAATTCGCTTTGAATATCAACTCGACTCGTAGTATTGCTGCCGTATTTCTTTATCGGAATTTTGTTCTTATATTGAAAACTACTTCTGAGATTTTGTACATTTCCTTTGTATGAACAGTAATAGTTGCTGAAGCAACTATACGCTAGTTTCCGCCGATACTAGTTTCGAATTCACACAACGTAAGCGTGAAGTTAGGTTAAACGGGATGGGCTCAAAAGCGAGAATCCTATTGACTGTTCCGTTCGGTTTATGCCGGATTCTATTGACTCTGTAATGTCTCTCATTTCCGAACACACACAGTTGGTTGGAATAAGAAAAGTTCCAGCGTACTCTTCGGCGAGGAAATGAAAGAAAGGGGCCTTTCGAGAGCGCACTAAACTTAATACCTTTGATCTTTTAGCCAAAACTTGGAATTAACTGGAATACAAAGACAGTCATGGCCATTTGTTTTGGACCCCCAAGAATCGAGTAACTAATTCCAAGTTTAATGAGAAACTCGCTGAGGTGGGGGTTTCTATGTAATTCGATTGTGAATACTACATTGCTGTTAATTTGGACATTTGCATCGCTTACCTTTTTGATCTTGTACTAAATTAAATTCCTTTTGTCTCTATACATCCAGTAGCGACTGAATAAATAGGGTTAAATTACGGAAAAACAAATGGTAAACATATTTTTCCATGAAGCAACCAAAATGCCAATTTAAAAAGAAACTCAAGGTATCCTATCGCTGGTACCTATTCAATAAAGTAGCAAGTAAAGTGTAGGGAGATTTACTATAATAGCCACTATCGTATGATATTATTACAATATTAGGGGGAAATGATGAATCATCAACCATAATGCTATCGTATGCCCTTTTCTTTAATACTATCATTAATGTAATTGCTTTTCTGCTACGTTGTTGCTGGGCTGATGGCAATAATTTCTTCGCACGGAATCGATCACATTTCCCATTTTTGTTTCATCAAAGTCAACGCAGTCAAACAATTTACTCGCAAGGCTCTATGATTTCTTTATTACACCCCTTTATTCCTTTGTCCAAAGACTCCCTTCTCTCTTGGAAATTTTTCTTTCCGTTGCCTTTCGTATCTCTGTAAGATAAGAATATATTGAATTTTGAAACATAAGGCTGTTCCCTTCTTATCTCTCCGGATTTGTTTTTATTTGCAGTCCGGCATGTAGATATAAAATTATTTAGGCAAGGTGGCTTCTTAAATTGGATTCGCTTACATTTCGGTACGAAATTCGTTTAAGGATTTAAAGGGATTTCGGCAAAATGCGGAGACATAAGCCTCATTAAGTCAGTTGGAAAAGAATTGTGTTCCAATTCTCTCCGAGGAACAGTAAAGCACTTAAGGTTAATGTATTTATAATTACATTCGTATGTAGGTTCACTTCGTGACAAGTTAAGTCTATGATTCGAGAGTCTCGTGTATAACCATTTGTCGTGATTACAATAATGGTACCAACCGTGAACCTCTCAAACGAGAATCGAATGACGTTCCACATTTTAGTCAATTGTTAGAACATCTGACTGGTATATAATGAAAACGGTCCGCTATTCTGCTCTATGTGCAGCCATTACCCATGTAATTAAATCCCTTAGGAGTGTTTAACGGCCGTCCGCAGGCAGGGCATGGAGTAATAAACCGCCGAGCATGCTTGTTACCGCGTTCCCATGCACATGGGAGATGCACCGAGCTGTACTTAGCTCCGTTACAACAAATATAGTGCGTCGCACTGGTATTATCCGAACGATACATGGAAAATTACTGTTGTGTATACGGATCTTTTTTCTATTCCCATACAATTCCAAGTAGTTGTTTCGTCGAAAATTACGAGTTGATTGACAATGTCATTGTACCACTGAGTAGGTAATTCGCAAATTTGCCTTTTTGTTGCTGTCTAGTTTTTTTTAAAGTAATTAACTAACATGTATATGCTATCTTTATTAGTCGCATCATAGTTATTATCTGTTAATTGCTTTTCTTATCTTCGGAATTGTTAAAGAGCGCTTGCACTTTTGTTTACTATTAAATTTGTATTATCGCGTTTGCTTTCGATATTTTCAATGCAAGTTTCTGGCTTCACTTTGGTCTGGTCTGATTTGTTATTCATTTTAGAAAGCTGTATGTTAAAGCTTGCATGTCCTATCTTGGTTGTTCAAATTGCTTTCAAGAAATAGAATAACTTGAGGCGTGGAAAGTCACACGTGCTGTCCGAATACAACTCATGTATTTACGTTTGTATCTATAATACCTACGGAGTGTACTACGTAGACCATTACGCAGAAAGCAATGCAGATCACTACAATTATGTTGACGTACTAAATCATTACGAACTTTCTACCGCTGCTGGTCAGTGTGAGAAAATACTTTTTATTAACAATTTACGTGCTTTAAAACGTATAGAAATGGAAGTAAATTTTGCCATAGACCATTATTTAAAAGTGATTTCGCTTTTATTCACTCTATAGTGCGATTTAAAGTTACTTTGTTGCAAATCTGTTCTATGCACTCTAATAAAATGCGCCATACATGTTCACCATTTACAGATCGAAATTCTAGGTGTTCGGATCTGGTTTCTTGTGGCGATTGTAGGTAGTGCAAGTGCTTGTTTTCGCAGTTATGAGTTATCAGATCCGAGGGACCGTGGAGGTTGTAGGGCCCGGTGGTGGGCGCACCCATAGTGAAGATCGAAATTCGTATAGTTGATTTCAGAGTATTGAAATACGAGTATTATAAAATAACATAAATAAATATACATTTACACATAGGTGATTAGGTAGCCAGTACTGCAGGATCATTAAGGATATCCCACAGCCATGTTTAACATAGCGGGGACACATAATATAACAATAACAAGTTAGGATAGTTTATCGCCCGAGAAAATGCCCGAGTCCTTAGTCGACTCTTACGACATGTCCGTAAGGATGCAGCTGATGTATTTTAGTGAAACACTGTATCTATCTAATTATATCCTGATTTAAAAAAATAGCTAGTAAATCTTTAGTATCATCCAATGCTACTAATACATGCATTTAATTTGTCTCTTGTTCATCAGACGCCCTCACACTCGAAACCCCATTCGAATCAGCTTCGTACAATGATCAAAGCTTAATTAGTTTGATCACTAATCAAATGTCAGAACGGAGTGGAAGCAATTAGGGTCGAATTTTGTTTGGCCCGCTGATTAGCCGTTTGTTTATCGCGTGTAAAATACATGATGCTACAATACGTGTTTGTGCTCAGCTAAAATGCATTTTGTTTGCTTTTGTTGAGCTTTCCTCTGTAATTTATAATCCTGTGTAGTGTACCCTATAGTGATGTGAAGTTAAAACAACAAATCTTATGGTGAATGTTATAGTTTTTGTTATATTTATTATTAGAAGTTCAAGATGTGACTTATTATGTAAATACAAAATTACCAGGTCGATTGAGTTACATTATTTAATCGACTGGAACCGCTATGAGTGATCATTGTTTATACATTTACTGTTCATCTACTTATAATAATGTTACCTATTAATAAATAATGTTTTATGCATTTTACCTAATTAAAAAACTGAACAGTGTACAGTAGTAGGCAAAACAATCTAACAAAATCATAGAATCGGAGCCCAACGCTATCGCCAGCATTTCCAGTGATATAAGCGAAAATATCAGTCGATTTCACAGATTACTTTTACAGAAAGACAAAGTACGTCCACAATATTGGAACCACATAACCATTAAATCCGGCAAGTCTTGGACATTACTCTCTTTCAGTTCAATTTTCCGTTATCTTTGTAACGGATTGGTCGAATGTTAGAAGCGAAATGCTAGATCTTAGTACGTCGATACGTACACAAGGTCACATCCCAACCTCACCCCTGGATACCAGTTTGCCCAATAAGTAGTGTTTAATGGTAACTGGAAATGTGCAGGCTGTATACGTGAGAGAAGCGTTGCCAAAAGAGGATTTTAAAGACAAACCTGTGCTCCCTATAAAATGTACGATAGGTATAAAATTTCTTATTTGATTCACGACAGTAAACAATTACAGGCACAAGCATTGGACGGAGGTTCGTAGCTGTTTGTTGTTGATGTGAATTATACACGGAAATGTACTATTTAATACTGCTGGTATAAAATTCTTAATTAGATATTTAACGTCTATAGTCCCTTTCACCAATTATACCTTTAGAAAGTTTTTTATTTTCTATTATTAGGTTAACATTACAGTTAGAGTATATGAAGTACAAATAGAACTCTTTTTTATTGTTTTAATCAACTACTTACTAATTATATTAACTAGGTGTTAATTTAGATTGGAAACAAACATTAGATACTAAAGACTTGCTAGATTAAATCTAACATGATACTTATAGAATCGTTAAAAATGACGATAAACTTAAAAGTTTAGGCTAAACAAGAACCAGTAAACGAATACAATACGATATCAAACCAATTTCTAGTATGCCTGAACAGCCAAACAATTCTACTAAGCCGCAAATCCCGTCAAAACAGTAGTTACATCACTGCACGCGCGGCAAGCTGCGCAGGCGTTTATTATTAAAACGACACGTGTGGCGTATTCGTGCGCGTTGCACCGGTGTATGGTAGGAAATAGTTTTATATATCCATAGTATACTTCGGACGCTAAATATGTTAGCGCAGAAGGTACACTTGGGTAAACCCAGTGTTCAAGCATTTGATTATTCTCTCCCACGCATGGAAATAACTGCACGAGATCCTATTTATATGGGACCATGATAGATAGACAAATGTTCTTTTAAGGCTCAATTTTAGTCATTAAATGATCAATAACATATTACCTATTTAATTCGCTTTGACATAAGCATTAGCCAGACAATATTCTATTTCGAGCAACCTAAACGCAATATCTGTATTAAACTCATCGCCTCTATCAAATCTCTTATCACTTATCTTCCGTGATATTAATTCAAATACGGGTTTAGGCACTTCAGAACTAAAATACACGTCTTTCACGTGTACTATGTGTACTTTCTATTACTTATCTATGTGTCTATGTTTATCAGTGTAGACGCGGATACACATGCTAGAATTACTCGTATAGAAGTGCCATTTCGATCGAAAGGACAGCCGGAGAACCGTTATCGAGAGGTCCCAGGTTCGACTCTTGAGAATAGTATTTGTGTTGTATATTGACGATGTTCCAGTTTCGGGTGTGTCAAGTCCTAAAACAAGAGTAATTTCTCATTTGTAGCTAAAATATCATTTGTATATAAATCATGATAGTTATTAAGTTTGACATCTACTATTGACGTTTTTAGATTAATATTTTTGTTGATACCTACACTGTATATACTGTTTCTTAGACTCTTTAATATAAGAACATAAAACACTTGGTGTACTTACAGTAGGATTAGGTAAAGGTCTTGTAAAGTGAATATTTACGATATAATAATAAAGTGAATATCTTCTATGCTGCTCTGGGAGTGAAAAAATAACGTGTAATACTACAGCTGCTTCTCTTCCCGGGCATACTGTACCAGCCAGTAGAGGGACAAGAGGGTCTTGGTGTTTTGTAGGCGATATGGGTTGACCACCTGTCACTACTAACCGAACTTGTACATCTCAACTATACCCTAAAAATTGGTCAGAAGTGGCACCATGTGGTTCTATCGGCCCTTAGTGCTCTGCCTACCCCGTAAGGGATAAAGGCGTGATTATATGTATGTATGTATTTATTTATTACCTAAAATCGCCGGTTTTAGTTTATTAATGCTTATTTTAAAACAATGAAGATATCAATATCGCCATCTTTATTCTACAATCAACCCATTGAATGTTTCAGTATAAATAAATAAATAAGCTTTGAAACGGTAATTCACTATTTCAATGTCTCGAAGACACTAGCCAGAAGTAAAGGAATTGCAATATTTTACTGCACAAGTCTTACGAGTATTAGTGCCATATAGCTACCGTTTCTGTTAAATACATAACTTTACTTGCTATATTAATTAAAAATATACTTAAAAAATTATTAATAAAGAAAATCAAAAAATTCGTCACCCGAGTGGGACTCGAACCCACGACGCAGAGCTCTCACTAAAACAAAAATATACTTAATACGATAACATTAGTACTAGATAGCAACATATAAACTTACTGTTATATGATATAGTAAACAAACTATGACTGGTAATGCATTATCTACACTAATATTATAAAGAGGAAAACTTTGTTTGTTTGGTTGTAATGAATAGGCTCAAAAACTACTGGACCGATTTCAAAAATTCTTTCACCGTTAGAATCCTTATTGGACCTGGATGAACATAGGCTATAAGAATTTCCCGATATTCCCACGGGAAGGCGACCAACGGGAATTCTATATTTTTTACGAAAACCGCTATACATATGAAGCTGAAATCGGGCATATATGTTCATTGGGGACAGCGAGGGAGGACTAAAAACGGATTTCCCGAAATTCCCACAGGAAGGGGACAAACGGGAATTCATAGTTTTTACGAAAACCGCTATACATATGAAGCTGAAATCGGGCATATATGTTCATTGGGGACAGCGAGGGAGGACTAAAAACGGATTTCCCGAAATTCCCACGGGAAGGGGACAAACGGGAATTCATAGTTTTTACGAAAACCGCTATACATATGAAGCTGAAATTGGGCATATATGTTCATTAGGGACTGCGAGGAAACACTAGAACGGATTTCCCGAAATTCCCACGGGAAGGAGACCAACGGGAATTATTTATTTTTTACGAAAACGGTTAAACATGTGAATCTGAAGTTGAGCATATATGTTTATTTGGGACCCCGAGGAAGCACTGGGAACGGATTTCCCGAAATTCCCACGGGAAGGGGACAAACGTGAATTAATTTTTTACGACAACCGCGATAACATATAGGCTACTTTTTACACTTAACATATAGGCTACTTTTTATTTTTTCTGTAGTCCACGCGGACGGAGTCGCGGGCGTCCACTAGTCATTTATAATGTCGTCGCTTTGGTACTTACATACATGTTTGTTTATTATTGTAACATATAATATTTTTGGCTTCGTCTACGATCCCATATGTTATGATTTTACGTCGTATATAATTTTAAATTATAGTAGAAATCAATAAAGTAAATTATGTCAAAGTGATTAATAGGCTTATAGCCTCGAGCACACCGGATGCGTATGCGTGCACGTAAGCGTAGACGTACACGTACCTCTGAGTTTAATGTAAAGAACTGTCACCGCTTGACGTCTATGCTTACGTCTACGCATACGCATCCGGTCTGCCCGTGCCTATACAGTTCCATACATTACAACTCAGAGGTACGTATACGTCTAGGCTTACGTGCACGCACACGCATCCGGTCTGCTCGAGCCTTAAACATGTCAATTGAATAAATGATGCGTAAATACTACACGCCTACTTTTCATTTGTCAGTCTACTTTAAGTTCCATCTAGTAAGGAATGAGCCTACCGCCGCAGACCTCCTTTTTCCATCGCAAACTTAGATGAAACTGATCGCAAAATACTGCAACTTCTACTCGTAGATATGTATTTCTAAACACTGTCTTGAATATCTCTACTTTATTTACATAGTTTATTTATTTTCTAAATAAACATGCATTATATAGGTAATATATTAATATCAGTAACGCATATAGCGATAACTAGTGACATGCAATTGCACACAGATATAAGTCTGTTTATTTTGAATATCCAAACGTTACACGTGTCCACTTTTAAATCAAGATTCATTATGTGTTGCTATATCAGGCGCATTTGTATGCGCAATAAATACTTCTACTATTGCGTAACAATTTACATACATACATATAATCACGCCTCTATCCCTTACGGGGTAGGCAGAGCACCAAGGGCCGATAGAACCATATGGTGCCACTTCTGACCAATTTTGAGGGTATAGTTGAGATGTACAAGTTCAATTAACAACTCAAGTAACAATTTACGTACATACTATTCACATATATACACTATGGCTATGTTCCCAAAAATAGGTCAGACACAACTTCAGGATCACGATTCATATCCCACAGCCACATTCATAGCTGGGTCAGATGTAATGGGTCAGATCAGGGTTCATCGCCTGAGAGAACTGCCTTAACTAAATTCTTAAGTCGACTCTTACGACATGCACGGAAGGAGATGCAGCTGATATACTCGTATTCTAGTGAAGCCCCGCATCAGCACAGAAACAAATTGTATATTGTTTTAGGGAACCATCATCCACCTGCTCGTAATCCATTAGATATTTAGGAGATGTATCATCTGCTATTTTGGAAAAAGATATATTTTGAAAACATTTTTCTATTACAACCTAGCTCCTGACCAACCCCCTAGTATAAGATATCTTTGGATGACAGGTGGCATAATGTGTAATTTGCCCACCTTTGCCCAACTTTGTTTGAGTTTGTGCCTATATTGATGTATGTATATGTAGTATTTAATGTAGTATGTAATAGATAATTAAAAAAAAAACATAACGCTATATTAAGTATGAAAGGTAAGTATATCATACTTTTTAGAACTCATATCACTTTGCTGATTAGTTTTAAAATATCATTATTCATTATCGAAGAAATGTGATAAATGTCCTCGTTATTGTCTCTTCGAGAAAAACTGATAACATTGACTCCGTAACGACAGTAATAAAATAATAATAGCAGTTTTACGACAACCTTTTGAAGAGAACAAAACACAATGATAAAAAAATTGCGATAAGAGAAACATAACGCAGGCAGAGCGTTTTAGGGATTGCATTATGGTGACCAGAAATTATTACGACTTTAGGACACTAGACACTAGATCAACGTTTATGAGACTAGTTAGGCTCGGTTACTTATTTTGCATAATTTTAATATCCTTTCTATAATGCTGGGCTTCACTAGAGTATCGTAACATTTCCGTACATGTCGTAAGAATTGACTAAGGAACCAAAGGCTTTCAGGCGATGAGTTAGCAACTTGCTACAGATTTATTACACTATACTAGCTACCTTATTATGCAATACACCCGCGTGTGTATTTATGTATTACTAGTAGACGCCCGCGACTCCGTCCGCTTGGACTGCAGAAAAAATAAAATGTCGATATTATTCGGGATAAAAATATTTTCCCGGGATAAAAAGTAGCCTATATGTTAAGTGGGACCTGACACAACATATTCCTGAAAACTGCATTGAAATCGGTTCAGCCGTTTCTGAGATTAGCGTGAACAAACATCGATCCGTTACAATTACAATTTTATTATATGTATATCCCTAGATTAAATTTAAATTAGAGTTTGTATAGAACTAAAACAGCGCCACCTAATTGCAGTAAGACAAATGTTATAAAATTAGAAAAGCGCCATCTAGTGCCAAGAACATATACTATTGCTAATTAAACTTTATTATTTATTTAATGGCCTAGTGCTCATATCTAAATAATGGGATTATGCTAACGTTATATTAAACACTTTTATAAATAGATTCGTAGTTTTTACATTAAATAATGAAACATATTTCAACCACGTCGACCAGGTATAATCTATTTCAAATGAATTTGAACATGTTGTGACCAACATGGTATTAATATATCCTAGGTTATATTTGAAATATACTGATGATTATATTATGCACAGATGTATTAAAAAAGTAAGTAGTTAAAAAAAAATATCTTATGATTTTGTAATCTTTATACAATATTTAGGTCAATGATGTCTTCTATTACTAGAAGATTTAATGACAGAATGACAGCATGTTCTATGTGCAACTAAGCAATGCCTTAAATCGGTGTAGTGTAAAGCATAAAATGAAGTTTTTACCGCCGCTCGTAACATTATGTCATGTGTCAACTATAACTGTGCCTTTATAAAAAGCTTCGTGCTAGTGGGGTATAAATTAACCGACTTTATTATAGTTTACTTCGTATAACTTAGATAAGTTTTTTTTCGCCCTAGCCAAGTATTTGATGTTATGTTTTGTCTCGATGCTAAATTGTTTCACGATTTTATTTTTTCCACGTAAGTAAAATAATAATGGACACCCTATTAAAGTAAAGTAATTTAAAAGTGCAAATCTAATAGAACAATTTTGATATTTTACACTATTCTACTCATACTACTTAAACACATAATTGATGGTGCAAAAAAACTCTTAAGATTTTATGAGATGGTCGACACTAGCCTAGCTACTGTTATGGAAGAAGAGATAAGAAATTTTATAGCTATTTATAAATTGCTACATACATCGAATATTTATGTTAAATAATGTGACATACGACAAAATTGTGATATATGAGTATACATATAGTTAAAGCACACGCCGCAAATCGAGTACGCTAAAACGTGAAATAACATTATAGGTATAGAACAGTATCCCAAATGCGTGTGTCAGCCATTCGAGAAGCTGTATATTTTCATTTTATAGTAAAACATGTCGTTGAAAAGCAATACAGGATCACTAACTGTCAATTTCTTTTGGTTTATGGTCGAATAACCTGTATTAGATCATTCGGATCACGTGCTGGTGCAGTAAGACAATCTTTTATAAAATCATTGCACAGCACGTAGGACTGTATCTTCTGAAATACATAAAAATACTTGAAGTTTTCTGCTGTTATTTCTATTATAATCGACTAAACTAGAAACTAACTAGATTATTATCTTTCTATAGGATCTTTAATCAAGTTATAAAATGCAATATTTTTCTGAGATATTCTTTTTGGATAAAAAGGATTATATCTTTATTCAAAATTCTATGCTCCATAATTTGGTATTAACAGTGTCTACGTATTATATGGTACCTGTATAAGAAATACCCATTGGCAGACATAATTTTGATAGATGATATTTTTGGTAACTTTTACTCACTTTGACGGTGGAAGGAAAATAACTTCGAGTGAAATATCTTGTCCCGTGACTCGGAAAGATTAAAAAGTTTCGCGCGGTTTCTAAAGTTTTTTGATTGCAAGAGACGTCCCGCCTGGCATAGCGGACCGATAATTAAAAAAGGCAACATTTATCGAACATTAAAAAGTCTTAAGTCGACTGACGACGTTTTAAGTTGTAATTTTGTATTTAACATCTGAAAATTTTATAACAGAATAATTGTTACTGCATGTAACCTAACAACTAAAGTTAAGTATCAACAATATAACGCTAATTTTGTATACTCTATAGTATTTACGTCGATTTTATGAAGGTTATTCGACTATATGTTGAAAGTACTTTGAGTCAACAATTTCAATCACAATACACACCCACAGTAAATGGGTATATCCTTGAAGAATTATTGACTTTAGTACTTTGCTATCTCTCGACATTAGCTTTATGCGGCTAGATTAAATCGAGTGGTGTTTGATATCGATCGACAACTTAGAATAACAGTGCCATATAAATGAAGAATTGGAATGTATTTTATAGATCTCAATAATTTTGTAGTTGTTAAATTAATCATAACTGCATTTCCTTCGTGATCCTCCAGTTAAACTACTTACGCGCTAATCTTGCATTGTAGGTAAGAAGAATCTTAATCCATCATTACAGAATCTTTGATAGATTCCGAAACTTTTACAGAGACCTTCATCAAACCCAATCAGAATTGAAAAATTACCAAATAATCCAAAAAAGATGACAAGTTTCTGGTACTTAAGTGTCTATTTAAGAACGTCTCAAACAAATCGCTTAAATCAAAGCCGGTGAGCAATCACATAGCCTACCAAGCCACTATTTGCTCACCGATAAACCGTAGCACAAGGTTGGAAGTCTCAACACAAATGTTTGCTTCAACAATATTTTCTAGCGAGCCCCCACTTCATGTCGACATCAAATTAAACACGTCCAAAGCCAAGAAAACCGCTTTTAGATATCCTGATAAAGTTTATGGCAGTTGTATTATGAGATTAAAAGTGTCTTTGATAAAAGCCCTGTGCTAATTGTGGCAAATCTGGGTCGTGATCTGTGATATTAACTCTATGTGCGTAAGGCTTGGTATGGTTGTGATTATCTTAACATATACTTATTTTAACATGACTTCTATGCTGTGCCTTATAACGGTATGTTAGTCTTAATTTTTCCCAGGAAATTAGTTACTAGTCTCCAGATTGTAGTATTTCTGCCCTAAACGCTATAATGTCTTTATTATAAAAACTTTCTATAGAGCTCAGTAAGTTACAAAAATCATAGGTTAATAGATTAGGTAGTTAGATGTTTTTAAAATATTTCTCAAAATAATGATCTCAGAGTCTATTCAATTTACCTCACTCACGCAATCCAATATGACACGTAAAATTGCTTTTCTCAATTTCTTATAGTATATATATATATATTTTTCAATATAAACTACTTTTCTGTGTAACTTTCTAATTTAATATATTTTAACCTATATTTTGTCACATTTTTATGTCATTAGTCAGAGCGGAAATGTGGCACAAAAATGAGCATGAACCACCTGACTCTACATGGGCAAGTTTTTGCACTCGTGAAAGACCTTCTGTTGGTGAAAAAAAAATCGGAACATTTGGCGAACGTTTTTACTTAATAATTGCACTTGAGTAAACCCGCCTCAAGTATTTCAAGGCATATGGTTTATATCGCGCTTTCGTATTGAAATGTGAATAAATAGATATTTTTATAAAAAGTTTTAATTCAGTGACTTTCACTTATGGAGTATATAATTTTATATTTAGTAGTACACAAACATTATCTCCGTCATTACCAACTACGTCTATCTCTGTAATACGAAGCGCTAATAAATGGACATAAATAACTATTATCTGAGCTATACCCGTGACATATGAGGCATACAAACGATATATATCTAGTAATAGAATAATACATCAAAACGTCCTGTGCATCTGATACCGATAGAATACGTTACGCATCACACCTTCCTGCTACCTGTCTTCATCAATTACATTTTTTTTATCAGCCAAGTTTCATTCATTGTCTATGTCAGTTTTGATGGATGCCTTTTAAATACTCCTTGGTGGCTTTGCGGAATCCTTCCTCATCCACTTTGATAAAGTACTTAATAAAGCTAAAAATAGCGAGTCAGTGACATTCGCGGGATTTACACTTCTGGTTTGTTGAAATATATTGGGAACTTTTTGTAGCCTACAAATAGTACTACAATTTAAGATGGTTCTATTTGAATTTGCTCAGATGAATAAATAAATCTTCGAAGTTTCTGACCGCACCATAAGTTGGTGATAAAATACATTATTAAAATCTTCCGATTTCATATACAGAATGATGTTGCAAAAAATGAAGATTTAAGATCTGCTCCAAAAAAAACCTCAACATAATAATATCATAAGTGACAAGACAAGAGCAGTCGGCCTTGCGATCTCGATAAAATTGTGCAGGACGGATTATAAGATTTATTATACAAAGCCTGTTCAAAGAAAATTTTCGGGATGTCCTCCTTTTATTTTGTTCGTTTATTTCTTGTCTGGTCCTCGTGCGTGCCGTCGCATAACTTAGCCGGGACGTTTAAACGCTTCAGTATATTTGGCGTACTCATGTAAATGTATTTGGGAGCTGTATATTTTCAACTGCTTCGGATATTTCATTGTCATGCCATTTTGTTTTTGACTGTCGAGTGGCAAGACAGATTAAGTGCGTCTCAATTAAATTTTGATCTTTATGTTTGAAGCGTGAGCGCTGAATTATTTCAGTGAAGTAGGTATATGTTGTTTGATTAGGTATATAAAATTTGAAACCCTACTACTATTTTTCATCACTATACTAATAGAGTTTTGTTTTTCCAGGTAAATATAAATATACCGTAGCTGCAAGGGTAAGATGCTCATATTTTACATTTAACTAACCATATTTTATATCGAATCCTTTACGAGAACTACAACCTTACCTGGCTATTTCTTAACTAACTATAACAATAAATTTTAAGAACTTGGTTCGTTCTAAAGCAGTCTTGCTTAACAACTCATCCTTTATAGCTCCAAATTACTACCTGCTCTTTACATCTTTACAAATTGTTTATAAAAAAATATGTGGACGAGGTAAGTACCTACCTAACACTATGTTTTCTGGTAGTTACTCTTGCTTGTTATACAATGTTACTTTCTTTAGGTGTTTTCCTAATTTTTGAAAAATATTCTTTCTTTAACATTATTTAACCGTGAAGTACATTTTTTATGTCTAGATTTGATTCCGTCTGGATTTTTGTGCCGAAATAGTTTAAGTAATTTTCGAGTTATTTTATCAAAGATGCGGAGGCGGTCGCCCAGACAAAGCTCAGCCGCCCAAAGAACTCTCTGGAAGTATTTTAAAAATTTTGCTATTTTATATCGCAATGTTCCAGACATTGAGGGAACAAAGTAATTAAAAACTTCGCTCTGTAGTTCGCAAAGTTTTTGCGGAATCCACTCTAGATGTAGAAGATTAATACGACAATCGCGTGTGTTTAAGATTTTAAAATTGTGGATAGTATAAATAAAGTTCTATTTCATAAATTTATTAAAATGTAAAATTTATCAAACGGGTAATGGGAACTTATTCTAATTTACTCATGGTTATATGTACAAATTATTTTCAAACATCATGTGGTATGTCGTCACCGAAATATTCTTATATGTAGAGCCACAAAAATTTTGTAGACAGAAACTAGTATAACCCACTAAAATGAGATTTAATTAGCTCTAACCAGCGTTAACTAGAACTAATCTAGGTTTAGCATTAAAAATATCATTTGTTTCCGGTTCTACGGTTTTCAAACGAGATATTAATTCGTTCGTAGGCTTGTAAGTAGCAACTTCCTCATTAACTGTTTTGTTATTATTTATTCTGGCTTCACCACTTAACTCGAAGTCACCTCTATATTTTAATAGGCCAGTTGGATGTCTATTACGTTTACTATTAATAGATCCACCGATACCGCTAAATTTGTATTTTATAGCGTAGCTAGTTATAAAGTTTATAAGTCCAACGCTGGATCTTGTAAGGCACTTCCGTGAAACACTTCAATAGATTTTAAGGTTTACAACTTTATAATTTCATATAAGATAAGTGCAATAAACTGTGGCAATGTTCTTAAAAAGTTTTATATTGTTATTTTAATTTAGTTTTCAACATACGTTCAAAGTTATTCTATAGTTAAATAATGTCTCGTTATGTTATTACCATAATTTTATGAAACTTGGAAGTATTTCGTGAATAATAAATTTACCCATCAAAAATAGAAAACAATATAAAGCGTGTTTTGTTTATTATAGGTCCCCATTGTCATAGCTATTGAATTTCCATCAAAGTTCTGACAAATTGAAACAAACTGGAAAGTTGAGTTTGAAAGTTGGTGGGTAACTGCCTTCAAATGGGGTCAGGATCCATTAATTCACTGTAAGAACTTCAATTAAATCACTCGAACGTTTAGCTTGTTGAGAAATTTTAGAGTCCTTATTTGAAGTACTTTCGACAGTGATCGAACTTGCTCAAATTAAAATACCATAAAAAATTATAAGGGCAACCCTTTCGGTTTAATTTTTCTCTCTCGAAATTATGAAGTATAATGAACCAGAGGGAAGTAAGTTAGCATTAAGTATTCGCGTTCCCAGAGCTGTCTCTGTCGAGGCAGTTAAAATTTCACTTGGCTAAGCAAAATTTTCTGTCCGTTGCAAAAATCTTCCCCTTTTTAGGGAGAGGGGAGCGGGCGAGGGAATTCTTGCATAAAATTTACATCGAGCGGTCCATACAAATTACCATTTCACTTCTTACTCTGATTAAATGTTGTAGAAAAAATATTGCTCTCTAAATGGAAGAGAAAATTCTCGGTTTTAGACTCATTAAAATTGATGTTTTGTTTTTTTTCTTCCGAGTTCCATCCTAGAGCGATGTCTTGTAGATTTTCGTTAAGATTTTACTGGCTCAAGGCAAGATGGTCTTTTTTGTGTTAACGTATAATTAGCTTGTCTCATTTTACAATTTATAAGGCACGCAATCACCTACACGTTTTAAGGAGAAATAAAACAAACTGGCCACAAATAGAATAGATAGCATGAAATAAATCTACGGAACTTGGCAATGGGGTAGACGAAATTGTCCAAAAAAGGTGGTGCATAGTACAGCGTCTTTCACACAAAAGGGTGAGAAAGCGATGGAGCAGAGTAAAGATATTTGGCAGGCCTTTACAGACTAATGATCCACTTGATTGCGGTTAAGTGTCGCTATAAAAATGTCTGAATGTTGCCAACTAGGAAAAAAACAGTTGCTTCTCTAAAGTGACTATTTTTCCTGGCAGCCTCCAGATATCATGAGACAATTGCCTTTAGGAACGCTTAAGTGGCCGAGAATTGATGTTTTCTCCCCTACTTTTACAAACTTCTACCGTATGAAAGTGTATTCACAGCTAAGTGATTTTTTCTTTTATTTCTTTCATTTTGCTTTAACAGAAATTCTGTATGAAAAATCCGATTTGTATTAATGCTATTGAGGGTAAACACTTTCTAAAATAAAATTTCTTTTGATCTGCGTAACGACACGAAATATTATTTCCGAAATATTTTCAATTCATTAACTCCAAATTTAATTTTAATATTGGCAATTAAAAGAAATTTACTTAAATGTGTATCTCCGTATCCGAGTACTTAAACATTTAAGGAAAATGTACAAAGCTAACAAAATTATATTTTTGTAATACCTCAAACAGGCGAACGTTTGAAGAATTAATCGGGAGTTTCCACAGGGACTCATTTTAGCCCTACTTTATTCGCATTATTAAAAGTTGATACAAGCGACGTGGTAGCTCTTCGCGAAGTAATATAATACTTTTGTGTCGGTCGAAAAAACGATTCAATATTCTGAAGTTTCATTAATCATTGTAATTGACAGGAAGGGACGACTAGCGACTGGACTCTCTCCCTCTATAGAGAGTGATTTTATTTTGATTTACTTGAAATCCCCTTTCGAATTTGTGAAAATTAACAATTTGTTCGTCGAATTATGCAAGTTAATTGATTTTATTATTGTGCTAACGATTTGTTGTTCGCTGGATGGTACGACGGAATGCGTTGTGATGAATAACGATGATCTTTAGGTATTTGACATAAACGTTTGATTTTAATGCTCACCAATAGCTGTGCCCAACTGTAGAAAAATAATTCCAGGTAAAATGCATAACCTCCTCAGATCTTCTGCTACCTATCCAAATTTTGGCCTAATTAAAAAAAATACATAATTTAAAGATGCAAAAACCCGACTGCGTATGCTATGTGAAAAGATGAAAACAAGCACTTAGATGTCCAGTGGTCTAGAATTCTATAATATTAATATGGAATGAATACTAATTGTATCTAATGATGTCATAACAACTGAACAGCCAGGATCCATTGAAATATTAAGCTTGGCTGTCGGTTACTGGAAAATGTTACATCATTAGAAAACATTCTAGACCACTGGACATCTAAGTTTTCATCTTTTCAGTTTTTTTATTATTATTATATACATAGTTTGGTTCTTTTTTACGCAGTCGGGTTTTTGGATTTTTTAAATTATGTTTTTATTTATTTTAATACTTTTTAGTTAATATAGCTACTAATAGGCATCCTTCAAGAAACACGCTCGACATGCTAGGCAGCAAAAAGGTTTCGTCATGCAGCTGTCTAAAAACTTATATACGAGAATGGTTTTCAATCGATATAGATCCTAAATGGTTAGTCGAATCGAAAAATGTTGAGAGAAACCTATAAATTATTTTTAAATACCTATTTAACGATACCCCAGTCGATATAGTTTGTCGACTTTAATTTTTTTATTTTTACAAAATGGCGTCCAGTAGTCGCCAATATTGCATTTTCACTAACGTCATGTCTTCAGTGACACTCGCCGGACTAAGAGGAATCGATTGACGTATGAGTCATAAAAATCGCCCGAGGCGTTTGGTTCGTGTAGTGCTTCAAAGGAACATACAAACATACATACATACATAGGCTGTTAAACACAATACCACTCCTTTGCGGCGCGCAGTCGGGTAAAAAGGCAACCTACAGAAGAAAGCTCCATGACGTAACATTCAGATAATAATTAGTCTGCATTAAGGCCAAAAGTCGCCTGTATAATATTAGTATCGAATATCGATGGTCCAGCCGAAACGAGAAGTTATTCGTTAATGACACAAAGTTTTCTCTTTGATAGCTCATGCTTATCCTGCCTATTATCTGTGGGGATGCTGAGCAATTTCGGAGCTCGATACCATCAATAGGGCTGTTATTTATTTCTATTAATAATGGTAACTTATGGGCCATAACAATTGTTGCAGCTACGAAATCGATTTGCTATTTCTCTTCCTTCGGGATTAGTAGATTTTTTCTTGGCGGAAACTTGGATTGTGACAATTTATTACGCTCTATGTATTCTGTAACGTTAGTTATGGATACGTTCTTTCATTATTATTTAATTGAATTATGCGTAGTTAACGACGTACATGCAATATGTATGAGATTATAATATCTATATATCTAGACTTCTCTAACCATTACGTTGTCAATTTGATTTTTTTTTTATTTCAAGACAAAATTTCGAAGTTGTAAAAATATATTATTTTTAGTCACCTTCAAAATAATATAGCTAAAATCCTGTTTTAAATTATGACTTACGAACTAGGTGATAAAATACCCGAGAAGGTGACTCTGAAAGTCTTAGAGGTCAAATACAAACCTTGAAAAACGGAAACCAATGGTGCCAAGTACTTGAGGAAGCGGATAGAGAGGAAGCCGGAAGATGAATATCGACCTTAAGGGAAACCAAATAGAGACACGTTTTACAAACAATTTATTGTCAGTATATATTTGGTCTGTTTGTATATAGATAGAATAATGTAGGAATAGAGTGTTTGAACAAATAAATCATATACAGTTATAAACAGTTACTTTTTGAGATATAGTATGTGTAAGAACGTCATAGAATAATAAAAAAATTGTAAGTAAATAAAATAAGTAACCTTAAAAAAAACGACTAAATAACAATTTCGACCCAGTGTCACTCTCACAACTAAGATGAGTCTAATGGTGCCCAAAATATACATACACTCAATAAATATAACCCTCCTTTTTCCGCACTCGGGTTAAAACTAATAAAGTAATAAACAATATAATAATGCTACTACTGTAAAATATACTCACACATCTTTAAGGTAGGGACAAACTGAGCCCACGTACGCAACGTATGCTACGCATTATGACATCTAGACTACGAAATTTATATGCTTGGAAACACACTTATCATACACAACGTTGCGTACGACAAGTGTGTTTCTAAGTCATATATTTTCATATAAAATTCGTAGTCTAGACGTCATAATGCGTAGTATACGTTGCGTACGTGGGCTCAGTTTGTCACTACCTTTATTGTAATATTAAGATTTTCATATACTTGAAACAAGGATGGAATTACTATTTCATGACTAACGAAAGCAGTCCATGACCGATTGGTTTACCAACTCCACCGGTAATAAGATCAATATTGCCTTCAATTCCCAATTATTTTCAGATCATTCACTGGACATTTAAATGTAAAGACCGTGGGACAACCCTGCTCCAACGGCTCCATTCCTAACTAAATGGGGAGAGAAGAGGATTTGCTTGACAAATTACTTTTCCACTTTTCTTGTTTATAGACGATGGTAGGGAGTTCCACGGTATCGAGGCAGTATCGGTTTGTTTACTGTCAAGTTTCCCAGAGTCATTTGGGACCGATTTTTATTAACTTTGCCAGGCTTTGGGCGTAAGGAAAGTTTTGCGTATTGCTCCGTTTTTCGTTTAACTTTTACACGTCCCAAGTTTATGGTTGGTCTCTTAATTTTATCGCTTATTAAATTCGGAATTGATTAGCGAGTTTGATGTATTGGGCTTGGAACTGGGGTAGTTAATAATTCAGATTTTTCTTCATGCTTTTCTACAAGTAGAGCTAAATTTCAAAACTGGCGATGATTAATGTCTTTAGCTTTTCCTTCTAGTTCTATTTACTAGAAAACGTCACTGAAAGTCCCCCGGGCTTTTCTGTCAATTCAAACTTCAAATCTGTACAGCACGATGTTGATGTGGCAACACAGATTATGTGAACTAAACATTACGTAAACATGTCAATGCTTATTACCTTAGTGTTGCCACTCGCCCACGTAAACTGCGAAGGCAAAGCTGTTTCTATTGAAACTAATTTATTGCCATGGAGACTTGATATTCATAGAATGGGCACAAATTAATGTTATGAAAATTTTGCTTAATGAAACGGAGTTTAGTCCTGCGGTTTGTGTCCGAGTTAGTGATAATTTTATACCTCGTAAATGAGGTTAGCCAATGGGATAATTTGAGGTAGACCTTAAAATTTTGGAACTGAACGAAGCTGGAACATTTATATTTTATGATAGTAATGAATTTAATGGAAAATATTATATTTCATTAATTTATTTTGGCGCTTTAAGTTTCGTTCCCATCAAAATCCAATATAACTAAGCTGATAACGCTTCTGCCAAATTAAGATGAATCAATAAAACCCCATGAATATAAAATGCAGATATTCCTGAATAATAAAACTAAACGATCACAATAAACTAGTTAACAATACTAACCAGCAAACTTACTGAAGCATATGACTGAGATAGGACTAAGTGAATTCCATTAAGGCTGCCAAGTCTTTAAGAAGACAGTGGCGACGTCGCGCCGGGCAAATATTTGTGCTGGATATCCTTGCCCGTGAATCAAAGCTCTGGCAAAATGACAGCCAGAATAAACGTCTGTAGTTTACTTTAAGGCGCAGTCACACGAAGGCTATTAAAACCTGGCATGGTTGCATGGAAAACTCAGGTTTGCATTTCCTTTATCAATATGGGATCTTGGTTGGATTTGGTTGGAGTTTGGAGTGGAGATTTGTGATGGCAAATGCTACGTTTAGAAAAAAAAAACTGGTCAACATTTTTAAAATTAATGTTATTATAAAATTATTAATAAAGAAAATGGAAAAAATTCCTCACCCGGGTGGGAATCGAACCCACGACCTCTGCATTCCGCGTGCCAGTGCTCTAACCACTGAGCTTAATTAATGTTATTGTTACTAGTTTATTGTAGTACAATACTAATAAAGATGAAGGTACAATATAAATCTTTTGCTAGTAATATTATAAAATAAAGCATTAAAATCTATTCTATGCGAAGATTCTAATTGTCTGATTTTACAACACATAGCGTATATCAGTATTAATAAGTTATAATAGATTCTTCCGGAGGTGGGTAGCAGCGCCTCCCGTACTGACAACATAGTCTGAAAATCACACTACAGTCACCAACCCGCCTACCCAGCGTGGTGACTATGGGCAAAACCCCCCTGTGGCAGTAGCCTTGTGGCGTGCCCTGGGGGACGCCCTACGTCCAGCAGTGGATTGTAATAGGCTGAAGAAGAAGATGTATGTTATAATTACATAGTGTTGGAACATTGCTTTACCAAATTATTATTATTACAAAATTACTAATTTATATTTTTTTCTAGTGGCCTTTATTTTGATGTAGTTAAATTGGCCCTCAGTAAGTTACAAATTGGCCCTCAGCCTCCAAATTTTTCACCTTAGACCAATTTATAGTAATCATAGCACAAAATTTTCGTGTTGCTATTATTTAGTTTTTCTTTGAACGTGAGAAGGTTAGGCTTCGGGTTCACCTCGTGACCATAGTGTACGTTAATAGTAAGTCAACATAGTATAACAACAACAAAATAAAAACTTTTATTCATAAAGTATAATAATTATTTTATGACTCTTTCCTGTTTATCATCTACTTCTTATTTTTGACCAAATTATTAACAAGATTGCAAAAAAAATATACAAAATTAAGGGATACAATATTTTCTTTTTTGGTGCTCCGAATTTAAAAATTAAATTAAGTCCTTGTTATCATTTTACCCTCCTGCTCAATTTAAGTAATACCAATCGGTTACGCAGCCACAATATATTTTTTCAAGTTCCCGTTTATTTACTGATAGTAGTTATCAGTTATATCAATATTTTTTACTAGTAATCTACATTGATCTACTGTTTAATTTTAGACTGTGTTGTAACCCTGATATTGATATTAAAGAGGCGGATACGTCACGTGCACGATTGTACACGTTTTGGATTACGTTGTAGTTACGGTTTTATTCGGAAAATCTTGTTAGTATTATTTTCGTGGCTAAAGTTACGCATTGTTTATTCAGAAAATTTTCCTCATTCATGATCTTCGAATAGTAAAAAAATAGCTAGACTAGTTTAAATGTCATATTTGTTTTTATTTCCACACACTCGTCATTATAATGCATTTGTTGTACTTGTAGCGAGTTCTCCTTTTACTACTTAAGGAATCTCTAAATTATATAAAGCGAAGTCGTTGTTTTCTTCTGTCTGCGTTCCCGCAACTTCATTATCATTTAGAGAGTTTCCTCTGGAAGGTTTATTATGCATTATTTATCTATTATTAACTTTTTATCTAGAATTCTTTGTGAAAACATTACGAAGCGAAGCAGTGTCACTAGTATAGTTAAAACTTTTACATCAATCATTATTTCGCAACCTGCCTTTTTTATGTAGAATATCATAGAATAAATATTATGTATAAATATTACTTACACACATAATGCAATAAACAACAATAAAAACAAGACAATAGAAATAGGATAGAAATAGACACAATAGATAAGAGTAGGTAAACAGTTAAAAACAAACATGTATATATGTAACATTTGTAACGTCATATTAGTAAAATTACACCGAGATCAAAATAATTTCACTAAACCCAGGGCACCCCAACATGTCTCCCCATGCTTTATAGTGATATAGCTAAGGGTGTGTTATCTTATGAGCTTTGGTTTGTCCGGGCGCACTGTTCTCCCGCGGGCAACACAACTGCAGATGACAGCTTTGAATCTAGTTTCACATCTTGAAACTTTAATGCAATGTTATCTTTGAGAGAAATGAAAAGACTAGTGTTTTCAGCAACAATTCCTATTATCACTTCGGTTTGTTTTGTATCTGTTGGTTTATGTTCTGTTGTTAGTTTTTTTGTTCTAATTTATTAATTTGTAATTCTTGTGATTATTTAGAGTTAATTATAGAGGGATTATCATTTTTAATAATGCTACTATTGTTAGGTTTTATTTCTGTACGTACATCAATTACCTGATTTTATTAATCATCAAGTGTAATTTCATCTTTCTCTGTGTTGTGACATAAATTTCCTCTAACTTTCACAGTATGCGAATTTTCATGTAAAGTCATGTAAGTTATATTCCTATACAAGCTATAAATTCTTATACAAATAATGTAACCCTCTAACAAGCCACGTACTTACAATTTGTACAGTATTTTCGTACTTGACTTTTATTGGTCGTTATAAGATAGAATTGGTGGGAGTCGTGTGAAACGAGGTTTCTTTGAAATCCGTTTCCATGGTAACCTTGTACATATAGAATAGAACCTACAGATGGAGAGAATTTTAGAGCAGTTAGTATATTGTGATGCGTGATAAAGACCTAGACTACAACCAATTTTCAAAAATGTATCTGTAAAATATATACTAATCTTAGATTGAAGTTTCTAAAGAGATTTACGTAGGTAGAGGTACCATATGGTACTTAAGCTAACTTAAATCTAGATATACCACTTGCTAGAAGTGGAGCTTCATAATTAGTTCAATTAAGGAGTTAACTATTCAAGAATACTAAAAATACTAAAATATAAATATTTACATTAAAGGTACTTCCCTATCGGTAAGCTTCTATGGACTTATCTATAAAGTTGACAGCTTATAACTCAAGCAGAGATTGTAAAATTGATATCAATAGAGATCAATGACAATCTATCAAACAGTTTCCAAACTATACAGACCCTAGCGTTCATATTAGCAGCCTTAGATCCGTACTATAAATTAGGATAACTCAATAACATTTCCCATCGGATTCGTTACCGCTTGGTATATTGTTTGTGCCCGAAAACTGGTGGTCTCACCCCTTGCCACGTGGGACTTAAAATAGGCTGACAGGTGAAACGTGGGTGAGTAAATTACATACTCCCTTTAGGGACGGGCTTGACTACTTATACAATGAACTTGAAGCAGTAATAATTAATTAAAATTTTAAGGTATCACTCTCAAATTATAATGACTACATCGTCTGACTCAAAACATTATCACCTTAACTTAGTAATTACACAAATTGTACATTTAAAAAAAACAAATAGAAAGCATAATAAAATCAGTGGAGAGGAAAATAATGAACACAACAAGTTATTTAAGCACGCTGAGCACAAATGAGTAATTACCAAATCAAATCGGTCAAAGATGTGTCGTGCACGATATCACTGGGTTTCGTAGGCTGAGCTTTATTTCGTTACTACAAAAATCCAACCGGGCGAAATCAAGAAAAATTTTTTTTTTTGAAAAACTGCATATGTATATCAATTATTTCATTAAGGTTTTTGGTTTTGCTTAAATAGAATACTGCTATAATTTGTGATGTAAAGAGATAAGTAGTAAAACATATTTCTGTATTGACTCAGAAGGAAAAAACTTAACCAACATTCTCCCAGCGAACCCTAAAAGGTTCAACCAACAAATCTACTCTAAATGGAGATTCGTTAAATTCACGCATACCTATCAAATCTAAATTGTAGCGTTTCAACATCTCATTCTGACATGTCTACAACGATGTAATTGTGCCAGTCCGGTGCCCATTGTTCTAACAAATTAAAACACGAACGTTTTAAAAGAACACACTCTTTCCCCGGGCTTTAATAGCAAACCGGTGTTCTCTATCTGGCATGTTAATAAGGCCCACCGAATTCAGAAACATGGAAATGGTAGCACGCAAAGTAATTCTGTTGAGATTTTTATCTGTTCAATGGATGGTTATACTGTATAGTTACGCAAGCTTAAAAATGCCTTACGAAGGTTGACGTGAGGCCACAAGTTTGTTATCGATTTTTTTAAAATTATAAATTCAAATTCGAAAAGTTGTGAAATTTTCGCGAACTCTGCGAAACTAATGAGGCTATTTGTATTATAATTTATATTTATTCGTCAAATTTTGCTATTGCTTAAACAAACTTCACGCATAGATTATAAGTTCGCGGAGAACTCAAACCTATTTTAAATTAATCTCTCGAATACATACATACAATCACGCCTGTATCCCTTACGGGGTAGGCAGAGCACCAAGGGCCGATAGAACCACATGGTGCCACTTCTGATCAAATTTTGAGGGTATAGTTGAGATGTACAAGTTCGGTTAGTAGTGACAGGTCAGCCCATCGCCTACAAAACACCAAGGCCCTCATGTCCCTCTACTGACTTGTACACTTTGCCCAGGAAGAGAAGTATCTGTAGTACCTATTATACGCTTTTTTGCATTCCCAGATTTTACATGATAATTTGTATATTATAGTTCAAAGAAAATTAACCAATCTTCGCCATGTACCTACATAGAACGAAAGCAAAGTCACAAGATATATCTTGTATATAGGTATAGTCGTATCATACAATTGTGTATTCATTTCATATCTTCTCGTAAACTTTTTCCATAAGCAAAATAATTCCATAAATAACTAACAAAACATCATTAAAACTTCAACCGAACGACTCAACGTAAGATCAATTAAAAATATACTGAACTCAATGATGTGAGAACTTAAAACAATAGAACAATAAAAAAATAACTCGCTCTCTTATAAAAACGCCTGAACTAAGACCTTAACCTTTCATATGGAAGGCCTCAAGCACACCGAAGGTAACATCGAAAGAGTAGTTCAAGTAAGATGAAATTAGATAGAGAGCTTTCCTATATCATTGATTAAACGTACTTATCTAAAAAGTAGTTATTCGAAGTAACCTCTTACTTAGTTTGAATATAGTAGAGATTTAAACGATATTATGGTCGATTCCGGCAGTCACACTTAAACCTAAACGTAAAATTAGTCCTACCTGTCATTTTCTCTCAGCCATTTATTTTAAGAACATTGAAAGATAGACCTGACTAAGATTAGGTTTAAGTTTATGTGAATGTCTAAAAGGTACGTAGAATAAATTTATATTATTAGATTGTTAAGTCAAAAATAGTTATAATAAATAATCCTAGCTCTCATAATAGATTTGGAGTATCCCTAAGTCAAAAGAAGTTTTTAATCATTAGGTAGATTTATTGAATAAAGTTGTTTCTTAATTTGATACAGCACTCTCCTAATAAACTAAATCTACTAATAAACTATATTAGGTACATAGTATAGATCCTGTAGAAGTAAACTAATAATAACAGTAAATAATAAATAGTATACAAATGATATATACAACAGTTGAAGTTATTCGGTGTACTTGAAGCCCCAGTGCGTGATTTGGCTAATGAAGATCGTTAGAAATACGATGTATTAAGCTATTTTATAACAAGTGTATAAGTCAAAATAATTTGTAGTAATGTGTTAAAGAATGGGATTTATTACTCTATTGTTTATAGTTTCAATAGTATTCTTATTATTATATCTATAAATATAATAAAAGGCCTGAATCAAGACGCACAAACAGGTTGCAGAAACAAATTAATAGAACTTAAAGGTCTTTGTTGTAGTACTATCTGTCTCATCATTTATACATATATTGGAACTGTTTAGGTATAATACAAGTCGATATTCTCCATTACGATAATTACATAGTTACCAACACGTGTAATTTTATTTCTTTCAACTTGAACTGTTATACAAATTACCTATACAATTGAGGCAGTAATAACTGTTAAAAACTTTTTGTTGTTAACAAAATTTTCAATATTTGTCAATTAAGTGTACCTAATAATTTCAATAAATTAGAGGAAAGACAAGAAAGTCTAAACATGAAAATAATTTTAAAACCATTATGAACTCTAACTAAATTATTAATAATGATAAATAATGAAATTGCATTATCATTAACAATGGTAGCCATTTTTCAGCGTTATAACAAAAATCTTTTCAATCTCCTCTCACAAAAAAACTTATAACTAATTTAAATCCTTTTTTACCTAACCCATTTAGTAGGCGGACAGCCCGTGTAGTTGGTAATAAACATAATAATACCAAGGTGAGATAACTAGTAGGAAATTGTGCGTTAGTCGAGAGTTGTTCAGCTGCTGACCTTCTTTATAATGAATGGTCAGAATTTGAGTAATAATGAGTCGGGCCCTTAGGGTCGGGTAACGGGAAGGAGATTGGAGCCGAGTTCTTCTATTAGATCTACTTATATGTTAGCCTTCAGTTTTGAATGTTAGTAGACTAGGCCACATACTGTACCTATACACGTTATCTATTTTTAGTATGTATTTAATACTAGTGGATGCCCGCGACTTCGCCCGCGTGGACTAAAAAAAAAACAAAATGTCGAAATTATCCGGCATCAAAACATTTTCCTGGGATAGAAAGTAGCCTATATGTTAAGTGGGACCTGTCACAATATATTCCTGAAAATTGCATCGAAATCGGTTCAGCCGTTTCTGAGATTTGCGTGCACAAACGCACAAACAGACAAAAATTTCAATAATTATTATTTTGGGTACTATTGCGTTGATAAAGGTCTCCTATAATATTTTTTCTCATATATATTCAATGTACAGACAGCGATCCGTTACATTTTTATTATATGTAGGTATATAGATTTGTAAGAGCTTCGCTTGTTGGAACCTACAGTACGAGTAGGTACACCTACAAGATGTAATGTATAAAAATAATTGATACTTAGAAGGACTATAATCGAAATCGATTTGATCTCGACAAATACTATGATATGTGCATACCTACCAAGGATCACAAACCTCTATACCTATAGCATAAATCGAAATTTCTAAATGAAATCAACAATTACCATTGGAAGCCATTAAGCTATTAAATAAAAAAAAATGTAGTAGGTACACTAGAGAATTTCACCCGTCTATATATATGTATTACCTATTCTACATGAAAAGGTACCTAACACCCGATACCTGCATAATGCGGTACGATATCGTTCAGCGATCTAACGAGCAAGGCCCGCGGAACATGATCCTTGGACCGCTCGGTAATCGTTTCTTCCACATGGCTGACTCGGCTTCACATATCACTTGGCTTGAAACTGGAAATGATGGTACAGTCAATGGCTTGAGGGAACTTTCTGGACTCTTCGTATATTTTACGTTAGGACACGATTTGATTTTAAATAGGAATATGTATTTGTTTAGCTATTTAGGTTCAGACGTGGTATAAGTTCATTTTAGTGCTAGTGGTAAAGTTCATTTTAGTGCTTAGTACGCCATAAAACAATTTGATTAGATCTTTAACTACTGTTAAAAAACTTTAGGATAAAAGTTGTATTATAAATTTTTTTAATCTTTCAAAAGAACCAGAATCGTGGTAAGGTACATTCATTTCTTTTATAATCTCTCCTTCATTTTTCTATGAAGACTTCAACAATATGGCTGTTTAATAAGTGGCCGAGTCAGTTGTCTCCTAGCTACGGACGAACCTTATCTAACATAGCTCGAGATGACTATTCGAAATTATATCATGTCAATCCATGACAGCATGCTGATCGAGCAGAACTTAATGAACATAACCCACCTACTAGAAGGGTAACCCAAAATAAACTTACCGCGTATGCAAAATTTCTACGGTACGAACCTCGGCTTACCTAGCCAGTGATGCTAATATACAATGAGCTTGAATACACTTAATGCTAAAATATAAAATATAAATCAAAACTTTATCTTCATAAATAAATGTACTGTTATCTCACTGAAATCACAATTATATAAGTTTAGAATCGAAATAAATCTCCACTCTTAATAAATTAGTCATTATTATATTGTATTATACTCCTGTGGTATGCTTGCGCTTTTATTGGGGTGGCGCTATCTGCGCAGTGATCAAACTAGCAACAAAAAAACGTGCGCAGATTCTTGCCGCTAAAAAGCTGCTTTGTAACTAGTATCTGCAAAGTATTATTTTAAGTGAAGTCTTTATCTTCTATTGCAATTCATACCATTCTCCTGGATTTGTTATTTGTACCTTGATGTTTCTTTCTGTTTTGTCTCTGTTACTTCTTAATTGGTGATACTCAGGTTTTCTGTTAAATGTAAATAAGCGATGCTATTGCCACACAACTATAAAGGTTTATAGGCAATTTAATAAAAAAATGTATCATATATTGTACTTACCTAAATAAATAAAAAAAAAAAATCAACACTTGGGCATCTTTGGTTCGAGAGTGTACTTACGTTTATTTCATAAACGATTTTTGTTCAACTTTATGGAGGTTGTTGAAATAGATTAAGCTACATAAATGGGTTGAATGCATCGGTTGAAAGGTATGGTAATAATATTTTTTTATTGAGGCCTGTATTTGTTGATATTTTCTTTGTTTTCATATCTGTGTAGGTAAATACTTCCTATAATTTTATATTCAACCAACAAAGAAAAAGTCTTTTAGCAGTATGAATATTTATGAATTGTAAAAGTTCAGTGTATTTTACCGTTTCACGTGTCTTTTTTACCCCCTTATTAGGTACTTACTTAAAATAGCATCTATAATTTTAACAACTCAAGTACGCAAATATAAATAAAGCAAAATCGTTTGTATATTACAACAGTAAAATAATTCGATTTTATGATCTTTAATTAGGCCTTATTTACCTATACTAATTTACATTCGTTTCCGTCCAAATTGCAGATTAACTATAAAAGAACAAAAATTACAACATCCACTGATTGATTGAGAGCCAGTTCAGCGGGTCAACGAGTACTAAATAAGATTTATTTTAAAATACCTCTCTCTAGTGCCCGTTCCACCGTGACCCTTAATCTGTACATTATGAACACCCACGTAAAGTTGCTCTACCTTATATGGTAGGGTTTGACATCATTCTGATTTTGGACACGGTCAAATTTCATCCAATCGCCTTATTTATTGTTTATTTTATACTTGTACAATTAATACACTTTATTGGTTTACTTGATATGGTCAGGCGATCCTGTTATCATAGATAATTAGAATAAATATAAGATTATATCCGTATTTGGGTGGAAACTTTGAATAGATTAAGAACTAGGAGCCTATACTTTATGCCTTGGTTTTAGTTTAATGTTCTATTTAAATAAACGTGAAGTAAAGGTTAATACAAAAATATGTTATTTTAAAATCGTCGACCTTTTCACATAAAATTTTTAATGATATTTCTCTCCCCGCTTTACTAAACGCGCCTGTGGGACCCCCTTTTTGATTGATCCTGTTGTTTTTCTGGTTACTCCATTTCAGAAACACGGCAGTATGTACTATGTATGCAAGTATACTGTTTACCGTAATAATAATCTTAATGAGAAAATGAACAAATGAGCACTATATATCACAGTATAAGCTGTCAAGCAAATGCCATAAAAAAAGTTCGTAAGTCATAATTGCTCCGATTTAGCGTTCACAATCCAAGATACTTTCACGCAAAAAAATGCAAGCGAAAATCATTATTCTATTGTGTGCGGCTTATCTCAGTTCACTTCCTAAAAGTCGTAAAAAAGCTGAAAAGTTCCCGAATAATATTCCCAACGAACGCTCCTTTATACCGTCTCGGCTTTTTTGTGAAACTTGCAAATGTTTTTTTTTTTCTGCCTTTTATATGTATATTTTAGGGCAATCGTCGTAAATTCGCTAAACGCTTCCTTACACAGATACACAGCTTTGGAACGTAGACGACGGCTTTTGCTTTTTTTACTTCTGTATATTTATGTTTCATACTTTTTATACTTTGCCCATATTCCCCCGAATACAGGATGTTCAAAGTTGCGGACGTTAAAAGTGATGTGTTTTCTTTAGTCTTTATAACATACTATATTGTTTTTTTTTCGGGAATCTTTTGACTAAATTGCTCGAGGGGTACATATTTTGTCCCATTATGCGGGATGTGGGATGTCATTCTGCTAGATTTTTAAAAAGCTTTTGAGATAATCATATACCTTGCAAACCAACTTTGCTTCTCTAAGTTTATCTACTCGTATAAATGCAATAAATAGACGATACACGGTAAATATTTTAGACTGAAAATAGGGTAGGGTGAAAATTTTCTTTCCAAAAAAGAGATTGGCACTTATAAGCTTACGTTGAAAATATTGTACGGAACCATACCTACCTCACAAAATAAATACTTTGTGAAAATTTTCCAAAATTATTTTATATTATCATAACGATAATATCATTTATTTAATTTAAATTATTCATACGATCAACATATTTTGTTTAGGTAGCAACTGTATGTTTTAACTTTGTTTTGAATATAGGGAAATAAACAAGGCATATTTTTTCATCTCTTTATTTGTTCATTACCCTTTTCTATTTACATTACCCAGGAGTCGAACCTGCTACCTACCTTGTATTTATGATAGCATACGTTTTTTTAATACCTACTCATAGTACCCAGTAGGTACCCGTATGGTAACCCAATTAGGTACCTAAATCTAAAGAATCTATATAGATGCTTCGGCCACACTTGGTCAAACAGTTATATAACAGCGTCATATCAGCTTTTATAGGAGCATAAGTGTGTTATAAACGTCATAAAGTTCTGTTTTAGGGAGCTTTCGTAATTTCGGGAAGTAGGGAGGCCACAAGTTAGGGGAGGGAGGCAAGTGCAGCCATGCAGGGAATGAACCCGGGGGAACGGCGGGTAGGAGTGATGTTAGTGACTCTGATAGCTGCAAAGATATTGGAGTTGATTTAGTTAATTTTGATGTTTAGGGTTGGGTAGACGTTTATAATGCAGATCTGGTTTCAGATACATATATAGATAGGTATAAAGGATACAAGGATGTGTAAAAAGGGGAAGTTAGACAGAGTACAGAGTATTATTTAGCACAGCGGAGATGTAAAACATCAGTGACATCGCCTGAGGGAACGTCCATGAGTTTCTTAGTCGTCTTATACATGCACGGAAAGAGATGCAGCTGATGGATTCTAGTAAAGAACCGTATCTTACAGATATTGGCAAAATATTAGAGTCGACGTTCAAATGTACGACACGAAACAAAGTTAGGAACCGAATAAGTTTTGTACAAGCTAAATACACTGATATAATGTTTTAACACGTAAATGGAAATTGTTACCTAGTGTACAAGAAACTCTAGGCATACATTACTAAATATACAAATATTCCAATTTGGGAACCATTTATGCACGAACGTCAAATATTATCCGAAATCTAAATATCTAGATCGGAAATTACAGAATATCCAACTGAATATCATCGGCTAATGTATGGTCAGTTAAACGAATGTTTTTGTTGAATTTACATTTTTTTCTGGGCGTCGAAACTTGGTCGGCCATTCAACTATGGTCACTTGAAAATTGAAATTTATTTCCTATTTTCCATTTTGTAGTTTACGATGTGATGTAAACAAAATTGTCGTGATTCATTGCTATCGTTAACTATGAGCTTGAGTGATTAATATTTTTGTATTGATGTCATAAATTATGTGTTTTGTCCTCATAAATCCGTTACAAATGTTCAGTTTATACTTCCCGAATAGTTATATATTTATGTAACATCTTTTTATACGATGTATGTTAAATAAGTTTATATGTTTTGAAGTGAACTTTGAGCCTATTATTAATATGTTAATTTTATCTTTTTGCAGGTAATTACAATTCCTACTCATCTGAAATTTGTAAGTAAAGAAGCTGATGAAATCGAAGCACACACAGTGGCAATATTTAAATATAGCAAAACGATTCACCCAAACAATATATAGGTATAATCACAAAATCAAATTCAGATAGCGTAAATTATTTATAACAACACGCGAGTTCATCGTCCTCATTATCAATGGTCTCGCGAATAATATATAGGACGATTTTTGCGCCGAATCTGACATCCACGCGAGTGCGTCAATCGACGTGGTTGCGACTGAGATTTTCATACCATCACCGATTTTAACATCCACACCGTAGAAAGGTTAAAGGTAAACGACCCAGACTTAAGGACGTTCAGTGACACCATAGTCTACGAAGAACTGTAGATTGTATTTTAAAGTTTTTGACATTGTTGTGTTCTCTCATCGGTCGATTAGAATTGGTTATTTCAAAATGCTTATTAAATATCGAGTTGACTTAAGCTATACTATACTGCCTACTGTTGTTCTTTTGCTATGGTTTCTTTTAAAAAATCTCGAGTAATACGAATGTGATTTTCTTTACTAGATGGTTTATAGACGGCTGAAAATTTATGTTATCTGAGGTCAACGGTCAATGTACCGAGAATTAACGAAACGTTCCTCCACTTAGAAGTTTTAATTCTACATTTAGGAGCCCCTGAAGCGGCGAAGTTTGTTTAGATATTCTGAATTGATTAGGTATGCCGTTGACAGTCTTGTTAAGAGGCAAATGATTAATTTGGAATCATGTATTTTAATGACATTCTTGAATTTGCTAATAAATATTAATTACTCCGATCGAGCATAGAGTTATTTTGACTTCTCAAAGTTAAATCACAATATAATTAATTACATAAATATAAAACGAATCTTAAATGTTTCATTAAACAATAATTAAAAACAGGCATAGTCCTAACATTATAAAGCCCAATTAAAATAATATAAAACTCTAAAATTCGTTACCCATATGAATCGCTTTACCTCAATTAGTTTATTTGTATCTATTGCGTAGTTACAACTAATATAGTTCAATGACCCCGTTATCTATGCCAGCCGGTAATATATAGGAACACAGTGTTTTTGCAGCTGCCACATAATATACAAGTCAACGCATTTTATATGTATATCCTAGAAATAATGTTAGTGATTTCAATTTTATGTAGGCATGTAAATAAAATAAAAAAGGTGTATCTAGCAATAAACGTTAAAATTGTCTTTTAATTAAGATAGGTCTGTATCATTTTTCAACAACATACCTATACATGCTCGTACTTCATTCTTTCTTATAATTGAATAATTCAGTGATGGTTGGTTCACTCTCAAAATTTCCCTTCATTTCCTTTTACAATAAAATCCGTTCGTCATATAAATTTAATAGAGAAAACTCGCAATCTACAGCTACTATTTATTTTTACTGTAGACACAAATTGACACCAATTTGTCTAGTCTTTTCAACGCCGTCTATATCATCCTTTCGGGTTATTTTATCACAAACCTGGTTTTTTTCTATAAAAATAAACCGTGCTTTTAATAGGTCATTCGCTTTGCAATTTTTATCTACCTAATATTATTGAATGACTATTTTGTAAGCGCACCAATTTTTTCACATATCTTTAGGGAACTTATATTTTGTTAACACCACTGATTTTAAATTTTAAACACTTACTTAATTTTATTGTGTAAATATAAAGAAAAACAGCGTGGTACCGGCAGAGTAGAATTCGTACCACCCCATGTCTGCCCGTGGGTATCGTACGAGGCGATTAAAGGTCTCCGGGAGGTAGGCAGTAGCGCCTCCGGTGTTGACAACATAGTCCAAACTGCGGTCACCAACCCGCCTGCCCAGCGTGGTGACTATGGAGCAAATACCCCCTATGGCAGTCTTGTGGCTTGCCCTGGGGGGGCCTACGTCCAGCAGTGGACTGCAATAGGCTGATGATGATGATGATGACCACTAACAGTCGTTTTAATGTTATCTTTAATTTGGAGAAATCTATCTAAATAAACCTTTACCAATTCATCAGCTTCCATCAATACACTTCTGTAATACAAAAGGATTATCTCTATCAGTACAATCTGAAGTGAAGTGTGGAGTGACAGTATAAGGTACCTTTAAAACAATCGTCCTATTTGACCTACATAAGTTGATACCATTATTATTATTCTATTAGATAATCTAAACACGGACCTGGATAATACTATTCTATCTATTATCTATCTATTATTGTATCTGATATTGTTATATTATGCATTTTAAAATTTTGACCACATTTTGGGATTGGACGCTTTGATTATTTAAAAATTATTCAGAACTTTTATGAATTATTATTCGTAATATTTTTGGCTTCTACGTTATTGAAAGCAAGTCCTAATTTAGTAGGTAATATTTTAAATGAATTCAGATACACTGATAAATAAAACTACCGAACTAACATAACTTATCACTGTTGTAGATGTTTTCTAGCCTAACGATTTTATATTTCACATTTCAACATCGCATTTACTCGCAATGGATGTAAACCCAAAAACGCGCCAGTAAATTCCGATCAAAATTTCCAGCTACGTTTACAGTGCTGGCTCAGTGGACGCGTCAAAATTTTTGGCCCGAATTAAAGCGGCGTTGTATTTAAAATATCCGATCAAGTTCAGTTGGGATTACATGGATGACATCCAGGATTAATCCTTGGCTATCGTCGCCGGGAACAGTCAATGGTAACCGATGGACAGTTTAATCCATACGTTCTACATCTATGGCAGATTCCGTTGCCATAGCATAGCTCATCCGACTTTTTGAAGCCGGATCAAGTTGTAATCATCGTGAAATAACAGTTTTCTGTGTAATTGGGATTGCAAAGATTGTTGAAAATTTTTATAATTGAAATTAAAATTGAGTCATAGTTATAAACATGATTGGTGAAAGTATACAGGTAATATTTAAGTCTTTATCAAATACTATAGCTAAGTACAATTATCCTGAAAGATATAAAAAAAAAAATATTTTGGATATTATAAATATTAATAAGAAAATTTAAAAAAAAATTCACCCGAGTGAGATTTGAACTCATATTTTAGATATGTAAGCTCTATGCATAATCTTGGGTCATTTTCACACATGTCAGTGAACGTAGATATCATTTCGCATATGAATTAAATATTTTCAAACAAAAATACCTAATCAATAAACAAAAACCAGAATCGGCTCGGACCCCAATTTAGTTCTAGATTACATAGACGATGTTTAATCCCACGTTATCACTAGACGCAGTCGCTCTTTCGATAAATCTATAACACTTAAATAAAATATGCCATAGTAAATTCTTCTTATCGTGTGTGACGTTAAGGTCGACAGCAAAATTTTCGCCCGCAAATGTAACTTTGTCTTTCATTATTGGGGACGATTCGGATTGACATTCGAATCCGTTTGAGCATACCCTGTATTCATGACAAATGTCTATATCATCCAGTATTTTCGTATAAGTAGGTATAAACTGTGTTTGGACAGAGTATATAGTGTACTTTGGTCTGGACTCTGTATCAAGATCGGGTCAAAGATAAAGGTTAAGCTATTTCCAAATATTTGCTATAACAAAAATAATTTCTCGATACGTTTAAATTTCATTCAAATCATAGTTGAGAACTAGTGGACGCCCGCGACTCCGTCCGCGTGGACTACAGAAAAAACAAAATGTCAAAATTATCCGGGATAAAAAAAAACCAGGATAAAAAGTAGTCTATATGTTAAGTGGGGCCTGTCACAATATATTCCTGAAAATCGGTTCAGCCATTTCTAAGATTATCGTGCACAAACGCACAGACAAACAGACAGACAAAAATTCAAAAAATCATTTGGGTACTATTGCGTTGATAAAGGTCTCCTATAATATTTTTTCTCATATATCCTCCATGTATACCTATAGACAGCGATCCGTTACATTTTTATTACAGGTATGTATAGATTTTCGTGAGGCCAATCATAGTTAAACGGGAGATCGAGCCTTGTGGCGTATCTTAGGGAGACCTACGTCCTGCAGTAAACTACAATAGGCTGTGTAATAATACGAGTACTTGCAAAGAATAAATCTGTTTCTTGATACAAATAAATAATCTTATTCCAAAGAACCCCGTTTGGGTCAGACAATGAGTAGGTATAAGTCAGCATAATTGATAACGCACTTAACGTACGTCTCGCAGGATAATATACTGCGACACAGTTCGATAAAAAAAATAAACTTCGACTTGTAATCGCGAAGTTCACCCTCACGCGAAAGTATCTCCAAGTTTGTCACACATTGGCAGTTTTTCACTGAATCACTTCGTACTGTTTTATTAAAAACAGGCAATGGTGAGTGAACTTGTAAACACGAGCGATGCTGTGGAGCTTTATAATCGTGACTTGGCGATCACGATGCGAAAAATTTATTTGGATAATCGATAAAAGCTTTCGACTTACCTGTGTTACTTTAAGATACTCTATCTGTTCGAGCTTCTCGTGCTGCGATTGGGATTTATTGCTAAGATAAACAACGAATCCTTTATCCGTATCGTTAAAATACATTATAATAACGGTCTCAACCCGTTGATCAATATAATCAAAAATTTGTGTGAATTAGATAAAATCAAGCAAATGCGTTCGTTTTACATAATGGCACGATATCTGCTAAAGATTTATTATAACTTAACAATCGGAAGAAGCATTAATCTTGCGTAGTAATGCTTCACTAAATTGTTTTAAGGAAAGTACGGCTGACAGTCCATTTAGTGGAAATCTCTTTTGGTAAGCAAAAAATATCTTAAGTGTGTGTCAATTATATCAAAATTGCGTTCAGTATAATAAATGCATGATTTAAATATAAAGTAGAAAAAACGTTTATTGACAAGTTATTTTGTAATGATTTAAGAAAATAACAAAACACAGATAGTAGTTATATGTATAAATGAATAGCAAATTGTGAACTTACTTAAAATTTACGAGATCTCTCAAAAAATTACAGTATTATCTGGTGAGAGATGTCGATTCAAGTTTCGTCACAATTGCCATAATTTGCGCAATCAGACAAGAATTCCATCGACTTTTATCTACGGAACCCCAAAAAGTTATTGCTAATGAAGCGTAAGTAATCGAAGAGAGACGGAGCAACTAATGTTTTGAATTTTTAATAGAACCGTTTCTCCGCAATCATTCGCGAATCTTAAAGTTATTTCCCTGGCAATATTTCAAAAAAGCACTTAACTTTATTGACGTTAGATCTGAAAATGAAAGATTTATGTCTGGATGAAAACAGGATTATAATTCAATGATTTCGAAACAAACACGTGTTTTTTATTCTGTCACATGTTACGCTACTACGACTGAATTATAGATTAGTTGGCTTAGCATTATTTCTCAAGCGTGAACATTTCTTTATTTTTCTGTTTTTTTTTTTGTATACGGTTTTTTATTAACATTTGACAGCTTTGATAAGTAATTCAAAAAGAGACGATGAATATTCATAGATGTCTTTGAAAGAGAATTCATGATCTCTCCATCATTTTATAACTTCTTTTCGCGTACATAGTATTAAATCACAAAATTTCTTTCAGCTTGTTTAAAATGAATTTCGAAAGCATATTAAACGAATCCGTCAACTGTCCACTCCATTATGGAACATTTGCGAGAAGTTCGCCATTATTATTTTTAAATTGGAAGAAGAATGCGAATTCAGGACCACTTATATTCTCGGTTATTGCATTTTCAATTGATAGCATTTCACACGTGGCGGTTCGTTGGGAACTGAGTTTCGCTTACAATATATTTTCTAGTAGACATCCAAATGCGCGCACAATATTTTCTGCTTCGAATCTCGATCTCCAAACCCTATTCACGTTTGCAGGTACGGTAACAGCAATGTTTTTATGTGTGTGTTTTGTATTATTTCTCTGAAATTGGAAGCTGCACATCTGTTGCAGGCCAGGCTTGGTTTTATTACCCTGTTATGACTGCAATCCGAATCGTTGGCCCCACGCTGTATTTTTACTTATTTTATTTATTAACGTTGCAAGTTACGTTTGCGGTAAATTAAATTTTCGTTCCGTGTACGTGTAGTTTAAAAATTCCATTATGCTTGGGTTTTTATTATTTTTCCGAAAATTAAATTAGCTGGTGTGTTTTTGTGAAGTGCGTTGTTTAAAAATATGCTTATTTCTCCGCAAAATTGCCCTGGTTACATTATTAATCAATAAAAATACGTTTTGATGTTTAAAAATTATCATTCTTGTGGGGATTTAATATCTATTACTTCGACAAATGAACTCCATTGTGCTTTTTCCATTTTCTTCCCTCTATATTTTAGGACCACCTAACATGATTGGGGCAGAAGCCTTTTTGATGCGAGACCGTGCGGCAGGGTCGATTTCATTTTTCAAAGTATCTTTTTAAAAGACACGAGATGTTGTCTGTGATGTTGCGTTTCTTTAGGTTCGACTGTTACATTAAAATGTTAAAGGTAAACATTAAACATGTAAAGTGAGGTTTTATAGGAAGTTAGTAAATATTGCGGTTGGTTTTATTCAGGAATTTTGGTCAAAATGAAGACATAGCGGATAGAACCCATAAAAATTGCTATATTATAGATATTTTGTACGTTTAGTTGAAACATATTAGGTAAAATGTGAATAAAAATCTGACAGTTTTAGTAGCTGAAATCGAAAACTAAACGAAAACTCACACTCAAAAACAAAGTTATGGTTGATACTTTTAATAAACTGCGATGAAGTTAGCCCATGCGACGACTGAGATAACGACAAGGTTGCTGGTTCAACGAACTTGTGCGAATTACTATAGACATAACTGTTAGTACGTAGAATACAATTTGTTGCGAACATCGTACATCAACAGAAAGGGATATCATTTTATCAGTTACTATGTAGTAGTCCGTAGTATGGGAGAGATTTCTAAAGTACTAATTGTTACCTATACACTCTTGAAAATAATACATTTTGATTTCGTATGTTATTAGTCTATGGCCCGCTTAACATACCTTTTCTGATAAAGTATTATAATGATATTATTTTTTTGCTCAAAACATATCACAATTATGAATTAAGATAACATAATTAGATCAATCGCATGTCGCACAAACACGGCATACAATAATTTTACCTATTTAACTTTTAATTGTTTCAAATAGTATCTTTATTGGTTTTCATTATACGGATTTACATGCGTGCACAGAAGACTGACAGCATTACCTCTTTATATATTTTTTATATAAAATGGTCCGATACCGTGAATCACATCGATGACTTTATTACTCACCATTCTCGTCAGTCGAGCCACCGAACCTTGTTTTTTAATCCTTCGCCTTTACGATACAACCGCAAAACCTCAATCTGTTTCCTGGACATTACTGGCTTTTTTAAACATACCGAATATACCTACTAATACAATAATCAATAAAACCAAAGTAGCAAAGTTTTGTATTGTATGTGAATCAACTATTTATAAGAAAACGAAGGCACTTTATTTTTATATCTCTTCATTTTCAGTAAAGGAATCTATACCTAAAAATTAAGCGAAGCAGGAACCTGTCATTAGCATATTAACATTTTGGTAGATCATATTGAATGAGCTCCCGTTGAACTTTGTTTATATGAAAACCTTATCATTGAAGCACCAAAAAACAGTGATATTCATAGCATAAAACCTAGTACCATATTTCATGTAAACTGCAATATATTAGTCAGATATATTATTATGTCATTTACTACAATCGCAATCACTATACACGATATACATGTGCATATATCTCTGACACTGCAGCCTCGTGCCGTAGTGTAGATAAATAAGAAGCAAAATCTAGTCATCGAATAATCTAAAGTAGGACTTATGTTCATCAAAAGATTCAATTCTCTGGAAAGTTGTAGCCATTTTTAAATCAGTCAATCTAACTGACCTAGTCCTTATAGATAATATACCTATTAAACAATGCCTTAAATCTAAATCTAAATAACACATCTCATATTTTAAACTTACGTTACAAAGAAGCAAATAGTTAGAATTTCCCATACAAGTACCAGGAAGAACGTAACCGCACGTACCGTATTCCTGAGACAACAGTATATAATAACAATAATAACAGGCCCGTGGTAACTGGTAATATAGTTAAGTTGACTCACTATATACCTAATAGTGTACACTATGCCCGTACACTGATACGAGCAGCGCGATAACTTTATAGGACATTACCCATCACAGTGTCATGTTACCCGGATGATTTATCAGTTTTATGTACTGCGAATTAGATATACTATGGCTATAATACTGTCTTTTTGTTGTTGTTGGTAGAATATTACTATAGGCATTCCTCTATGCTATAGGTCTATACATTTTGGGGTATATCTGTAAATATTTATCTTAATAATATTTCATCTAGATAAGCATTCTATTTAGTTGAGATGTGCCATCTGGCTAGAGACTCTAATCCTACATAAACAGTAGAATATCATGTTATAAATGTTTCCTCTTCGAGCCACAGAGTGAATCAAATCATCGAATAGACATGCGGTTGTTATACAATAGACGCCGTACCTCGTAATAGATGGGATTACAAACACAATCTAAGTTTCAATTATGCTCCACCGCAATACAATAATCCAATACCCAGCATAATTTAAATTGTTCACGAGTTAAATTTGAGTAATGCATCATTCGCTCCATCATTCGTTAGTTTCAAATAAATTGCAGGCGAGGCGTCCGCTGTAGCTACTGTAGCTCTACTCCGACTAAATCTCCATAGTCAAATTATTCACTCTTGCAATCCAAGTAAAGCCCCGCCCAACACAACTCCGGGCCTGCTCGTGTAATATTAAATTATAGTGGCCCAAGTAAGGCATTTCGAAATGGAAAATTGTATCCAGCCGTACGTTTTGCTAGCAAAGAGAATTTCTGCAGCTATTATGCGTTTATTTTCAATAAGTTCCTATTATAAAATTCCGTTTCCAGGTTTTATGTTACGCTAATGGACGAGAGTAAGGGAATAGATGATGTATACGCGATTGAACATTTTAGCATAAGATGTGACTACGGAATAAAATGGGAAAGGAAATCTATAGAGGAGTCTAGACTTGTTATTAATGCGTTACCTTTTAGAGGTTGGGAGGAGGATGTTTGCGAGACGAGGAGAGATAACAGGGAGTACAAACAACTCTATTCGAGTTTAAAACGCGGAGAACGTAGCGGCGTCGTCGGCTCGAAATTGTGAAATATGAGTAAGGATCACTGTGTCATTTTCGTTGCCGCCCGAGAATATCGCGTCATGATGGTAAGCTAAATTAATAAACAAAACTTGAACAAGCAAACGAAATTGGACTGTTTTTTCTATTGAAATTTTCAGCAACACTTTTTATTTTTAAAGTTACGAAATAAAAGCGGGTACAATAACAACATCGGACAAATGTTTAGTTTTAAATTATTCTCTTTCCTTTCGTAGACTGGACGTCATTTCATTTTGCATTTAAGTAACTCGTTTTAGCTTTTATTCCTTCATTGAAACTAAGATATTTCTGGTAGAACAGAGGTACTCCGGACTAATTTCCGTTTTAAGTTGATTTGTAAATTTGTTTGGTTTTCTTTAACAGTTAGCTGTTTGTTTTAAGTTTCGGACAGTTTGGGAATTGCCGAGATAAGTTTGAGACTTATCTCGTTAGCTTCGAATTTAAGTTTAATTCCGAGCACTACTTTAGATGGTATCTAGGTTTCGAGGTGATATATTTTGTTATAATCCCGATCCGTTTTAATTAACGTTTTAAGTTGAGAAGTTGGGAGTTTAATACGATATTGCGGGTGTGGTACTAAACCGTATCTGTTGTTTATGTGCACCATCAAATGAAGATAACACTGCCTTTACATCTTGAGTTTAAGTTAGTGTCATTGTTTTGTAAGTTACAAGTCTAAGCGACATTTCACAACAGCGCTTCGCTTTAACATTCATGAATATCATTAAGCCTCCCCCTGTTTTGAATATTGTGGACCTCTTTTCAAACGAACTTTACCAAGTTGTGTTTATGCTTATTGCCTTTTAGGGAGACTATTTTTCGAGAGGCTTTACGACCATTACAATATCTCCGTGAACACTGTCAGGAACGATTCCCTGAAGGACAACGCTAAAAGAACAATCCAACATTCAGAAGCCATAAGCTGCTATTTGAACGTCCCGAAAGCCTTAAAAGAGTCCACTCAATTGTAGCCGCCATGCAAAGCGCATTTAAAAATGTTACAAGGAATGGAGTAGAGTCGCTGAACGCAAACAAGAAAGTTGGCCTGAAACTGGCGTTGAACTTGTATGAAACAAGTTCTCTATGGACATTATTTAAGTTCTGCCTACCGTAGGTACTGTATTAACCGTATAAAAGTTCAGTTTTAAAAGTCGTCGTGTCGATACGGCCGAGTTGGTCGACCGCGAAACAGCTCGGTTCGATCGGTTGCCAAGGAGTGCCTGCCTACTGCAAAAATAAAACAGCGGCAACAGTTTGTCGCGTCAAGTCGTACATGAGAGTGCAACTGAAAAGAATAATAGCGACTTTGTTTTCTTTTTGTGTACCTACGGAGCTATTGACTTCGAGTTTTGTGTTTCGTGCTTTGACATTGTAAATATCTGCTGCAACTTCAACTAGTTTTGTTTTTGTTTTTGAAATTGTTAGCACGAGATTCAAGTTTGTAGACTAATTCCTGTTTTAAGGAGAAACATTAAAAGTTTTAGTTAAATGACGTTAACGTATAACTGGCTCGTTGAATCTCATGTGGGAATGTATGCAATGCTAAAGTTTAACGTTATCCAAACAATTCGAAAATCCCTGAGAGACCCTTTAAATAAATTAGTTGGACTTGATATTTGCTAAAATTCCTTAGCTCGGAGAACCCTTGGGACAATTTTGACAAATAGTTTTCGGACTAATAAATTTTCATTGAAACCCCGATAACTTGGCGCGCGTCAGCTGAGTTTGAAATTGGGACATTTGAGGAAGTTACAGTTAAGTTAATTAAGAGTTGAATTAGTCTTGACTTAAGTATGATTATAACTTCTTAAGATGTCGTCGTAAGTTCCTTTTTGGGCCTATTAGCTGTTTTGATATCTTGATGTTTATCATTCAGTAATCCTTTTACATCTAGAAATTTGTCGATTGCTTGGCATTAAATAGATATTCATTAGTATAGTTCATCATCCTCATCTCTATGTCCTGTTCCTGAGTTGAGATAAAATAAAACTGCTGAAATGTCACTGAATAATATGGCATTTTAAATTATTTAATAATAAAAAATGTAATTCTCCCCACTGTGAAATCAATAATTGTATTGTTTTAATTAAGTATAAGCCTTATACTAAAAGTTAATAAGTTCAAGGCTTCATCGTAGTTTTGCATAATTATAACTGCTCACGTGGTAATTTATTCTTTAGCATGTTGTAGATAACATCATTTAAGTCGACTTTTCAGGTTCCGTACAGCAGTATTTTATAATATTAAAGTATCAATGTTGATTGTGATGAATTTGTTTCTGTGTAAAAAAAATAAGGTATTATAACGTTAACACTATTCTCAAATATCATAGAAACCTTCTTAGAAAATAGAGAAATTGTAAATGCCATAGATCTTACTTACTATTGCATTAAAGACACGAAATTGTTGAGTTCAAACCAATTGTAAAGAAACGCCCCAACCAAGACTGACTTAAAAATAGTCGTACGGATCACAAACGCAATATTCAAATCCGCAATTGACCCCTATTTTAATATACACTAAGTTCTTCTGTACCCAATTATTAGAAGATCCCATCTTAACTAGCGTGCTCCCTTATGGTAATTTCTTTTTTCTACCACACCTCCGTAAATGTAATACAACCTTGAATCAGTAATTAAGACAGTGTAAAATGTATTAAGATACACAGTTTTGTATAAAAAATAACATTTGTGTGTAAAATTTTAACCGGATCATTGTTTTAAGAGATAAAATTTAAACGTGCTTAACGCTTCGTTATTTTGAGGAATTTAGAATATATTTAAATATTATTGCGCATTTGCAAGTTATTTTTAGTAATGTTAAGATCCTTTAGATACCTTTGAAATTACGGTATGTACTGAATAATAGGCTATTTTCAACAACAAAATTATATTTTTAGAATTACTGAGAACAGAAATTGCTTTCACTACGTCAATTTTACCATAGATAATATATGGGTATTCTAAAATGATCTAGGTAAGTTTACCAATGGTCGCCTCGTAGAAAATTGGCCATATTAGTGTTAACAATAAGCTCTATGTGTGTATTTTCTACATAAACTTTAACTGTATCTAATTTCACGTCCATCTTTCGTAAAATTTCCTTATACAAAATTTTCGCTTCAAGTATTATTATTAGATTTTAATCAAAATAAAACCGTCAAGATTTACCTATAAGTACATTTTCTCTCGCGTTGAACACAATTTTTTAACGTTAAACAAGTAACAATTTCCTATAAAACCGTTTTCCCCTTTCTTCGCAGCCTTCACAAACGGTGGATATATTTACTTTTGAGTTTAAACTCCTCTTTTTCCCGTCACTTCAACGTCGACCGTTTATTTTATCGGCGTCGTCGTTTGTCGACTCTGCGGCGTTTTTTTTCTTTGCGGCTTCGTGCTTGGTCTGTTTTTATGTTTTCAACGGAATAGGTTAGGTTATTGAGTTAGTGCTATGTAGAATATAGCAATTTCCATTACCTATAGATACATCAAATTTCAAATTCTCAGCGAAATGTTCTGATATGGATTTACATCAAGGGTGATTTCTAAATCATCATCACGCATGGAAGCATACCTGGGAATGGTTTCCATTTGTAAATAATTGCATAAATGCACATGTAGCTCACCTTCAAACATTTACATTTCCATTTTATTACTTACATTACGTATTATATTATTATTACATAGGAACATATCTATAATTTTTATAACACAATTAGAAAAACTAAAAGGGGATTAACCTCACGATCTTGTAAAAACACATATAATTTGCGATAATGATTTATAACAACATTTTGCATACTATCTTAACTATGAGTATCATCTGTATGTCTTTGAGTATTACTTACTCAGAAATTAGTTATTTCTAAATTCGCATCTCTCTCTCCATTTCGAGAGCCCATTTTTATTTTAATGATAAATGCATGTTAGTTCTATAGAGTAATGTATTCTATTAAATAGTGTAACACAGTAAGGTGTAGAAACATTATTGTGTAAAAGAGGATTTACGAAATAACTTTAAACGAACACAATATGGAAAATAATAGTGGAGAGACATGAAACATCCAAGACATAAAAGCCGTTGGAGCAGTGTCACAACTTTAATACCATTTAGCTTGTACGGTCTGCAAACAAAGGTCATTATAATACTCGGTATGTATTATCTAATTCTTCTTCTTTAGCCTATTGCAGTCCACTGTTGGGCGTAACCCTCCCCCAAGGCACGCCACAAGGCAACTGCCACATGGGGGGGGGGGTTTGCCCATAGTCACCACGCTGGACATGCGGGTTGGTGACCGCAGTGTGATTTTCAGACTATGTTGTCAGTACGAGAGGCGCTGCTGCCCACCTCCCGGAAATCCTTAATCGCCTCGTACGATACCCACGGGTAGGCAGGGGTGGTACAAACTCTACTCTGCTGGCACCACGCGGCTAATTATCTAATTATGACACAGTTAATTAACACGTTATCATAAAAAACTACACTTACCTAATTATTAGCTAATTGTTACTGCTCATATCATACAAGAATTTTTTGTAAAAATAATATTCAAATAAAAAATATCGCTAATGCTACAGATATTAAAAAGGATACAGATAAAAAATCACAACTTTTTTGCGATAAAACAAAAAATGCGTGCAGTCTGTCGTTTTTGCTGTCTCTATGGAACAGGTAGCGTATCTACAAAGATCCCAGACGGTGGGATCAACAAAGTCTTCCTTTGCTTTATGAAGCAGAAAATTTTAACTCCATTCTATAGTTTGTTCTATAATAATAGAACCATTTATTACGCACGTAAAACTGGCAATCTTGAAGTTCCGAAGTTCATGAAAACGGGAACTTTGTGTGAATTTTGATGTATTCAGTTCAACAATCCATTGGAAGATGTTGTTTTAATTCTTTGGTTTATTCTTTGAATTTTATATGTCCTCTTCAATACCAGTTTTAACAAAGCGAGGTGTGTGCTTAGTGAAAGTACCTAGATTTTATCTAGTACCTAAATTGTTTTCATATATTTGTTATTGATAAGCTTGTTAGGTTTTGTGGAACTCTGATGTAAATTGTGTGTGCATTAGTGTCTGAATAGCTCTCAGAATGCTTCTATAAGTGTGGTCCTGTTATTGGCTTTATGTGTCTACAATTTTAGCTATAATTATAAATAGCTTTAACTTTAAATATAACATAAATAAAACTTGCAACATTGAACATTGTTCTGTAAATGTCTCTGGATTTAGAAAAATAAAGGGTTGAATGTATTTCTCTTCTTGTACTAGCTGTTGAATTTCATAATAATAATAATGAGCCCGCAGGGCAGCTTGTGGCAAGCTGTTGGGAGGTAGCGTTCCCACGGACCTAAAGTGCTCCCGGGGGAAGACTCTGTTCCTCATCTCCGGCGCCGGAGTGAGGTCTGACAAGGAACAGTTCCCCCACCTCTGCCTTGCCTTCGCCGGCCGGGCAGAGTGGAGTCGCGAGAGCTATGACAGCTCGAGGGTGGACGTGCCCGTCAGTAAGTGGCAAGTTTGAGACTTGGTTGTAATGCCAGGCGTCCGTTAGTCTCCTTGAAATAGCCCGATTATCCAACTTCACCCAACAATCACCCCCATAGTCCATGACCTTATTTTCCATCGCACGACATAGATCTGCACACCAAGCCTTGCACATGGCGGGGACCATCGCCGGGTGTATCATATTGCGCGATCCGCCATGTGTATCACACACCATATTAAAGTTCTCTAAAAAGGGCCTCTACATCTTGGTCACGGCCCGATGCACGCCTCTCAAAGGACCGGGACTCTATAGTCCCAAGAATTTAAACAGAGATACAATAATAATGAATAATGTTTGTAAGATATATTTGTACAAATATCTATGAACTACAAACTTCTGGCTCCCATTTCAAGAACCCTTAAAAATTACACCAACAAAAATACAGTGGAAAAACTTATCTAAATGAAGAATAAAACTCTATAGTTACCCGACCAAAGAGTTCACTCTTCCCAAAGTTCGCGAAATACATCCTACCACACGTATACTTATCTCACGTATGAAATTCTCCTTCCATTGGTGTATCTAACGGTGTTGTGGTATGTACAAAATATGAGCTCAGAACTTCGAAAGATGTTTGTTAAAAAGTAACGTTAATCTTACGAAAGCGACTACTGTAATGATATTGCAAATTGCACCGTAGGGCTGTTTGTTTTTTACATAACTTCGGATTTTGGATATTTTTACGAAGTAAAATTTAGTTTACATCATTGTAATTGCTTTATTTATCTTAATGTTTTACGGAAGTCATTCTAGTGCTTATTATGAACAAATTTTAGATATAATAGGGATGTATGGTTCTTTTATTTGTAAGTAAGTATTTATAACGAAAGATAATAAAATAAAATAAACATTTGCGTTTATAAATATGGTCACTGAACAAAACTTGCTGTAAATGAGGCAGGTGGTCATGTGATGTAGTAATTTTCAATTAATTTCACATTTGAAAAATGGACTTGCCCACTTAACTTTGAATGCTTATTACAACCTCATTTGGACACTTCATCAAATTGTAATTTTACAGATAGGTATGACTTTGATGATTTATTCTGATAAGCATAAAATATCATTAAAATTCAACCATTCTAAACAATCCCTATTCTGCAGTAAATGATTTGCATGACTGCACTAAATAAATCATCACATCAATAAAATAAGTTTGTTATGTAGAAGTCACAAGAACAAATTTAGATTAACATTTTTCATCTATACAAATGGAAATTTAAAAACACTATTGTATCTTTACAGTCACACATAAACTTTCATTATGCCCGGAGAACTTTAAAGTTCTTCGAAAATCACTATAAAAGCGTGAATGCCACTTTTAATATACAAATTGAAGGAGGTTACAATACAAAGCTCTGACCACCAAAGGTCCTTGGACCCATAAACCTCACCCGTAGCTCAGTTATGCTCAGCATAAAAATAAAACAGAATTCATAGCGATATACGCTATAACCTTTGGATTTTGCGTATGTCTTAGAATTTCGTAAGTAACAAAATAATAATGGCAACAGTCCCAAATATTATACATAAAGCTTTCCTGTTACCTAAACCTTTTGAAAGTGAAATCAATTTATTTTAAATAGATTTTTAACATCTCAAAAATTTAAAAAAAATTAACTTAAACCTGCTTTTTCTTTTAAATTACACAAATGCTTTTATTTTCCCTGGACAATATATCTTTTTTTCTTTTCTGGATTCATTCCAGTGCCCCTCCAGAATTTTCTAGATTAGCATTAGTGTGAAAATTCTTTTGGATACTTTAACATTAATACCAAGCCTAAAGATCCATAAATATCAACTTGTCCAGTCATATGTTAACCATCGCCCAAAAATATATCTTTTCTATCGCCAACACCAAGTATAATGTCATCATTTGTGCAAGTCAAGTCGAAGTGGTTTGATCTACGGAACGATACAAGATTCAATAAACATTGTGTGGTGGGGCATAAAAAACTATATATCAGTAGTCTGCACACACATACATGTGCGTACGTGACTCGACTGCTTAATCTGTGGACGCAGATGCGACAGATATAAAGACAGGCTAAGTGTTATGCCTATTCTCGTGTTGTTGAGTCAGTTCAGCTATAAATGCAAATGAAGTCAGTATATTCTCATTTATATTTACGGATAGCTTTAAAAATAATATCTGAGGACGGTAGTAAAATATAACTGAAAGGAGATGAGCTGTTTTGTCAACATAACAAAAGTACTGTAATCAAATTTTGAAGAGCTAAATTTAATTAATCATGTATGAAATTGTAGATTACTTACCTACATAATGCTGAAAGATATCCAAGTATAATAAAATCAGGTATAATAACCCAAAATGGCCTTTATAAGTATCATAAGTTAGTAATATCCTAAATCGATAAACCTCTGTCGTGTCTACTCTACATAATCTGTGGTAACCTTCGCAGCCGTGCAAGCTTCACTCGAATACATTATATGCAGGAAATCACGAGCCGGGTCCAGCACCAATTTATCTTTCAAAATCATATATTTTGTTTAAGCCATTTCATATTTTTATGCTGTGCGGTTTATTTATGCAGTTTGCTGGAAAAAGTTCATCAACATTTTCTTTCCTATTTACTTGTGTTGCACTATGATTTTTGTGTTAATTCAGACCTGACACATGTCGTCAGCCCTTTTTTTTTACATAATACCTACATCAAAGTCGTAGCGTTCTACCGAATATCATCGATGCAATACAAACCTCTCGCTTCAATAGAAATGAGTCTGTCTATCATATATTTAATTAATAGATATTTATGTATGTTTATGTAGGTATATTTTATTAATTATATTGATTACATTAGGGTATCTATTTGTTAAATTCAAATTTTGTTATACATATATTCTGTGTACACGTATATCTACCTTTTATATTTAATTATCACTTTCCCAGATGGTTTGCTGGAAGAAATCTCTTTCAGAGATAAGCACGCCTTTGTACATTTTCTTTCATAATTTCTGTCTGTATGTAATTGTATGTGTACAATAAAGAATAAGAATAAGAATAAATAAGCTAAATGTTGGTAATCTGACTTTTGCAAATAACATTACCTAAAGATTGAAAAAGGCCCAGATTATTCTTATAGATTTTTTTACACCACCTTCTACAAGTAATGAACTATTGTACACAAGTACATACAGAACAACAAAAATATAATTTAAAGTGTTGTAATCGTAATTACGAGTGTAATAAAGCTGTCAAGTTCATTAGAACCTTGTAATCAGAAGGGCTGGATGGCATTACAAGAATCATTTATAGTAATAACGTATTATGTTAACCTTCCATATTGATTCGGGTGTCATGTCTAAGTGATACGAGATCTACGTTTTCTCGTGTAAGTTTAAAACTTATGCGAGTATCGATAGCAAAAAAACTTATCATTCGATTGCCTAAATTTAGACCATGCTAAAATTTATCTTGCGCGTTCTATATTTTAATTTTAATTAAAGCTCTATTTACGTCACACTCGCTCATCGCTTATACCAAAATATATCGTAATCATACCAAGACACATAAATTATAATATTGCCTGCAAGCGATAGTCTTGCTATGATCACTGACATATACCAAGGTCGACTCTATGCCTCGAGCCATATTTAATGGTAGTATAAACTTTATAACTATCATGCTTGTAATTTTTAAAATAGCTCGTTTGATAATGTGCCTGTTTTGGGTACAGACAGCAAAATTATGTTTAAATAATTAATCATTTTTTTAAAGTAATATCAAATTTGTTATTTACTTAGATAGAATTATACGTAGCTAAAGATAAATAAAATATATAATATATAATTCATGCAATATTATCTTACAATTTTTTATATTATTATAAAATGTATATTGCTTAGTAATCTCAACTTGTTGCACCTGGGGTAAATGAGGCCGATTCATTTTAGAAAAATGTATGTTATTCACATATATGTAACGTAGGTAATAAATATGTCTATATATTGATTAAACGCATTAATTGTGACTATAAATGTATTCTTTTTTCTTGAACTTATTAAAAAGGTATTTATCTCATTAATTTACTATTCAAGTATTTTTTCTTGATATGTATTAACATCCGATTGTAGGACAAAATAATATTGGATTAAAAACCAAATTGTTCCAAAATTATGTGTAGAGTAAATAATATTAAGTAGATGGTCCAAAAGTAATAAAATCCATTGTTTTCTATTGAGCTTCACGCCAATATTACTTCTATAATTTATTCATCGTTGTCAAGAATAATAAAACGATTATTAATATATACCTACGTTTTTTTGCTATCCATACAATAAGTTCGACCACGTTCGCAAGAGCTAATCACAAACTGGAAGTCTCGTGTTTTTTAGTTCGACATACAAATAATATTTGTACAGCAAGAACATAATAATACTATATGTGTAATGTATAGCTTATTTGTAAAGAAACACTATAACCGTGGAAGGTGAAAATAAATTTTCCGCCCACATTTCAATTGCACGTACGGTCTATCTACTTATATATGTTCATTATTTACTTTATGAGAAGTTCATTCAACGCTGAATAAACGTTTGTAATTTCTTTTTATACTCATATTCTATAGACATAATTAAAGACAATCTTTTAAACCAAAATACTTATGTGCATCTAAACGAAACGATTATAAATAGAGTACTAGAATTAAAGTACAAAGGAATAATGCTAGAGATCTTCTTAGCTATATTACTGATAAAAGTTACTAACATGCTAAAAGTAATACCAGTCAGCTGTTTGAATTTGACAGCCCTTAAATTCACAAATCAGCTCTTCCCTATTCAACTACAAAAAAAAAAACCATTCCTTTATATCTTTCCCACTATAAACACAATAGCCAATAATACAGCAAGTACATTTCGAAAACACGTATAGGTGAATGCCAAAAAGCTTGTAAAGAATAGACATCTTTACACTTCAAATTTTTGTATCGTCCGATATAGGCGTTACATCCATCCATCAAGTTTTGTAATGCCAGATTTACCGTCACCCAGGCAAATGGGTAAACAAACCGAGAATTCTCAACTTTATTTACATACTACCAAAGTGTATATTGAGGCTCAGCTTAAAAATGGCCTTTTACAATAGACCCAATCATTGTAGTTTTGAAAGAACATACGGTTTGTAGGAATTAGTTACAGATAGTATCGCGCATGAAGAATAAACAGTTTCTAAAGCCCGCTACGACTCTACTGACACGTAAAATACTATTTATGAACTTAAGCTCTATGTTGTAAGTAGATAGCATTGTATTCTATAATAGGGATATACTTTAAATCAAATAGATTTCTTTTGAACCTTCAGAACTATGTGAAATTCTTCATCGTACTCGTAGGTACCTAATCAGTTACTATTAGTGAACAGAGGGTGCCTAAAATATTTAAATATAAAATATATTTAAATTTAAATTTAAATAATTATAGATAAATAAATTCTAAATACAACAAAAAAAAAAAAAAGTAAAAATACATCGTTTCCCAGCATTTTTTTGGCATAAATTATTTGATGTATAAATAAATATAAAATAAAATATAAATATAAAAGTTTGTAAATAATTTTAAAAAAGTTAAAGGTATCAAAACATCAAATCTCACGTTCGTACTTGAAACACCAGACAATCCAAAAGGCGAGCACGATCCAAGTAATTGTGTGTGGGCACATTTTTTATATTGTCTCGTAATATCAAAATTTGAAGTTCACCTTTAAAATCATAAAGCGAGAAAACTGTGCCAAGGTTCTAACTACATATAATTTCGGCATCACGTACGCCTTAGGATTTTTTTGTAAGGACTTTGCTGTAAATCCTGATCGGTGGTATTATAATTCTGCTGGCGTTCTTTTTCAATAACAGAAGCGGAGTCACATTTTTCGCTTAAAATGTACTCGCTCCGGGCATTAGTCTCTGTTTTACATAAGCTATTACCTCTGTTTTATCAATTATAACTTCTTTTTCGGTGAAATCGTCTTGGTGAATTTTGTTTTATTCACGAATTTGTTTATTTAGGTGTACTTGAATCTTTAAAGTCATTTGTAGTAGATAATATGTAAATCGAAAAAAAAATCTGCTGTCAAAAAAATGTGCTTATCCTGGATTAATATAAGTGGATCTTCGTGGTTTTTTATTTACTTACAATATAACGATTTTGCATGACTACATGAAGAAAAACAAAACTCAAAGATATGAGTTGTTTTGAAATTCAATATCACATTATAATACATTAACATATTTATGTGGTAAATAAAATGCATGATAATAAGTTATATGCTTTGCTCGAACAATGGTTGGGTAACGCGAATTGAAATAAACATCAGTAGGTCCCCTTAAAGTATTGTACCCATTCTATATTTACAACTTGTCTAAAAAATCATGATCAACAACATCGATATCCAAGGTGTACGAAACAACAAGCCTAAGTTATTAATAAATTCAAATGTACGCTACTTTTAAGGCGGAGTGAAAAAAATAATCATTATGCATATCGATATGAATTACAGGTAATAAATTATCGAGTTAGTGACACCATAACTATTGGACAAAACAATAGTAATCCACTACCGTGTTTGGGTATACCAAATTAGTATACAAACATACATTATTATTGTCAACCTACTTATGGTAGCAACATTATAAACAATATACATATTTACCTTAATTGCTAATTACTTTTTTCGCAAATACACCTTAGGTATTAAAAAGATGAAGAACTTTAAAAATTAAACAACAATCTTAAGTTAAATAAACGTAGCAAGATAAAAGAATCTACATTAACAATGGTAAATACTAAACAATATACTGAATGATATGGAAACCCAAAGATATGGGAAATAATGATTTATATAAAAAAAATATATAAAACATCTAAAAAGATGGTCTGGTCAATGAACTCAACGTCACGTCAACGGTTGTCAACAGCTTAGACACATGAAACACCCACCATATAGGTCAGCTAGTTAAAATTCACGTCGTGTGCTCATATGAATAGACGATTATGGTGGAAAAGGGGTCAAAATAGGCGTATCTTTATAAAAGGTTCCCGTATGTGCCCGCACAGAATCGTGACTCCCTCGGAGGGCTTTACTAGTGCGGCTTATAAATGTCGATGTGAATTTTGACGCTGGTATATGTCAATGCGTTCATGATTATTAAATAAGGCCCTGTGTTTTACTGGAATATGACGTGACTTACCATATTCGGAAAGCTATATAAAGTTCTGTTTGTTAGATTATAACGGCGTGAAATATTTTATAATGGTCACGTATAATATCACTTGATTGTCCATATAATAAAGCGTTACCATAAAAGTAAATACAACTATCTTATTGGACATAAGAAGTAATAAATACCCAGTGATATAAAGTTGTTATGTACATCCCTATTACACCGCCAGTCCTTGACTTATACGCAATTTATATTCACTTCCTTATACTGCTATATGTATCTCCAGTAACGTGCATATAGTATGTAGGTATACTGTATCTTTCTCTAGGCTTCCTATTTTACATACATTGGCGTCAACACGACTCAGTCTCTCGGAGGACTGGGGACATTTAAATTTAAAACAATCCGGTTCTTTGCGATATCTTTTTCCATTTCCAATAGCATTATCGACGGTTTCCTTTGTACTTTATACTGCATTCTATATCTATTCACTTTTACCTGGATGAAAAAAAAAGTGAGTGCTTTTATCCTTTAATCAGCATGGACTATCCCCTAAATTCAACCAATTTGTCTTGTCAAATTAAAGAATGCCAAAGTTAACAATCGTAATGATCACCAAAGTATACTTAACAAAAAAGATCTATCAACTGAAACATGGAAACGAAACGAACAAAATGAAAACGTGACAGGAATAAACAAACACGTTGTGCTAACGGAAAAAAGGATATTATAGAAAATTCTCGAAAGACTCCGAATCGAACTTAATAAAGCGCAAGATGTCGTCTAAAAATTTCCAATCTCTATTCTAAAAGAACCCGATCAAATTGCTTCACTGATAAGGGGCTACGTTAATAAAAAAAAGGAGAAAAGTTTCATTTCGAGTATTGTTAGTCATTATCTCCAAACACAAAAGGTATTAAAGCCTCATCTGGGGATGGTCTTACTTGGTGGTTATTACAAAGGGGGGCAGCATAATCGCTGGTCCCGAATCTAGCTTTTGTTCGGCGCGACGTGGATTTGTTGAACATCTTCATTAAAATTTCCCGAGGCTGGTCACACAAAATATAACAAAAGTATTATTTTGTTGTTTTTTTTTTATTTGTAGATAATTTAATAGGCTACTAGCATATACCTATAGATATATTGCATATGAGTATCAGTCAGTTTTCACAGAGTCTACTTTTAGTAACCTATAAGTACCTTCCATGTTACTTTCAAAATCAATGACACGTATTTGAAAACCTTCAATAAAGTGTGTTACCTATATTTGTAATAACCAACGTTTCCTCAAAGGAAGTTATTATTAATCATCTTTTAAAAAAACCTTATCTTGGCTTCGACCTCCATTTGCGTTGCGAAAAATTCCGGATTCAAACATACTATACATGCGCTTTGAAAATACGGAAGCCAGTTTGACCTTGGTTCGAATCGATAGAAACCGTATCTCGCTTTGCTCCTATATTTGTACATTTTAAGTGTTTTATATACTCTGTAGAATGACAGGGATATTTATTAATAGATTCATTTTCGTGAATTAAGCTAGATTTAATTTAAATGTCGAGTTGCTTATAGATTTTATTATGATATTAATTTATAGGCATTAGTTCATTGATATTTTATTTTTACTAAGCAAAGTTAGATCTTAACAAAACTAGTAGCTTACATCAGTTTCTGTAGAATAATATTAACCCAACTCTACTATATCTTATGCTTATTAAAATAACTCCATAGAATAGTTACAATCTTAATCAGTCTTTAATCAAATTTAAAACACTGAAACGAGAATGACTTCTTTTGCAATTTCTTTTGCATCCTATTTCTATTTAAATATTGTCTATGGTGACATAGTTGGTGTATGTTTTGATGTACATATTGTATATATAAATAATAGAACGTGAGCCTAATTAGTTGTCATGGTGTTTAAGCAACATCCTTTTAAGGAGGTCTGTTTCTTATGACACGCGCGTATCTTGTATGTATGTTTGGTGCTAAGTCGGCTTCTACAAGGGCGACCAGTTTGTTTCCTGGACTGAACGTATCTATTAGCTAGCGTTATCATTTATCTACGTGTAAACCAAAATTTAAGTTGGAAACTTTTTTGGTCCTGATATTTTTGGCATAAATTTGAAAGAAATCTCTGTTAGAGATAAGCTCGCCTTTGTACATTATAAAATACAAGTACAATACAAAAAAAATAGAAATACAATACAAAACACAAGATACAATATAAAATATTGTATCTTGTGTGTTTTTTTTCTGTGTACAATAAAGAATATATATAAATGTATTTTGAAAATTTGCCATACGTCAAGTTATTTTAAATTATAACGAATCTACAAATCAAGATTAGTAGCTCTCGATGTTTTTACACATAATTTTTAAAGTACCTGCAGACTTTAATTTATAAATTGCAGACGTTATAGTGTCTATCATATTATACTTATTGTTCTTTTATTATATTATCGAGTTATTGAGAGTACTCTTTATAACCATCAATTTGCAAGTGTATGACCCGCGTCATATTAATATTACACCTGCATTTTCATATAACAAGATTTTACTACCCCGCTTTCGTTCTTTCTTTTGTTACTATACTGTTCTCAATATTTACTATTCTCTTGCAATTTCTATTTTATTGTAGAGGGTGGTTTTTGAATGCAACGTTTCCCTTCTTTTCAATTCATATTATCATGGACAAAAAATATGATTCAAAAAACTGCCTAGCAACATAGGCAGTCTAGATTTCCTCACAAAAAGTTTAACCTATTAATAATAACATCAGTAACCTGGATATGTAGTTATCTCGAGTAGCAAAAAACTGCCTACCTCTATTTAGTTCACCTTGAAAGACGGAGTGGGCGTACCGAACTTGATTTAGTCGCGTTCTGACAAACCCTTTTTTTGTCCTGAATATAAATAAGACTAACAAAAAATATAAATTCAAGCGAGGTTTTTTCCTCACAGTTACCGAAGGGACCGTACGAGAGGAGTTTAGCGAAAGTAAGATTTGAATAATAAAGGAGAATATTCGCTTATGTTCTTACTGCGTGGTGCTGTTTTTATAGGGCAACCTAAAATGGCAGCAGAGATAGTGAGCCGTAAACATTCCTCGTGGCTGAGTTCTACAAATATGCTTTGCATTTCGTCGAATGAAACGTCGAATCTTATGCTTACGTAAGGAAAAACGAAAGATAAATAGTGCCCTTGTATAGGAACGTCAATGTCCTTTACACTTCCTACATGATTTGATAATGACTTCCTCCGTCCTCAAACATCTTCGGATGTCAATGTTTTATATTTATAGCGTTAGAGACACGAGGAAGTACTCAATGCACTTGGATATAACACTTGAGAAAAGTTATAGACTCATCAAATTGAGATTCTATTAGAATAAAAATTAGATCACGCGTGAGCGTAACACTAACCGAATCAAGTCGATCAATATGACTGGCCACTACATTACGTATTCTGCAAGCTTCTGCGAGATAAAATTTTCCAGTATTGAACTATTTGAATATATTATAAATTGGTCTTGTTTGTAATAATAATACCTATGATAACAATATCATTAATAGTAAGGACGCAGACTTAATGGTGCAATGCTATGCATACTAATTCAATATAGCTCTTTGCCAGAGCTCGCGGCAAATCGGACATGCCTGAAATAATAATGGAGTTATCCACAATTAAACAGATAACACTGATTTTCTGCTTCGGACATAAATTTACTTTATAGTTGGCAGTTAATTACTGGCCTGTAATAATCCACAATTTTCTTTCAATTTCATTTCACCTTCACTAATTGTCGCATTTTCTTTTGTTCACAGACAAAGAAGAATAATCCAAACCACATTAAGAGGCCGATGAACGCGTTTATGGTGTGGTCGCAGATAGAGCGCAGAAAAATTTGTGAACAGACCCCAGACATGCACAATGCGGAAATATCAAAAAATTTGGGCCGAGTTTGGAAAACATTAAATGATGATGAACGTCAACCATTCATCGATGAAGCGGAAAGGTTAAGGCAGCTACACCAACAAGAGTATCCTGACTACAAGTACAGGCCGCGCAAGAAAACTGCGAAGCCTGCACAAAGGACTGGAGCTATTACCAAACAGAAGCGTAAGCAGCGTGCTGATTCTAATAACAACAGAGGATTAGCCAGACGGAGATCAAGGCAGATCATGCCTAGTGTTTTAAGTGTACCTCTTGAAACACCAGCACCTCCGCCGCTACCGGCATCTCCAGCCGGCTCTCCAGACTCCCCTGAATCCGCTTGCTTCTACGAAGACAACTCTCGTAGAGAACAGTCAGATTTAACAGATCTCTACTCAATCACAGACTTGCTCACTCTACCGCCAGACTGTGAAGTTGATCTTGAAGCGCTAGCGGACATCGAGTCATTTGAAACCGCCTCTTCATCCTCGGGATCGCACCTCGAGTTCTCGTGCACGCCTGATGTCTCCGATATGCTGAGTGAAATCGGCGTGTCGACGCATTGGGACGATCATACGTTATCAACGTACTTCACGTCTTAGAGCGGTGATTAGGTCGCCACGGCCGCTGCCGGCCAATTCCACTGATCTCATGCGGTCGATCTACGAGCCGCCACACGGAGGCCGACGACGCGGCGACCGCTCGCCGCCCCGCCTAGAGAGTGCCTACATCCAAAATGACGTGTCGACATTTGGATTCAATGTACAAAGTTATTTAATAAGGAACGAGGGCGAAAATTTTAAGTTAAATGTAAACCGACTAATGTAGTCGAATTCTTCTTGAGTTCTTTTGATTTCTTTTATAAGTTTTGTAGAATATGATTCTTTTGAAATAGGTGACACTTCATCGTCATTAGCCTCGGAAACGCATCGGGTTTTTAAAACATAGGCTGTGAGTTGGTTCTCGTTTTATCATGTTGCTTTGGTTTAAATTAATTTTGTCACATGTGATGGAGTAATTTCCAAATGGCACGTCTCAGACGCATCTCAGTAATAATTCCGTCTTCTCTCCGTCGCCTGGTTAGCAAGCCATGGTTCAGTCAGGTCGCTCGCTTCGTTGTCGCGTCCGTATTCTGCACTTGTATATTACTCGACTTGGCTTCTAGTATGTTTCTTAAAATAGTGAATTGCAATTTCTACGTCACTTTATATTATTTTATTAACATTTGTACTTTAAGGACAATATTGTCGTTTATGTTTGAACGTCTTAGGTGAAATATGTATCATTCGAGTAATAGAAAATTAAGACTAGGTTATAGTCAAGGTCTTGCGTTCTAATTTACTGTACGTAAGTTCACAATACTTTGATGCACGTAGTTAATAGTTCAACATTTATAATTTTACATTTGGAAGCTAATCAGTATGTCACTGAAAGAATTTCGGTATTCGGAAAGGAACGTTCGTCTTGGGTAAGATTCGAACCCCGGCTAATGTTTGTATTGCCATTAATTTGAAGCAGGCCACGCATTCTGCACAATGTCTATCTCTTCTGTATTAAAAAATCTTTTCGCAGATTGCGTAGCATGTTTTGGGGTTTGAAGTTGAGATTCGTAAGTGTTTTGAGTCGGTTATGTATTGTATGTTAGATTGTCTAAGGTATAAGAATGTATATGGATAATCTATGTTCAGTGGTAAGGTATGAAGTAAAATCTTGTATAGTATGACGGCACCTCAGGATAGATGCGAAGGGACACTGTTTAACTTTCTTCTTTATGTTTTTCTATTATGCTAACACAAACGTCTATAGAAAATACATATCAACAAGGAACGTTGAATTGCGGGACGGTGGGATCTAACATAGATGAACATTCACTTGTTCAGTTACACTCAAATATTTTGCTATTTCAAATTCTCTGTGATTTACTTTATGGATTTTCTAAATTATAAGGTTCTAGTGGAGACTGATATCGCATAGATTAGTTTTAGCAGCGCTAGCTTCTCTCAAATTTTAATTTTTTATCTGGACATTTAAAGTATAGTGAAAGTCATTGTGTACGTATTTTTGATATTTTGCCTCGTTGTGGAAGTTGGGATTCGCATTATAAATACTGGTTGATATCTTTTAGAAATAGTATGCTCCAACGACCTTTTTCGGAATGAACTGTTTATAATGTTAATTCTTATTTCCACATCGAAACAACTCGCTAAAAATAATAAAAGTTTTTCGCAAAACAATTGTCAATTCAGTAATAATGTGTGTCAGTTAATTAGGGGTAATATTAAATGATATTACTTCAGTCAGTTTAAGATAGATAACCCTTCTATTCTATTTCAAATTTCGAAATCAGATATTTGTAGATATCCTGTGTCCCGATGTTGAAAAATTAAGGGATTCGTTGTGCTCTAATGTATAAGGAAAAATGCTTTACCTATATAATTATATTCTTATAAATATATATGTAAAAAAAATGTTCATGTATTATTAGTAAGTGTCTACGAAAACCAATTATTAAAGTTGCATAAAACATGTTATCTACTATACATTAGTGTGGATATTGTGTGTTGTAGGGTGCGTTATTATTACATTAATGATAATGAATGAGAAAAAATAAATTTGTGCCTAATAAAACTTGAACTCTTCATAAAGTATGTATATTTAGTGATGCTCAAGAACTATTTTTAAGCGCGTATTAGTTTTATAGATGCAGTTAAAATTAAAGTGTTTGAAACATTGAAGAATTCATTCGTTGCCAGAAATGCATTTTGTTTATCTTTCTTTGCTTTTTCTGTAACATTTTTAATAGAGTTTTAAATGCTTCATCATTAAACTGTTTTACGTCTTTTCTTACATAGTTTTCCCTATTTTTTAAAACTTTGACAATAAATGTTTCTCATTTAGCTTTGACGACGAAAGTTGCTTTAAGTTTTTAAATGTCATTGTAATACATACATGATTTTGATATAATGTACTTGTAGTTTTGAGTAAAATTGGTGTCTTTTAAAAATAATTTCTAATAGCAATTCAACGATAAAGAGCAATACAATTTATACCTTAATACTGAAGCTCAAATTAGTATTTAACTTTTAATACTGACGGTTCAGAATTTGTTGTGACATTGATAAATCATAATCAATGAAGTGTGATTTTTATTAGATGGGACATTGACCCCGCAAGTATTACAACATCGAATTTATATGTTGTATTATAACTGTAAAATATTAGATTTTCATGTTCATGTATTTCATCGTATTTGGAGGTATCAGGGTTCGATTTTTCTTTTCATATTACATGGTCGTGGGTTCGATTCCCACTCGGGTGAAGAATTTTTTCCATTTCTTTATTAATAATTTTATAATATTACATTTGTCCAATGTCCATTTTACTGTATTTACAAAGTACGAGTATCTCCTTCGAACATTAACTCTCAGTTACTTAAATCTTCTTTCTTTAGCCTTTCAATTGTTCTTATAGTAATCCATGAAATATATTTAAATCTATGGGTATTGTAAATAAGTATGGAAACTGTTAATAATAAAGAAAGTCAAAATAAAGCGCTACTGTGACAAAAAATTAGAGGGTATATAAACACGTCTCAAAGAAAACAAATATCATAGAGGACGTAGTTAGTTGTTGTAGGTTATATTATATGTAATGATTATTATATATTATAAAGATATTGTTATATATTTCATCGGATATCGCATGGATCAAGCTTATACCCCCGCTCGTCCTTTGAATAGCTTTATCGATCTACCGGATCGATATTATTATACGTGTACATAAATTGGTAAAATTAGCGTTAAATATGATCCATTTGATAATGTTAGTGATTTACTCACAGAACTGAAAAAAAAAGTTGAAATATTATAGTTATGTTGTTTGAAAATAAAAATTTGATCGTAATTTATCTCTTTGTATCATATGTATCTATCCCCATTGTTGATTTAATTGATAAGCGTCTTCTATCTTAAGGTTGTTTATTGATTTTCTAACTTTTTGAGACAACGAAACATTTTCAGTTACCTTTGACCTCTCCTTGAGCACCACTCGCATAACCTCTTGATGTAACTGCTATATAATTGGTGTCTATAAGAATATTAAAATTTAAAACAGTTATATAACCAATATTATAATATAATGCCATCATCAAACTGTAGCGAATGCATATTATTATGTATAATTAAATTAACATTTCGATTTGTTGTTGAAGTAGGTAGTCGTCATTAATAATATTGAGGTAAAGATAAATAATTTAGTGATTAAAGTAAACGACAACTTCGCACAATCCGATTCAAGGAACTAACATAAGAATAATGTTATTAGGTATTACACAATTAATATTGTAAAATTAAGTAAAAGATGAAACAACAGCGATTTTCTTTGCGTTTCATTATTGGTTTTGTCAAGTTATTGTCTTTTTTTAGTAATCGAGTTTGTTTTAGCGGAGAGAATACAAAAAATCTTACCGATATCTATCAGCTATGAAGATTCGATTACCTTTAGGCATATTATACAGTTCTTCCCATTTTAAAGTGTGTTATCATACGTGGTTTAACTAATCTACTGTCGTAAGTTCCTATGATCACCTACCATACTACATAAGGAACAATTACGAGTAGTACTGACTATGATACCACAAGTTGGATATATTTCGTTTTTAATTCCAGTTATTTTCTATTGTAAATAAGATTTACTTTGATCAAATTTATTAGGAACAAACAAAAAAATATATTAAAAATGGTCCATTAAATTCTAACAATTAATGTTAAGATAAAAATATTGTAGAACAGCATATGTATACCTACTTTGGAATTTGTGTGTGCTTTTAATATTATATTATTAAATATAAACATGCCAAACTTATTCATACTCTTGAAGCTAGAAAGCAAGGCTTAAACAAATACACAGTACAAGATTTGTACTGATCACATTATGGCGGTCTTTTCCTTTGCGGTTGGACATTGTAAATATTTTATTAATCTTCTTAAGGCCACATTTTTGTTCAGGATTATTGGACGCTTTCATTCACTCCTGCCACGTGTTCCGAATCGTTCTAGTCTTTTGAAAGTTTACTTAGTTTATTATTTTCAACCTCTTCAAACATGTCAGTGTAAGCATCATTGTATTAGCGCATTTGGATTCTGTCTTCAAAGCTGGTGGCCCCTGAATTATTTATACCTGATTTTTATTAGTGTTTTTTATTCAATTTATACCAAAAAATTATGAAGCTCTTAGACACCGTTACCGATGGATCTCTTATAAGTAGCACTAAACAGTTGTATCGAAAATTCGGCTTACCAAATAAAGGAAACATTTTTGTGTTTTCATCCAATTGGATTCGTTCTATTGTAAATATTAGGTGAGATTTTGGTTTAAGCTTAAAATTACGTGGTTTTTGATCGAAATGATTGTAACCCTTTTCGGGAAATATTTTACTAAAAATCTTTTGTCCGAAATGAATCGGAGTTATTATTTGTAATGATAAGTTGTCATACGAGGATATTGTGGTTTATCCAGCATTATGTTTCACCTCGTTCGTTGTATAAATTATTGACGTATATAGGTCTTAAGGTACCTACTATAACTGCATATAATGTACGTAGTCTTTAAACTGTTAAGTATGAAGTAACAATACTGTAGTTGTTATAATTAAGACAAACGTGTACATTTTGTATCGTACTTTGTTTCAATAATGAATATATATTATTATATGGTAAAAATAAATCATCCAGTTTTTAAAATAACAGATTTTTATTTAAAAAAAACCTTATAATATCTATTGTGTTTAGGAGAAAACAATTAATATCCAAATTTAAACATTTTTGGATCCAAATACCACAGATATATTATAAACTAGGGTACCAAATAAGGAAAGATAATTTGGAAAAATATTTGTAATAAGCAAATAAGTTGAAGAATAAATATTCTTATTCATTGGCATCACATAAAAAGACCGCTGAAAAGTTAGACTCTATCAAGAAAACTTGTTAACGCCAAATACTTTTCCGTGATGTTCACTAGGTATGGATGGTGTAGACTCACTTGGGCCCCCAGGTTTTAAAGTTTAATGACGTCATGTGAAAGTGATACATCTACTTCTTATTCAGTTCATGCCGAAATAAATATAAGGGTATACAGGATGATTTTTGGTCGTCAACGTTCCCGAAAACTACGGAATCTCTCATCATCACGATCATTTTTCTCCATGGAAGCATACCTGGGAAGTGTGTGGTTTCCAAAATATTACGGTCCAAAGTTCAGTAAATAGACTGCGTTTTTCTGCATAAATGCACATAGACGCACGTAGCAAGATTTTTTCACGAGAAATAATTAATATCTGTCTATAAATAAACTAGCATAAACACTAGACACTATAAATTTCGCCAGATCAATTTTTCCCAGCATTTTTTTTGGCATAAACTTACTTTATTTTATGTATAGAGTACGCACCCTTCGTTAAAGGTGGCCACAAAAAACCACCCTGTATGTGCTAACTGGGAATAAAAAACCCGACTGCTTAAAAAAAACCAAATAATGTACATAATAAAAAAAACTGAAAGAAAAAACAAGCGCTTAGATGTCCGGTGGTCTAGAATTCTATCATATTATTCTGGAATGAATACTATTGAAGAACATAAAATATTTTCTAATCATTGTAGGATAACAACTGAACAGCCAGGATCCATTGAATTTTGTTATGAGTACCTAGCTACTAATAGGTACGCTTCAAGAAACATGCTCAATATGCTCGGCAGCAAGAAGTTTTCGTCTTGCTGCTGTCTGAAAACTTATATGTGAGAATGGTTGTTACGCAACTTTCAATCGATGTAGATCCTAAACGGTTGGTCGAATCGAAAAATATTGAGAGAAACCTAAGAATAATTTTTAAATACCTATTCAACGATACCCCACTCGATATAGTTTGTCGACTTTAATTTTTTTCATTTTCACAAAATGGCGTCCAGTAGTCGCCATATTGGATTTTCACTAACGTCATGTCTTTAGTGACACTCGCCAGACTAAGAGAAATCGATTGACGTAAGAATCATAAAAATCGGCCGAGGCGTTTGGTCTGTGTAGTGCTTCAAAGGAACATACATACATGGGCTGTTAAACACAATACCACTCCTTTGCGTCGCGCAGACGAGTAAAAAGCAACAGAGAATTTGTACCAAGGGAGGATTCCCTTGGTACAAATTCCAATTTCTAATAGGAAAACGATATGCTGTTAACAGCCGAATAAACTGAGTTTAACAGAAGGGGTATACTACAAATACCTACTACAAAAACAGCCTACTATACGAAGAACCTATTCCCAAAATTAGAGACTCGAAATCACAATATTATGCTTATTTTTTCAGATAGTTTGGAGAAATTCTCAACAACTCAGAAATGTTCATACAATCTTAAAAAATAAACATGTTAAATTGAGTCCCATATTTTAGGAATAGGTTATACAACATACCCTTACTGTTACAACATGTATAATAAAATACTCACAAACATAACACCAAAACACTAATTCGTTATCCGACATTTTTTAACCATAACACTCTAGACCCAAATTGCCACTTCTATCATTTTGCCGTGTAATAAAAGGAACCAATCTCGCCCAACTCCCCTACCATTTAGGGGCAGTCAAAATGGCGGGCCACAACACGGCAGCGTCATCAAAAATGAGAAACGGCATCACTAATATGGAGACATAATATAAAATTAAAGTAATAAATTTGCTACAGGCCTTATTTATTAGGTAATGTAATTGGATGATGGTCAGGTCAGCTTAGGGCTAAATTTGCTGTGATATAAGGAGGGAGATAGTTCGTTGGTATTATATGATTGATTGATAAAATTGAAGTATAACCACAGTGGGAATTAAAATATATTTCTAAATTCTAATAGATCTCCTAACAGAAGTTTAAGTAGTGGAAGCTGAATTTAATTATCTGAGCAGATGTTCTGCAATGGTTTCAATTATTATATCTGAATATTTAATGCAGATCAGAGTTTATAATAATATGGAACATAGTATAGAAATCACGAAGAATATTATGTACAACGAAGGAACAAATTCGGAGCTCAAATACAAGTCAACTCGCTGTTGATCTAATAGTAACGAATCCACAAACTCAACTCTTCTATGTCTTTTATTGAAATCTAAATTGGTCTCTTATATTTTGTTAACCACCAATTAGATATTATATCGTCAGCTGTTAAACATAATATCTGATGAAATTAATCTTGCGTCAACCTATACTAAACTCGGTAACTTAATGCTGATATAAATTTTCTAGAAAAATAATAAAGTTTAACTTACCTCAGTTTTCTAGAATTGGCTTATTTTTAACTCAATTAACGTTAAATCTCAAAACCTATAAAGCCATAAATTAATAACTATAAGCGATAACTGAAAAATCTCGCTTACCCAGCGGTCAAGTCTGAAACAAAGAAAATCCAATTAAGTTTCAGCCAAAACAGGATCTGTGGGTCTAAGAAGACTGCACTAAAGATATCGCCAAGGGAATCTTCTTCCAATATTGAACATGTTTTAAACTATAAAACACCAAGCAGTCAAAAACACTTCGTCGATATCATACTTAGAGCAGATTTCAATGGTCAGATAGCCTATAAAGTTGATGCTGTCTTTCTTATACAACATCAACGTTATCCTTCAGATGGGCTAACTGACTATTGGAAAAACCAGCCTCCATTAATTTTGTCATAACTATAAGTGAAAAAACTGGAGATTCCTAAGCAATAAGGAAGGTCATCTTACACCCCCAGGATAGCATAAACCCAATCTTATCAACGGCGAATGTATTCGTATAGAAAACTCGTAGAACCTTCCAGAAGCGATAGGGTAACAGTTCTATGATTATTCATGGGGTAGTAACTGGAATAAAACCGCCCCAGTGCGAGTTAATTTAGGGGCTGGCTTGGCATTCATTCGAAGGAGGCAATGTTGCCTTAATTTTGAATTAATCAACTGTATTCTACTCGATGAGGTGAGATAAGGAATATTGGCGTGGACGTGCTCCTTGTTAGAATAGATTTTTAAGCAGACGGTAGCAGGATTTATTTTGTTAGTTGGTTTGATGTGAATACCATATTTTCTGGAATACATGTTGATGTTTCCTAAGAGTATATGTACTCGTATGTTTACAGACATACTCATGTTACGTTTCACTGCAGCTAATACGGGGCTTCATTAGAATTCATCTACTTCTCCTAGCTGCTAGATAGCTGCATCTGCTTCCTTGTATTCCTTGTATTTCTGCTTCCTTCCAGGGGCGTTCTCTCAGGCGATTAGTTAGCAACGAGTTAGTTTTTATAATTTATATAAATCTTGTCTTATCAAAATCACTTTTTAGAACAGTAAATTTATCTGCACCAATAAACGATGTATGTATTATCTAATCCACAAAAAAACTGATCGGCCATAACCGTAATACTGGTATATCACGGTTATTTCCTATTATGTAGGTACTTATAGGTGACTTAAAGAGGGCGTCTGGTAGATAGTGACTGGATGGCAAAAACGGGAGATCGAGCCGTATGGCCTGCACTGGGGGAGGCCTACGTCCAGCAGTGGACTGCAATAGGCTGAGTACGAGGTACTTATTATTAAGTATTATTTATTTATATATAGACTTCTCCATTTACTCCATACAAAACATTAACATACAAATTTTACTCAAGTGAATACATAGTATTCATATACAGGATGTTTTTGGATGTCAACGTTCCCGACAAAAACGGAATCTCCTCATCATCACGATCATTTTTCTCCATGGAAGCATATCTGGGAAGTGACTGGTTCCCAAGATATTAGGGTCCAAAGTTGAGTAAATAAACTGCGTTTTTCTGTGTAGATGCACATAGACGCGCGTAGCAAGATTTTTTCACGAGAAATAAATTAATATTTGTCCATGAAAAAACTAGCATGAATACTGGACACTATAAATTTCGCCCAATCAAGAAATGTTTTTGTTTTTTTTTCAATAAAATTTACATCGTTCCCCAGCATTTTTTCTTGGCACAAACTCACCTTATTTGACGTATAGAGTACGTACCCTTCGCTAAAGGTGGCAACGAAAAAACATCCTGTATATTATACACATGGCTGTGTTCTCAAAATGGGGCAGCAAGAACTGCAGGAAGGATACCCTACAGCAGGGATGGCGAACCAATGGCACGCGTGCCATCCATGGCACACAACAAAATAGTTCAGGCACGCAGAATGATACAGATGAATCTATGTAGGTACCTACTAGTTACAAAAATAAAATATTTAGCATCCAATTTGCAACAGCAGAAATCGCACAATTTTTTTATATGTACCTATATTAAAATATTAACATTACTGATCACTGTACTTTTGCGTTTTTTTATAAATAGTATATACTTAATACCATCTAGTTTTATTTTTGTTAAATAATATCAGTAAGTCTAAATTATTAAATGGCACGTCATAGCTATACCTATAATATTATTTGTTTCATAAAAATTGGCACGTATATCACTAAAGGTTCGCCATCCCTGCCCTACAGCCACGTATATCATAGCGGGACTAGATGTGAAGAATCAGTGCTGAGTTGCTAGCTCATCGCCTGCGACAACCCTGAATACCGTAGTCTGCATAATTATGTAGTCTTATGACATTCACGAAAGGGGATTCAGCTGTATTCTAGTGAAGACCCACACTAACTCGAGTGCAACATAGGTGCAATATATAAATATACAGGGTGATTTTTGGTCGTCAACGTTCCCGAAAACTACGGAATCTCCTCATCATCACGATCATTTTTCTCCATGGAAGCATACCTGGGAAGTGTCTGGTTTCCAAAATATTTGGGTCCAAAGTTGAGTAAATAGACTGCGTTTTTCTGCATAAATGCACTTAGACGCGCGTAGCAGGATTTTTTAACGAAAAATAATTAATATCTGTCTATAAAAAAAACTAACATAAACACTAGACACTATAAATTTCAAAAAAAAAATTTTTTTTCCCAGCATTTTTTTTGGCATAAACTTATTTTATTTCATGTATAGAATACGTACCCTTCGTTAAAGGTGGCCACAAAAAAACATCCTGTATATACAGGGTGTAACAAAAAGGGTATGTTAAGCGAAAAGCTATGTATATAGCCCATTATTGAGAACCTATTCCCAAAATTTTAGACTCGAAATCACATCTTTATTTTTCAAGATTGTACGAACATTCCTGAGTTGTTTAGGAATTCTCCATACTATCTGGAAAAATAAACATGCAATTTCGACTCTCAAATTTTGTGGGTAGGTTCCTTTTAGTGGGCTATTTATACAGCTTTTCGCTTAATATACCCTTTCTGTTACACCCTGTATATAATCATGCCTTACGGGATAGCCAAAGCACCAAGGGCAAAAACATACAAAATATCGACACGGGCATGTTTGTGTACACACATATCTGCTGTTATCAGTTATATACTATGCTAATAATGCGTGCCAGACATTCTGACGCTAGATAAGATACAAAGATGTCATTGTTATTTTTAGATTGTTTTGTATGTTTAGTTAAGAACTACATTATACATTCGTTCGGATTCTTTTAAGAGACATTTCTGTGTTTTCAACGTGTCATATAGATTACTAGTGGACGCCCGCGACTTCGTCCGCGTGGACTGCAGAAAAAACAAAATGTCGAAATTATCCGGGATAAAAATATTTGCCAGGGATAAAAAGTAGCCTATGTGTTAATCCAGGTTGTCAGCTAACTCAATACCAAATTTTACTAAAATAGGGTCGCGGGCGTCCACTAGTGAGGTTATATGAAACTAGCGTCTACGTGAATTCAATAAATTATAAAGTTTATGCAAAAAAAAATTGGGAAAAGATGTAAGATAAAAAAAAAACTTCATCGAGCGAAATTTATTATTTTTCCAGTATTTATGCTAGGTTTTTCATAGACAGATATTAATTACTAGCTGTTGCCCGCGACTTCGTCCGCGTCAACAAACAGAATAAAATATTTTAAAGTACTTCTGCGTAAATTATATTTTTTGTTTTATTTTCTTGTGGCAGAAGAACATACTGATTTTCTCCGCAACTCGATCTTGACAACGCGACATATAATTGGCCGTGTGAAAAGCAGTCTTGACGTAAGTCAATTCCAACGTGTTTAAACGTTTGCCCCTGTGATTTATTAATTGTTACAGCAAAAGATAACTTAACAGGGGATTGAATTCTTTTAAAATGTTGAATAACTTTTCCTAAGACGGTATTTTCATATCTCTCAAAATTTAGCTGGGCTGTTAAGGGTTCTGCATCAGGTTATCTAGACCTTCAATTTTATTACGTTATTAGAAAGTGCTTATCATGCTGAGCAACTTTTCCTAAGACGGTATTTTCATATCTCTCAAAGTTTAGCTGGGCTGCTAAGGGTTCTGCATCAGGCAGTCTAGACCTTCAATTTTTTTCTTTCATATCATTTCTACGTCATTTTATTCTTTCATACATATTTTTTGGATAACTTGAACCGTTTACGCAGCGCACGCAACGGAAGTCTCCAAAGTTGAATAATTTTCCCCGTTTTTTCCACATTTTCCTCTTATTCTTCGTCCCTATTGGTCGCACTGTGATGATATATAGCCTAAAGCCTTCCTCGATAAATGGACTATCCAACACAAAAAGAATTTTTTAATTCGACCCAGTAGTTCCGGAGATTAGCGCGTTCAATCAAACAAACAAACAAACAAACTCTTCAGCTTTATAATATTAATATATTCAGCTTTATAATATTAAATAATATTAGTATAGTATAGATTTCTCGTGAAAAAATCGTGCTACGCGCGTCTATGTGCATTTACGCAGAAAAACGCAGTCAATTTACTTAACTTTGCACCCTAATATCTTGGGAACCAGACACTTCCCATGTATGCTTCCATGGAGAAAAATGATCGCGATGATGAGGAGATTCCTAAGATTTAGGGAGCCTGTATGTCGATAGGTAATGTAATTTTATAAGTGGAACACATAGACATAGTCGAGGAGTCGACTAAGGAACTCGGGCAATCTCTCAGGCGATAAGCTAGCAACTTGTCATTGATCACTGATCAATAAAACTGCCCAAGTAGCGTGACTTGCGAATCACGATATTATAAACCGATTTATCGACGTTTAGCCTGTCAAAATATGATAAATATAGCCGCCATGTTGAATTTTGTATTGAGACGATACGATATCCTCGATGCGTGGTCCTGGTCATACTAGGGGGGCTGATCCCTCTATGTTAAATATGGCTGCAGGATCTCCTTTATAATTGATTCCAGCCCTCCTACCATGACCATGCATCGTGGATATCGTATTGTACGATATCGTATCGTCTCTATGCAATATTCAACATGGCGGCTATATTTATCGTATTTTGACAGGCTAAATGTCGATAAATCGGTTTATCATATCGTGTTTCGCAGGTCATGCTACTAGAGCTGCTATCCCATTTTAGGGAATATAGCCGTTTGTATATGTATGTATGAAAATAGGTTAAGATTAGGTATGTAAATATTATAAGTTCTAATAAAAACTTGTCGAAAAGCAAGGCTACTTTTTCAACCTCGGTAAAACCAAAAATCTAAAATTTCCCATTTATGACGTCATATCTTGCTGGATTATTCACGAAGATTTTCCTAATTTCGTTAAGAAGTACCTACTTTTGCGTCGAATAAATTAACATCAGACCTATTAAAAATGCTTCGTTCAGTTGACTGAACATCAAGGGTTGCAAGCACTCCAAGCATCCTCCAACTCCATTCCATCCTTGATACTAATTAAAATGGAGTAGAAACGGAATAACTAATAATATAAAACATGTATACAGTACCTACGAGTATTTTTCACGAACACGCGTATAAATATGCCCCCTTATCACCTAACTAGCAAAAGCAAAGCGATAGCGGAAATTGTATTACGTAAAATGAATTTCAAAAGAACTTTGATATTTCAAGGCGAATATTGTACAATTTTCGCTATCGCTTCGGCTTTGCTATTGCAAATTAGGTCATCAGGGGGATTGTCATCTATATTTTATATAAGTATACGTATGTTAGTAATACGCTCTCTTAAATTTTATTCATAGAAAAAAATGCAATAGAAAGAGACTTCCAAAGATATCTACTGTCATTTAGCGGCCGTAAAACAGCGGCAAGTAACATACCTAGAACGATTTATATCTCCTTAAAGATTAGCCACCTCAACCGAAAAACGGTAGGAGATTTTATATATTTTTAAGCTCAAGGTGCTAATATTCCTTACATACATGCAAAAGATATGTAAAAGCCATGGAGAAGAATTAAAAGAGGTGTAGCGACTAAGTATATTTTCATACAAAAATAGTGTGCCGCGAAGCGAGGGTGAAGTATGGGACGAGGGGAGAATTGAACACTGTAGCCCTGTCCATTTACATACAAACCACCTTGTAGTGACTAGTCAAACTACTTGGTCGTTATCAATATGGTTCAAGATTGTTTTACTAGTGAAATTACTCATCGCTAGATGGCAATATCATACTACGATTTGGTAAAAAAGTACCCTGATAAAAGCGCTAGTGTCTTTGTAATTTTAATACGGTTACATTTCGGAGAACAAGCGTGTGGTTACAGCTACTGCGTTACACTGGCGCTGAAACTCCGCCCCTATCATAACGTCATGACCTCACGATTGCCACACGACTCACTTCATAGTCCCAGCTCCTCTTTTATACCTTCTTCATGGTAAAAGCCAAGAAGTTCCTTTTACTATATTAATATGCTCGAGATGACCTTAAGCACTTTAAGTATAAGCTTTAGTTTTAAGCAGATTCACGAAGAAGCTTTAAGTAGTATTAGTTAAAGTTCCTCCAGTTTAATAGAATTACCGAGTGCAGAATGTTTGCTGAGAGTTTCCTACAAAAGATCTAGAAAAATACTTAAGAGTCAGGGTATGAAAAAGCGTAGAGAGCTAGGTAATCTATGTTATATAAAAGTTTAATGAAGTTCTACTGTACGGTTTTTTATTTTTCATTGTACTTTATAAATTGGATTTTAAGTCGAATTTTAATAACTACTTAGTAACCTACGAAGCGCAGTTTGACCCAATCACTGGCTGTTATTTTCCTGCCGTTTTCTATGAAGAAACGTTGTCTGGCCACTTCGTCTAAGTACGTCTTCTACATTCGTCTACGAGCCTCCACTTTAATAGCATGCAGAGTTTCCCACTGCTGCGAAAAGGCCTCTCCACCCTTCGACACCTCACGGCTGTATCATTGGGGGGCAGGGAGTAGACCGTGGAGATGGACCCACCACTCGACCCACCAGCTTTCTCTTTTTACTAGATACATTTTGAGTAAGTATTGATTTATTTGTATATTGATCCAACCAAAGCTGCGTGATATAATCATGTATAAAATATGGTACCTACTTCACCCCGACACCTACAAGTAGAATATGATCTAATACGATTTTATCTTCGAGATCAAAGGCCAAAATGTTATCTGCCATATTTAATATATTGACATATAACGCGTAATTCTTGACACCTGCCATGATACCATCAGATAAATATACGGCTGTGTTCTCAAAAAGATAGCTACAGCTGCAGGACTACGAAGGAGATACTACAGCAACGTTTAGCATAACGGGACTAGAAATAATGATCAGTAACTAGTTGCAAACTCGTCGCCTGAAAGAAGGCCCCTACGTTCCTCAGTCGACTCTTACGACATGCACGGAAGGAGATGCAGCTGATGTGTTGTAGAGCCCTGCACCACCTGTTTGTCTGTTTTCAATTAAAGATAAGTATTGAATTTAATCTATAATAGGTGTAGTTTTTTCTTGGGAGAGGCCTATGTCCAACAGTGGACTTCTCAGGGTTGTAAATGAGGTGTATTTCATAACATTTATTACCTATATAATTGTACATCAGACACCATCTAATTATGATAAAAAACCTACTTGCTCGACTTAGTCCAGCCATTAGTTTAAGCAAACAACATCGTAGGAAATACTAATAAACAAATAGATAATTAACTGATAAATCATTTAGTCATTACTACAAATTTTGAATTAAATATTTCGAAACATGAATAAAGTATATTGATAAAACCTTTGATAATATTGATAACTTTAACTTCAGATAACTCAAGACTTATCAATTACGACGTACATTCTCCATTTAAGGTACCAACTCTCTACCTACTGGAGAAACACAGACTTGGAACATCACTGGCCGCATCCCATTGGTCGTAGCGCATCCCTATTGACAGACAGAATGTACAAGAAGTTCTGAAGATGCGCCATCATACTGCTTCTAGGTTAATGCGATCATGCGAAAGTAATGTTTTGATATTTACTGTGAATTTATTGATTAAACTAGTCTTCAATTAAAACGGGAGGAGTTTTAATACAACTTTACTATCTGGTTCTATGTTGAAGATGATTAAAGTTACTGTTGCATCCAAACTAGTGTTGCCATCTCAAAACTTTGAAAATCAGGATTTGAGTAAGAAATACCTTTCCAAAAGACATTTCGATTAAAAGCCAGGACTATACATATGCGAGCCCAGTGACAATATGATTGGAGGGAGTCAGTGGCGTGCGAATTTCAAAACATAGGTCTGTAACACATTCAGTGCCGGTGACTAGGTATGTGCTTCTTTTTAGAAGTGCCGCGCTGACGCTTGTTTGCCCGATGTCGGCACCATTAGAAAATCTGCCGACAGCGAATGTGTCAGGACTTTAAAACTCAGGACGATGCTTAAAAACTATCCAGGACAGCCCAGGACACCACAAAAAGCAGGACATGTCCTTCGTCGTTCGGTGATATACTATAAAGTTTGTAACTTAATTATTGAAACACAAGATTGGGTAGGTCATAGAGTCAAAATTTTTAAAAAGGAAACAGATCAGATCTTAAAATAAAATACAACTTCTTTAGTTTTCATCACTTAATCTTTCGCCAACCTTATTAGGTGTATTTTTGTAATAAATTTCTTACTTACTATTAACCATAATAAATATTTCGTACGCATAAAACTGCGATAATAAGGACAAAATAACAAGGTGACTAACTGACCGGTAGGTTTAATACCCCTTTGTGAACATGTTGCGACACGTCAAAACTATTGTCGACTATTCCGAAAATTTCGCGTTTATAGCAAAATTATTTACTTATACCTGTACGAACTACCTATAGGTATGTATTAACACTAAAATAGGTACATCAGCTGCAAAAGCTGCATTTCCTTCCGTTCATGTCGTAAAAGCAATTATAATAACAATACTATTTACTAAACAAAAACAACCATAATTAAACTGCGTATGTACTATTTTAAAAGAAATAAATTGTTATGTGCGGTTGCACTCAATAAGAAAATCTCAACAAACAAATTGAAGTAAGTAAGTCATATTGGCGTAGCTGGTAATGAGAATTGTTGGTAATATATTTTGGCACTCAAGTCAATTTGCTATAAAAAAAACTGAGAAAACATACAAGTATGTGTCTAAATATAAAATTACCAGCTTTTACAGCATTGAATGATTTTTTTTTGATAACATGTATATTAAAATGTCTAGTTAGGGTCGATTGCTTAACTATGGCGAAATTGCATCATATTCCTTCTCTTTTTTATAAGAGTAATATTGAGGTCAAAAATGATCACGTACCTAGAGCATAAAAAACGGCCTAAATAAACGTAATAAACCGATGACTATGATGCATTGCTTGTATGCCCTTCTCAGAGGTGACTTTTTTATTTATCCGGTGTCTACTGTTTTTTGCCATTAAATTTATTTCGATCAAAGCCTAACAAGAGCGGCTATAAAGTCTTATGAATCATCAATTTAAACTAGTGCCATTCTATTGCTATAGAATATATATATATATTCATTTACAGACACATAACAGCCTAATTGCAGTTCACTGCTGGACATAAGCCTCCTTCAAGGCACACCACAGGGTTATCATAAGGTAGGGTTGCCATCTCAAAACTTTGAAAACCAGGGTTTGAAAAAGAAATACCAAGACATTTAGATTTAAAGCCAGGACTGTACATGTGCGAGCCCAGTGACAGTACGATTATAGGGAGTTAGTGGCGTGCGAATTTCAAAACATAGGTCTTTAACACATTCAGTGCCGGCGACTACGTATTTGCTTCTTTTAGGCGTTCTAAAGGTGCCGCTTATGCTTATTTGAGTCATGGCACTAGGCTGCCTACTGTGAATGTGTCAAGACTCTAAAACTCAGGACGATGCTTAAAAACTATCCAGGACAGCCCAGGACACCCCAAAAAACAGGACATGTCCTGGGAAAACAGGACGGTTGCCAACCCTACCATAAGGGGCAGGTGGGGTTGTGACTGCAGTGAGATTTTCGCACTATGTTGTCAATAGGGGAGGCACTGGTTCCCACCTCCCGGAAACTCTTAATCGCCTCTTAGGATACTCACGGGCAGACATGGGGTGGTGGTATTCTACTCTTCTGACACCACACGTCATAATGTATTACTACAGGACAGGTTACTATTAATAAAAATCCGTCATTATACAGGGTGACTTTTTGTCGTCAACGTTCCCGAAAACTACGGAATCTCCTCATCATAGATCATAAATTAAAAAAAAAAATTCCCAGCATTTTATTTGGCATAAACTTACTTTATTTGATGTATAGAGTACGTACCCTTCGTTAAGGGTGCCCACGTAAAAACATCCTGTAATTATCACCTATTCAAAAAAGATCCATTTCTAAAATTGCGAAACATGTTTTGATAAAGTGAATGTGTAAACAAACTGTTATCACTTATCAGTGATTATCAGTTATATGTGACGTCATTTCGACCTTGCCGTGTCAGGAAATAGGTTGCTGACACCGGGCTGAAGACGAAAATATTTGCGCAAATGTTATTGACTTAGTGCACTATTTCGCACTTTGGTTCGTCGATATTGGATTTCGCACCTGCGCATGATTTGTGAATGACTTTTTGACCTAGGAGACATCATCAGGTAAGGTGCAGTGCAGGTAAAATGTGGATAAAATGTAAAAAAATATATCAGCATGAGCCGACTGAAAACTTTTAATATGGCACGTCATCACGTAGATGATATTAAGCAAGCATTTGTGTAGTAAACATAACATGTTTTTACAGTACATTAAAGATGTTTTTCTAGCTTTTTATTTTAATATAAATTTCAAAAGTATTTCATATATAATTTTTTTATATGATATTAGTGACATGATTATATACCTATGCGTAGTCAGTCATTATAATAACTTTTATACAAAAATATAATTCTTATACATTTATTATATAAAAAAAAGTATGTTGAAATATTTATATTATTTTTTCATTCAGAACATTCTTTGTTACTTGTAATTTTAGTAATATGTAAATATTTTGGTACAGATAGTCAGTGTCATTATTCTGACTAACTTACCTACTTCAGTAAAAGCCTTTAATATATATGTATAAAGCCTTTGCCTACTTTCTCTTCTCATAATATCAATACTGACATTCAAATCATATATAAACGCTTATTTAATCACGCAAAGTCATTAAATTGAAGCGAAGCCCTTGAATGGAAACTGGCTTATACATTAGATTATAACACTACTTTAGAATTATAATTTAATAATTTAATAGAGGCAATTTAAGCATTGGGTTCCCAAACTTTTTTCTCATTGACCCCTTATAAAAGTAACTGGTTCTGGTGGACCCCCTGCAGGCCTACACCATATATGAATTCATTGTAAACTAACATTTTTTCACGTCAACGTAGACCTCATCGAGCCTCCTGTGGACCCCTGGGGGTCCACCTGGACCACTTTGAGAACCGCTGTTGTACCAATGACCCAGATTTTGACTACCTGCCTTATTTTCTACAAAGCAATTAGGGAAATAGACACACAGAGATACTTATAACATATATACAGGGTGTTAGTGGGTACACAACAACACTTCTGAGTATGAAGGTCTTATCACTATACAATATAATTAGGCAAGTGAGTAAATCAAAGTAATCTCTTGGTTTCCGATACGCAAAAAAATTGGAGTTGCTCATTTTATACGCAATTGAAAAACAATAATAATAATTTGACAGCACACAAGTAATTTGGATTTAAGATATTCATGCATCCAAAACCTGTTGAATTTACGAGTATATCAACGTTAAATAACGGTTTTTGGTCGTCAACGTTCCCGAAAACTATGGAATCTGCTCATTGTCACGATCATGTTTCTCCATGGAAGCATACCTGGGACGTGTCTGGTTCCCAAGATATTAGGGTCCAAAGTTGAGTAAATACACTGCGTTTTTCTGCAGAAATGCACATAGACGCGCGTAGCAAGATTTTTTCACGGGAAATAATTAATATCTGCCTATAAAAAAACTAACATAAACACTGGACACTATCAATTTCATCCGATCAGGTAATTATTATTTTTTAATTTACATCATTTCCCAGCATTTTTTTTGTGGCATAAACTTACTTTATTTGATGTATAGAGTACGTTCGTACCCTTCGTTAAGGGTGGCAACGAAAAAAACACCCTGTATATACGATTGTGTTCCCGAAATGGGGTAGCCAGTACTTCAGGAGAGGAGATCCATCATCATCATCATCATCAGATGTAAACGATCAGAGATAGGAGATCCATCATCATCATCATCATCATCAGATGTAAACGATCAGAGATAGGAGATCCATCATCATCATCAGATGTAAATGATCAGAGACAACTTGCTAGAATATCGCCTGAGAGAATGCCAGAGTTCATCAGTCGACTCTTACGACATGCACGGAAGGAGATGGAGCTGATGTATTCTAGTGAAGCTCCGCATCACAAGCACAAGATGTCCAAATTAGATTATTTGCGATCAGCAAAAAGCCTACTTGAGATACATTAAAATTTATTTGAATGTAGGTCTGCATTGAATAGTAACACGATATGCAGTAAAGGGCACACAGAAATCTGCAATGTACACACTGACTCACATTTAGATAAAGTACAAGGCTACTTCTCTAACTACTGATAGTTTGGAGTTGAGACAATCTAGTGTTGTAGTATTAATTTATGTATAATAAAAAAATAAAATAACTACAGGGTGTAAAGAAAAGGGGTATGTTAAGCGTAAAGCTTTGAATAAAGTGGACTAAGAAACTATCCACAAAATTTGAGAGTCAAAATCACATGTTCTGTGTCTGTGTGTATATTTGAGTAGATATTCTTAGTGGTGTTAATTTACCATTCGATACGGTAATTCATTCTGATGAAGTTGCGGGTTCAACAGCTTGTTACAAATAGGAGAATCATTCCAGTTATAGAAAAAAATCTATCGGGTCATATTTTTATAATTATCGCTTGGAACCCTGAAAATATATTTATTCGTTATACTTTTTTTATTTTCAAAAACTCTGACTATCATCTCAAAAAGTTTTTAGTAGTTTTATTGTCATTTACAACAGTAGGTCCTTACAAACATAGTACCTTGTTAATCAATATTTATAGAATTTAAAAGGTAGAGATGGAGATGGCGGAATGAATTCGATTTATTTTTGCCTGAATGAACGGACGTGATCCATATAACCCATAGTAGAGACACAGGAAAACCAGTAAAGGGGTACCTACTTAGCTACATAAAAAAAGTTCTAAATATCTAATCCATACACATAGTATCCGCACATACACCAAAGAAACTGCAAGTACTTTTAAACACGCAAGGTTCTTGTTTATTATACACTTCCTATTTGCGTACAAAATCAATTATTTGCCGCAAAAAATGTCCTAACTCGAAACTTAGAGTGTCTTACACTAAGCCATACACGAGCACAATTCACAACAACTATAAATGCAGTTGCTCTAACTGTTATTACTAGGGTGTTAGAATCGATTATAGAATGTTCAGCTGCATTTATTATTGAGTTAGTTGTTTCTGATTCACACTGTGTACAACTTCCTCTTTAATTTGCAATTTCATGGAGATCGTGCATCGATCGCTTTGCCCCAATTATACTGACTCGTTTACTTTATTTTCATATAAAAAAAAAACTGATTCACATTCATCAAAAATTAAGATTCATAATTCACAAAAGGATATTATAAATGGGATATTTTTTTGGTCCTTTTAGTCCCAACTGCTAAATGTGTAGGTAAGTAAAGGTTACACTTCATTTGCGAATTCTCATGCATATTGCTTTACTGGTTTGGCATAAACAGAAACAGAAGTTCGGGTATTATGATAGACGTCAAGTCAATAAAAATGTATCCTATGCTAGTGGCATAGAATAAAGATCCCCCAGAAGGAGTCATCAAATACAAATATATGCCGGGTAGTGGAGCAAAAAACGAGGCAAAAATCCCGCATCTTCCGCTCTTCCAACCCGCTGATTGTTGCCAAATTGAGTAAAATTGTTACTTTTTAAATAGGTTGTAATCTATGGTATTCTATTGCTAGTGGTCAAAAACTTAGTAAATATCACATTCGGTAATATGCCCTTAATTTATTTCATTGTTAACGCGGAAGAAGTCGCGATCAAGAAGCAAGGTATAAAATATTATTGGTAGAATTATTCTAGCTAGCGTGAGATAGATTACCTTAACCCAGAAATTAATATTTGTAATTAAAAACTCAATGCAAATGCATACTGGTCTTGATCCCATTTGCCTCTTACTTACATGCATAAGCTCACGACTGCAATCCCTTTAGGTATGGGCAGAGCCATAGAGGAATAAGATGTCATAGTCAATGTGCTAATAATGTCATAGTAATGGTGCATCTGTCGCAGGCAATTTGTATGATTCGTCTTTATACAAAACGACTAGGCATTTTGAATAGTATGGGTTTTGGAGCGAGACAATTTGGCTTCTAGCAATTGGTCTGCTTAATTAATTAGGTTAGGTTATGTTAGACCTGTTAAAATAACAACGCACGAGTCGAGTGAGCGTAGCGAGCATGTCCCTGCAGCGACCGGCGAAGTGCTAAAAGGAATTTTTTCTCTCATACTATTCAAAATGCCTGGCGAGCGTTTATAAACGGACGACGCCGTTTGTATAAAGACGAATCATACAAATTGCCTGCGACACATCCATTAAACTTTTCGGTGCCTCACAATTCCAGTCTTTGACACTTAGATTGCATTACTGTAATGCACATTAATGTACTACATTACTAATGTACAGTAACGTATAGTAATGTAATCTGAGTGTCAAGGACTGGAATTGTGAGGCACCGAAAGTCTAATGGTGCGTCGAGGCAGTTACTATGACATTAGCGCTCAATGACATTTTATTCCTCTATGGCAGAGCTAATAAGTGGTATCCCATCCTACTAGTCCTAGTTCCTACTTGTATTATAACTGTGAAATTTGGGAGGATGTGTGTACGTTTGTTACCCGTTCACGCAAAAACTACTGAGCAGATTTTGATGAAACATGCCAGATATATAGCTTGTATGTACATCAGAATAACACATAGGCTTTAAAGTTGACGCAGGCAAATTCGCTGCTACTAATATTATAAGTGCGTAAGTTTGTATGGATGTATGTGTATGTTTGTTTGTCACACAAAAACTGAATGGATTTTGATGAAACTTACCAGATATATATCTTATACGTCAGATTAAAATATATGCTATATTCACGCAGATGAAGTTCATCCAGTAGGTTGATGAAATATTTTAATTTAGTTCATAAAAGTTAGGCCTCTGGCTTTTATCTAACACGTGCCACGCTTTTGTAATTTTTTTGACTTTTACTTTTATGTACCTTACCATCAGCATAAAATTTGTCAGATACACGACGCATTATTTAAATTAAATACAAATAATATCTATTCATTCCCCTGCCCTCTATATTCTTCTTCCATTCATTTTCTGTCTCTTACCATGCAAATAATTTGTTATCTTATATAAGATATGAGAATTAGGTTCATAAAAGCAAAATAGCGTGATTTAGTAGGATTGTATGGGCATCCATGAGTTGTTTGGTAATTCTTTATACACCCTGGAAAAATAAACATGTGATTTCCAGTCTCAAACATTTTGGATAGACTCATATAAATATATATGGTTTACTAATTTCTATAATCCCGAATATGCCACGGGTGTTGATGAAACATATGTAGATTATTAATCTAGTTTTTGACTTCGGAATAGTGCGATGCCTTATCTTGCATGCCAGGTGCTCGGATCTAGTTTCTTATGGCGATTGCAGTTAGTGCAAGTGCTTGTTTTCGCGGGTATAAGTTATCAGATCCGAGGGTCAGTGGTGAGTGTAGGGCCCGGTGGTGGGCGAACCCATAATAAATAGATAGAGTGATTCAAGAGGAAGGTTTACATGTACAACTAGGGACCCGCCCCGGCTTCGTACGAGTGTAATGCTCTTTTTCGCATACAAAGTCGTGAGCAGCCGCTAGTACACTATATATTACAGCACTGCGCAGACTAAGTATATAGGTATAATAAAATTGCGAATGAAATGCAAAAAATCGACTAATCTGAATTGAAAGTAGATAAGCATTTAAAACTAAAGTTCATTGACATTGCTAGCTATCTATGACCTTACTTTGACCGATAACATATTATATTAATTTTATATCAGGCATAAACATACATAAAATAGCTAGCCTTGTCTATAAACATGTGTTTAAAAAAATATATGCTTGTAATCTCACTTATATCAAATTATGAAGTTTTTGGGGAGATAATTTGGCATCTGATGTTTGTTTATTTATTTAGGTTAAGTTTGTTGGAACTATTAAAATAACAATGGATGAGCCGAGCGAGCGGAGCGAGCGTATCGCATGAGCGACGGGCGAAATGTTGGAGGTTATTTTTTCTTCTATATTTTTGAAAATGCCTAGTCAAATATGCCTTCAATAAATATACAAAATTTAACTTAATCCGCTAGACCTAAATTTAATCAAATTTGTTTTGTTTTTTATGTTTATGTACTTCAGCCTGAATAAGTATTATATACTATCGACTACCTATATGTAACCAATAACCTGACTATTTGACATCACTCAAAACCATTTTGCTTTGGCGATTGTTCCTTGTCCTAAATACTAATTCCTAAAGCTATAAAATATTTATTAACAAATGTCTAGGCTACAATAAAGCTTACGTGCATGGATGTCGTCAAATTTTTAATAAGCGAAATGCATAGCAGCATGGAAAACCCGGCAAGAGCATGTCTGGACACGTTTGGAATACCGTCACGCATGTTTGTGTGCGCTGGACACATTTTTAAAAGAGTCTAGGGAATGCCTTATCTTTGAACTGCAGCTTTTAAACTAAATTGTTATATTCTGATAGCCATAGCACTAAAATTCTTTTTATATCATATTATCGCAAATACTAAAACGAAAAAATATTGTAAGAATAAGAAGAATATTGTAAGAAAAAGTATTTTTACAACACATTAACCTAGTCCCGTAGTAAAATCCTTAGGCCTTAGGCTTACAGCCTCTAGTTCATATCGAATTGTAAACATGATGAAGGCATATTTTAAAACATGCTGTATCACAAAACGGTAGGGCATTTTAACATGAAAGAGAAAACTCCATCTAGCACTTCGGCGATTGCAAACACAACACGCTCGCTTAGCTCGTACGTTGTTATTGCAATCATTCGAATTAAGCAAACAAAGTCCTATCAGCCAAATTCATCTCCCTCCAAAACCCATACTATAAAAAATGCCTAGCCGTTTAGTAATACGGCGTGTAACAACATTCCTTCGATACATATGTATGTATATAAACACGTCATGTTTACACCTATTTCCTGCGCGAGATTAAGAACACGGCCATGACGCTGTACTTCCTAATCGTTAACACGCATCCTTCGATAACCTTGTGTACAGCAATTTTTGATTGTTTTCGTTTCGTTAGGCATTCAAGATCAAATGCTGATTAAAGTTTTCCATACCATATCAGTGAAATTTGACGAAACATGATGGCTTACTTGTATTTATTGGGTGTTTAGTAGTCAATGTTACATCGTTTATCATCAACAGTCCTCGTCGCAACACTCCCACGAATAGCGCTGAGATTCTGACTTGATGAAAGCGCTTCTTAATTGAGGAAGGAAAACAGGAAGATTTGGTCACAGCGAGATATCTTACATTTATGCGATAAATCCACAGCTAGGTAATGACTAGACAAAGCAAGTGTTTGTACTTGCCATGTAAAAAGGGATTGCAAACCACTTCTATCAGCGCAAATTCATTCAGTCCTGACTCGAAAACCAGGGGTCTACTCTGAAATGCCGCTTTCGAATCTTTCGGTCCGACCGAATAGAAGCCTTTGGCCCTACTACGAAATTGCTTCGGATGTTCACAACATTCAGTTCACAACTCATTCGGAACCATAGAGAATAATTCACATTGACCAATATTATAAGCCTGTCAAATAGAGTTCGATCGGACCGAATGAAAAAACGGCGCGACTGACCCGATCGCAGGAAGATCGTAGTAGGAAACACCTCGATATTCGGCCGATACTTCGTTTATCGTCACTTCAGAGTAGACCCCCTGTGTCTATACTAATTCCCAGGTCTATTTTTTACACTGTGTTTTCACATGTAAAGTAGGTACATATAGTTTATATAGACAATAATAGCTTTGTGAATTTGACGTTTTAATGTGAGAAATCTCGCTCTCACCAATTTCATTTCCTACGGGCGCTGATAATGGAATTTTTAAAAGATTCGAAGGACATCCTTACATTATTATTGGCACAAGTAATCTGCTATTAGATTTTGACAGAGAATTTTCGGCAGTTAATCACGATATAAAGGAAACGAAAGTCTGATGATGGAAACAACGAGAAACAGCTTATAATACTTTTTAGTAAGTAGAACCTTTTGATTGTGGGTTCATTTGTATTAGTTCCGACGAAACATATAATAAAATGTGAACATGTCTTGTCGTCGTCAGCCTATTTCAGGTCTACAATCTCATACAAGCTCCTGCAAGCTCATATATGAGCGGGATTCGTTTTTTATATTGAGAATATCTTCTATGCTGCTCTGGGAGTAACAAACGCATAATACTACAGCTGCTTCTCTTCCCGGGCACCTGTACAAGTCAGTAGAGGGACAAGAGCGTTTTGGTGTTTTGTAGGCGATGGGCTGATCACTGTCACTACTAACCGAACTTATAGACTACTAACAAAATTGGTCAAACTTGTATCGGCCCATGCTCTGTCTCGTAAGGGGTAAAGGCGTGATTATATTATGTATGTAAGAATAAGGGATAACTATACCCTCAAAATTGTATATATATATATGATCAGTCATAACTATTTCATCATAACTCTACAGTATCACTAGGCCTTCATTAAGGCTTTATGCCCTTACCAATGTCAATTAGCGCTAAGTTCATTGACCCGCTGCTATCAGCCAATCAGATTACATCTCATTATATGCCAGATAAGGAGAATAAAGATAGCCGGTAAGGACGACGGCCTATTATCTGCAACTTTTTTATGTCCGATAGGGGAAATAGGCTTCTTTAATATGACAGATATCCAATAAAACGGATTTGGAGTTATCGCTTTAGGTACAGGTTATGCGTATTAGGAACATTTCTAATCTATACAGGGTGTAACAGAAAGGGTATGTTAAGCTAAAAGCTATGTAAATAGTCCACTGTAGAAAACCTTTTCAAAATTTTCAAAATTTGAGACTCGAAATCACATGTTTATTTTTTAACATTGTATAAACATTCTTGAGTTGTTTAGGAATACTCCATACTATTTGAAAAAATAAACTTGTGATTTCGAGTCTGAAATTTTGTAGGCTTAACATACCCCTCTTGTTACACCCTGTATATTATACATACGAGTATACTATAACTTACAGGATTCACATTGGAGAGTGTGCGTGGGAACTTCACAATACAGTTCCACCAGCCCCTCTTCACCATCGGGATACTAGACGCAGACTAGCGTATCACCATTATGTTGTTGATATCCCACCCATCCGCACCAAACGTTATGCTAACTAGTTTGTAATGCGAACGGCTAATGAGGGGAATGCACTTCCTGCCGATGTATTTCCCGAGCACTACAACATTGGTTTCTTCAAAGCTAGAGTGAATAGGCACTTTCTAGGCAAACATGTCACCTTAGGCCGCATCTTGCTTAATATCAGGCACGATGGCGGTCAAATGTTTGACTAACAAATTGTAATAAAAAACTATCTTGAGATCTAGGTATGGATCTTGGTAAATATTTTGTGGTTAAAAATAAACAGAGAGTATGACCTGCATCTTCTTTGTCGGCATCTTAGGGTAAAGATAAAGTACACACGACTGCAAATCAAATGCAAGTCGACTGCAAAATTGCAGTTCGGATGCACGACCGATAAAACTGCAACGTAACGTAACGTGCCATGTAACTCCACACCAACAGTAATGAAACTGTACGTTGACGTGCAGTGGCCTTACAGTCGTGACGCATTCAAACTGCACGGAACTGCAATTATACAGTCGACTTGGCAGTTGAATTTCAGTCAGTGTGTTTTACCCTTAGATATATTTTATTGATGTTACCTGTGCTGATGCAAGGCTTGACTAGCAAATAACAACTGCATCTCCTTCCGTGCTTGTCGTAAGAGTCGACTAAGGGACTCAGCGGCGTTCCCACAGGCGATGACCTTGCAACTCGTCATTGGTAATACTGCTATGCTAAACAGGCTTTAAAGATTTTGAAGGGATTCTTCAGATCTTGCTTTTTCTTTTTTGGTTCTTAACCGTGGTAATATGTATCAGTATGTACCTGCCTATGTGCAAATAAATTTATTTTTTCTTAGTTCATACCCGAGCCAAGAGCAAGATTAAAACAAGGCATAGAGTTATAAAATAAAACTTTCATCAACTCCTACCTAACTTTTTGTTAAGTTAGCAGTTTATATAATTTTTATTTTAACTTGTTAACTAACATTTGAAAGATTAACCAAACGCAATAAATTTTCTCTTGCGACGTGCATACAAGCCAGTGGAATACTAATTTTCTTTTTGAAGCAGAATACATTAAAAAAAAATATATGCTTTCAACTTCTGGGTGGGCATGCTTTTGACCACCTCGAAAAGTAATAAAAAATCACTTAAATTAAATTTATCAGTGATGATCAAGTTCATGATACATTTGAACTCGAAAATAATTTTTAATGGCATAAAGCGTACATTGAGTAGTTTGGCTGGATAATTTGCACACAAGTATGTATGAAGCCACCAATGAATGCTATTTTCAAAAATAAGTTGGTACGCGTTACTTTTATTACGAAACGGTAATCATTCCATATTTACATTTGAGATTACGTTTTTACGTTTCCGTGACGCTTATAGTATTATGTACCTACGTCCGTATGTCTGTCTGTTTACAGCTTAGCACTGTACCTACCTATTACATTATCCTATGGTCTATGGCACCACAGAGTCTAAGTTTTAAGCACATGTTAAAAATGAAATTTTACGTCAAAAGATAGTTTGTATATTTTTATGTCGAATGCACACAGACCGACGGGCAAAGATTGGGTGCCTACAGACGGAAACCGGCGTAGGCGAAGACATAGAAGTTCTGGAGAAGATCTGGATAAGTTTCTGCCAGATTGGCCCACTATAGCAGGAACAAGACAAGTGTAGGCTCAAATGGGGGTGGCCTTTACCCAGCAGTGGGACACGGTATAGGCTATAAAAAATGATTTTTTCATATCTACATACATACGAGGTATAGGCACTGTGATTCCAAGAATGGGGTAACAAGAACTCCAGGATCGAAGAGATCCTGGAGGAGCCACGTTTAGTATTGCGGGGTCAGATGTTTAAGATCAGTGACAAGTTGCTAGCTCGTCGCCTGAGAGAACGCCCATTGTTTTCTCAATTGACTCTTACGATATGCACGGAAGGAGATGCAGCTGATGTATTCTAGTAAAGCCTCGGATCAGCACAGGAAAGTACAATATAATATCGAATAAGCGCCATTTTTCAAAAGATGGTGGTGCCGGCAGAGTAGAATTCGTACCACCCCATGTCTGCCCGTGGGTATCGTACGAGATGATTAAGGGTGTCCGGGAGGTGGGCAGCAGCGCTTCCCGTGTTGACAACATAGTCCAAAATACAAACTGCGGTCACCAACCCGCCTGCCAGCGTGGTGACTATGGGCAAATACCCCCCATGGCAGTCTTGTGGCGTGCCCTCGGGGTGGCCTACATCCAGCAGTGGACTACAATAGGCTGATGATGAATCAGATTGCTTTTAAATACGTACTAACATTAGAGCTAGAAAATAAATAACTTCCCTATTATATTCACTAGTAGACGTCCAAGGCTGTGTCCGCGTAAACTTTAGAAATCCCATTATTTCCAAACCCAGTGGTAATAGTGGATGTCTCCTAGACACAGTCTACCTTCCGTCCAAATTTCATCGTCATTGATCAAGTAGTTTTTGAAATTTCGCTATGAGTGATTGATCTTTTGGTTTTATATACCGTTGCTTAGTACCCACGACACAAGACTTTAGGGATCTTAGTGTGGGACTAGGTCAATGTGTTGTGAAGTGTGTAAAAAAAATATATAAGTAGGCGATGAGCTGACCACCTGTCACTACTAACCGAACTTGTACATCTCAACTATACCCTCAAAATTGGTCAGAAGTGGCACCATGTGGTTCTATCGGCCCTTGGTGCTCTGTCTACCCCGTAAGAGATAAAGGCGTGATTATATGTATGTATGTATGTATAGATAGATAGATAGAATGTTATGTACAAGTTACCTAATTTGATTAAGACCTAGATATAGCTTTTAGTATTTGTTTGAGCAATCATAAGCCCCTGAGTATTATGAGTCTAGACTACTAATGTTCTACTAATTCCATTAATGTAGTTTTCAAGGGATTTCGAGGAATATTACTAAGTTAATGTAAATATAATAAACGTAGGAAAAATCAGAAAATAAATGTTAAGTGTGATGCTAATATGAATATTAATGAAATTCTATCGAATTACAAATGCTTTTTAGTACATATATGAAGAACATCGTTTTTTTATTTTATAAATACCTTCTACTTTTTCAGCCTATTGCAGTCCATTGCTGGACGTAGGCCTCCCCCAGGGCACGCCAGAAGGCTACTGCCATGAGGGGTTTGTGCCCATAGTCACCACGCTGGGCAGGCGGGTTGGTGACCGCAGTACTATAACAATTTTTGTATCAAGTATTATATTAGTAATTATAGTTCTCAATAATATACCTACTACGTATTCATATTTTTTGTATTGACATAATTTCTGGTATTGACTAGGCTACGCGTCTATCAACTCATCAATCATCAATACGATGATTAGGATTTAACAAAGTAATTGAAATGACACAAACACTATTTTATATCCAAGGACAAAACGTTAAAACCGAACAAATAAATATCATGTGGTTTGTCTCTTAATAAAACAAAACGAATTCCAAACCCTGTCAATACTATCCTATTTATTGCACCTTCACTATACAACCGAAATTCTTTTTTTTTTGTTTAGTTTATCCCGAAGGAAAGGCAAGGGGAACTAAGCCCATACAGCCATTGTCTTTAGTAAATGATTTCTGAATTTATGATGGATGATAATGATGATGATGAATGGAAACGTCAAAACGAATTCCTGTCAATAATCCTATTTATTGAACCGAAATTCTAATTTAATATTATTACCATATAAAAAATGTTACGCCCCATCATAGTCATAAATAATAAGGTTGCATCTACCCAAAAACAATGCATCCTAAAACAGTAAATTTCACTTACGTCGCGCGCTCGATGGAGCGTGCCCTTGCTATACAGGGCGTGGCTGGCAAGAGAATAGACTATAAAAATATAAAATACTGGTACCGACCATTTGAATTAACCCATTATTGCATTATGAGTGTGCTGTTATTGTGAAGTGGTGATACCAATAGTGATAAAGATGGTGGCCGCCCTAAACTAGGGTTTTCCCAGGACATGTCCTGCTTTTTGGGATGTCCTGGGCTGTCCTGGATAATTTTTAAGCATCGTCCTGAGTTTTAGAGTCCTGACACATGCGCTATCGGCAGATTTTCTAAGGGTGCCGACATCAGGTCAACGCCTAGTGCGACGATGCAAATAAATAAGCATCAGCGACATCTCTAGAAAGCCTAAAAGAAGCAAATACGTAGTCACCAGCACTGAATGTGTTAAAGACCTATTTTTGAAATGCTCACGCCACTAACTCTCTCCAATCGTATTGCCACTGGGCTCGCACGTGTATAGTCCCGGCTTTTAATCGTCCAGGTATTTCTTCTTCAAATCCTGGCTTTCAAAGGTTTGAGAGCAACCCTACCCTAAACAGACTTGGCGGTGGACGATTATCGCAGAGGTAAAGAAAGTATATGAGATCTGAAGCGAACCACGAAGTGGAGGCCCTCTTCTCCTCACACCTAATATGTTATAGTATGTTACAGTTCCTACTTACTTTATATCTATTAAAAGGACATTTGCAAATGGTTATTATATATTTTTGTACTTAAGTTATACATCTAAACTATTTATATATAGACAAAAAATAGATCGCAAGAATGAAATAGCCACCTATTAAAATTGACTGTTTAATTTAATTTACATAACTATCAACTGAAAAAATCAAGCAGCTGTCAACTATAACAACACTCACCTCTGCAATCCGGCGCTGAGTACACCTGTTTCCATGGTCCTGACTCCTGGCCCAGAAAAATCCCAGCAGTCCCTTGACCATCGATACTTAGGGAAGTCTATGTCCATGCACGCACAGCACACGCGGATATCACGGTCGCAAGAAGTGACGCGTACAATAGATAAAAAAGATCGACAATCGGTACCTAAAACATCAAGTGATTAAACTAATTCAGAATCCATATTTTGCCATCTGTAGATTTACAACACAGGTTTTTTTTAAACTATCAGAACATTATATTACATGTTTGATAGAAAACTATTCAGAAATTGCGTACGCTTAAAATTTATAATCGGCCTGCAAAGCACGCGGTCAATTTGCGAGTGTACACGTTACTGTTGTCGCAGTCGAATTACGATAGTGCGGGTAGTATTTTAAAAAAGTACTTTCATGTTTATCCGAAAAAAAGTAAAGGGCAGCGTACATTATACATTTCGAACATCCTATAACATTAAAATATTTCGTTACGAATTTTCTTGGAACAGAAGCGATGGCTATACAGAGTGTTTTTGTGGCCACCTTTAACGAAGGGTACGTACTCTATACATGAAATAAAGTAAGTTTACGCCAAAAAAAATGCTGGGAAAAAAAAATATTTTTTGAAAAAAAAATTTGAATTCCTTGGTCGTGCGAAATTTATAGTGTCTAGTGTTTATGTTAGTTTTTTTTATAGACAGATATTAATTATTTTTCGTGAAAAAATCCTGCTACGCGCGTCTATGTGCATTTATGCAGAAAAACGCAGTCTATTTACTCAACTTTGGACCCTAATATTTTGGAAACCAGACACTTCCCAGGTATGCTTCCATGGAGAAAAATGATCGATGAGGAGATTCCGTAGTTTTCGGGAACGTTGACGACCAAAAATCATCCTGTATAATATTATAATGCATTTGTTTATTCGTTTGTAAAATAGTTTTAAGAGGGGAATGCCGACATACTTCGATAACTATGATTTTGATTATAGCCTACTGTAAATGGTCAGTGCACATAATAATGGGTATGCTTCGCTTTATTGGCCTAGAGTGGCATAGGGACTGCATTTTTACCCGACTGCGGGAGAAAGAGGGTTATGATTTTCTAGTATATGTATGTATATTTGTTTGGCATCTTCATCATCATTATCAGGTAGTGACCCTGCCTACGACGCCATAGGTCCTGGGTTCGAATCCCGGTAGGTGCAAACATTGATATGATGAATATTGATGTTTGTTTCCGAGTCATGGATGTTTCTATACTTATCTATGTATTTATATACCGTTACTTAGTACCCACGACACAAGACCTTAGGGATCTTAGTGTGGGACTAGGTTAATGTGTTGTATAGTGTAAAAAAAAAAAAAAATTGTGGAATTTGAGCTTGAGGGGTATTGTTAGATTTTTTTTAAAATAATAAATAGGCTTACGCTTGACCACAACAGTAAGCACCGTTGCAGTCTAAGATGAAGCGCGCTTGCCTAAAAGAAACCGGTTCACTCTCGACTTGAAGACCGCAAGATTATAGTTCATGGGGAACAGGGATTCAGGCAGGGAGTTCCACAGCTTGGCCGTTCGCACTATGAATGTAGAAGCAAATCGCTTAGCACGTTCGTCGATTCGTTTTTACCGGAACCTGTGACCTTTAGCTGACCAGGTAGGTAGTAATCCTGTAACTAAACCTAACTGTGCCAATATGATCTTCTCTTATCTTCATCATCAAAGGGATCTTCTAATCGCAGTTTCAGGAGTCAGCAAGCGGAAAACCTATATTAGATTATTTGAGTTATTTAAAAAATCTCATCAAAAAGGACCATTAGTTAAGAATTTGTTTGAACTGGTATAAAATCATTTGATTTACTTTGACCTGTAAACGGTCGTAAACTGGATATTACGAACGCACGGCTAAGGGTGCGTACTCACTGAACTTTAGTACCGTCGGAAATGATAAGGGAGATCTTCTTGATATTAATATACCTACCTTAATTAGATACTTAGTAAAGATTTCGGATGGATATTATGTTTAATATTAAGTGATATTGCTGAAACTTATACTCGTAAATTTGACGTACCTACGTCAAATTAGATTAGACTGCTATTACATAAAGATTCCAAACCTTGATAATCGTACTATTCTTATGTAGGTACCTAATATAAATTCCCCTTAATAAATATTAAAAGCGCGGTGTCAAAACAATTTTCCGCGCTCGAGTTTATGACCTTTTTAAATAAAGAACGCCTCGCCTTCTAGCATTGATATCAAAAGACAATAGATATGCCAGGTCGAGCTGTCGATGTGTCTGGTTGATTGCTTTATTGAAATGAAAGAGTCTATCTTTAGACAATAAAATTAATATTTCTTTTATTTAATTCTAACAACAAGTACCTAGTGATAATTATTTCTTGGTATAAACAGAAAATAAGTATATCCAAATTATTATGAAAATGTCATTTTTATACAATTTACTGGTAGTTGGTAGAAAACAGAAAAGTAAGGTTAGGTAACATAACTGGTTACCTAAATAAAAATTATGTAGGTATATCTAATGCTGTTTGTTATCATATCAATATTATTGGAGACAAAGGAGTCTCATTCATACAGTCTCACTCCATTCCCAAAAAAATTCTACATATTCAAATATGGAATGACTAGCGTGTCGAACCTAGACTGGCTAATCGTCATGTTCACAATTTTGGTATTTATGCTAATGATATAGGGTGCAATTTCTGATGCTTTGTATAGGTCCGCTTGCAACAAAATGGTTAATCTTGGTTTGGCACACAGATTATTAGCTGAGAGAAAAATCCACGTCTAGTACCTATGTTACATTATTAGTGAAACATGGTAGCATATTCACTTCCTCTGTCGGTTTAATTAGCTTATTCTCATGCTTTATTGTACACAATGAAGTTTTCACAAAATTAAGCTTCGCCTTCTAGTGAAATTTAAACTAGTATTTAATATTTATTAATAAATATTCACACACTACACAACACATTGACCTAGTCCCACACTAAGATCCCTAAGGTCTTGTGTCGTGGGTATTAAGCAACATAAATACATAGATGAGAATAGAAACATCCATGACTCACAAACAAACACCGATATTCATCATATCAATGTTTGCACCTACCAGGATTCAAACCCGGGACCTATGGCATCTCATGCAGGCAACTACACCAATCGGTCATCAAATCTAACAACATTCATTTTTGCTATTGCTAAGCCTAGAATTAATAATTTTAACAGCGGAGTTACTTGCGTGAGTACGTGCCCGGCTTTTGACGTTTCTTAAAATTTTTGGTGCAGCTGGGCCTTTATACGACAAAAATAGTTCACCATGAAGTTCGGTAAAGTTTAAAACTTTTTTGTAAATAGAACACGAGAAATTTAAAAAAGTCATTCTGACATTATGATGGCGTCTTCTCGGCAGAAGTAGAAGTAAAAATCATGAAAATATATATTTTATATTTCAAGAAAAATGTGAATAGTAAGATGCTTCATGCTTATTACTATATATAATATAGTTAGATATTAAGCATGTAATAGTGTAAAATACTCGCTAGGTAAGTTTAAACGGATAATAATATGGAGATGATTGGTATGCTTTGTTATGTACTTACCTATATTTTTATATCGATTCCTTTTTTTGTGTTCAAGTCATGTCGTTTTTTGTATATTGGTGATATTAACTTGGGTGTTTCGAAACTTAGTTGAGTTCTAGACAGACCGACTACAAATCGACAGACAGACAAAAATTTAAAACAATGTTATTTTGGTAAATGTACCGTATGTACCTGCATCTATACCTATATGCATTTAGTAAAAAGCGGTTATTTTAATATTACAAACAGACACTCCATTTTTATTTATCTGTATTTGTAGAAGATTACGAGTAGTTCATCAATCAACTCCCGGAGAGTTTAAAATCTTTGAAAAATTAAAATAAAATGTAACACGTGATATTAGTGTATTCGTCTGTATGTATGTAGGTATATTTTCCGAAACTACCCATTTGCTAGGATATTGACTATCTATTTATTTTTCAAAGGAAAAGAACTTCTGTCCGCAACTCCAATACAAAACGCGACATCTTATTTTGGAAAACTTATTTAAAAGACTAGACTCGTAATTTACATGTTCGTATTCAAAAATCCTTCGTTGCTAGTTAGAAATAAATTTGAGGAAGCCGAAATCTATTATTATGTTAAAAGAGTCCGGGAGCATTGCGCTTTTTGCGATGCAGCGGTGTAGGACATAAACATGCCGTGTGCTCCTACAGTAGCGGGGCACAGAGTAATGGGAACACAGTGTCTCTGTTTCCAAAATATGTTCCAGATATTGCGTGAATTGTAATTTTAAAGAAGACCGCAGTGTAATTGTTTCATTCGAACTTAAATATTAAATCCTAATTTATATTTTTATGTGCAGTTCTGTGGCGATTATGGTGTATATTGGAAAGATTGCTTGGTAATGGACTCTTTTTTTAATTACTTAACTATTTCTCGGTGTTAACCATTTTATATGTTTTGACCTCAAAAAGTGAAATTTTAATTTCAATAGAAGACATTGCTGTCCTAGGCGATAGACTTCCTGTCACCTGCAAGTAATATTTTTGTACGTTTTAATATAAGTTTTGAGTCACTGCATACTCCGTGTACACATTTATTGTGGTACCACAGAGTAAGAAGTTTAAAAGTTGTAGCAGCATGACAAAAACGTGCAGTCGACTTAACTCCTGTTTACTATTTTGTTGTTAAGTTGCAAAAAGTTGTGGTTTATTGCACTTTGAATAGTCTGAAATGAATACAAAAGTTGTTTCTGTGGTTAGCTGTTTTTGTCACTAAATTTATTGATATTTTTCTGAAAATTACCATTATGGAATTGATATTAAATATTTTTTTTTATTGATTTTATAATGATAATTGTTTCTGAAACGTATCAATTAGTTTGATTTGTATGTCTTTCGCGTTCATAAGTTTCATCTCATTTAGCTATATACCTATTACTAAAACTCTGTATTTGTCAGCCCTATTGTCTAAAGTTGTATTTGGTCCTTCAAACCTTAAATTATGCATACAATTTTACGTAAATGCCTATTTAAATAATTTATATTTAATTGTATCAGGCGTCACTATTCGGAAGTTCCATGAAGGGTTCATTTATGGTTATATTACGTTTATGATTTTTAATTGAATAAATTCTAGCCAGTACGTACACTATACGTGAGTTCAGTACAAACTCGTTTTCTTTTTACGTTTACGTTTAACCAACCAAATATAGTGTAATTATAATCTCATTCATAATTTCACGTCACCTTTTTAGAATATGATTGGTTAACTGCGAAAAGTTGCATTGAGTTCGAATTTAAAAATTCAAAAGTTGCACAAAGCATACTGTGTTTGAACACTGCCCCCACAGCCACTGTGGCTGCTCTACACAACGTCCTCGGGAATCCTCGTTACAGTATCCGAGATAAAGTTAAAATATTATCGTGCCGCGTCGAAGTGGGATGCGTCCCGCGAATAAATGCATCCGTATATTTTGGTGCTGCGCTGGTGTTCCCCAACTGCAATTAAGGTGGAGTTTGTTTATTGGCTACATTGCCCAGATGTTTAGGGTAACGAATAGTTGTCTTGTCCGTATGTTGATTAAGTAATAATCGTGTCTTGGTTAAGATGTTGTGTTGTTTTGTTTACATTTATGATTGAAGAATTATTAGAGCTTTAGGCTTCTCGGTTGTCTTGTCCATAATGTTGGGTATGGAATAGTGGAAGTAAATCGTGTCTTTGTGCCTTGGTTGAGATGTTGTGTTATATTGTGATCTTCTATTTACATTTATAATTGTAGAGCCTAAAGTGTCATCTAGTAAGTAGCATAGTAAATCAAACGTTACATTTACTATGCTAACTATGTTGTTACTTCGATCTTGAAAATGGGTTGTCTTAGTCCGAGTATTAAACTTAAGGTTCATTTTAAATTCATTACAAAAATATCTTATTTACCTCCGAGAGAGATAAATGCGTTTTATACTATTTATTTATTAATATTAGGCGTAGTTCTATCCAAACGCCTTGACACACTTGCTTACCTCCCACCCAACCAATCCTCCCATCCAATCCACCTCCCGGAAACCCTCAATCTTACGATACCCAATAGGATAGTTCTATTCTTCTCTGCCAATAATACTACACGATACTTGTTTATACATTGCGAAGTGTTGGTTCAAGTGCTAAGTGTAGGTGCAAAGTTAGAATATGTACTTCACACTTCGCATCTTCACTTAACACGTGCCCTTGCACTTTGCAATGTGTTGTTTGTTACATCGAATTTCTTCGAATTTATTTATTTTAATTCGTAATCTATTACATATAATTGTAACGGATCGATGTTTGTGCACGCTAATCTCAGAAAAGGCTGAACCGATTTCGATGCAGTTTTCAGGAATATATTGTGTCAGGTCCCACTTAACATATAGGCTACTTTTTATCCCACGAAAATGTTTTTATTCCGGATGATTTCGACATTTTGTTTTTTCTGTAGTCCACGCGGACGGAGTCGCGGGCGTCCACTAGTTTCAACATATAATATGATAATTAAACATTATAATATAATATGATATGTATTAAGTATATAACCATAGTTCAAGCATCTCTTGTTTCTTTACCAACCAGCCGCTAGAAGGCAAATCCTTTATTATCGTCTTTATTTGGATAATTCTATTTATTGTCCGTCATTTTGTTTTGAATTTTTTTCTAACGTATCCAAAAACCTTGGTGCCAAAAAGCTTGTATTACGTTTAGGATCTTATATCATATTACCGAGGTCCAAATAGGATATTTTAATATTATCATGCGTATTCCGCTTTAAAAAACAAGAATCGCGCAAATCACACTCACGCTTAAACGCCAAAACAGGGGCGGAAGGGAAATGTTTAATCAAAACATTCCAGTCTAAGGGCGTTGCCAACCGATTCTGCAATAGATCGCTTTGAGTTATCGCGTCAATGAAAACGTACGCTAAGAATAAGATTAGCTGTAATTCTCGAGAGAATTTAATTTTGTTTTTATTTGATTGCGAAGGAGATCCTTTTTGACGACTCCAGACTGACAGTGACTGGTGCAAATCAGAGATATAATTTAAGGAGTTGGAAATTTCAATAACGTAATTCCGTTTGTAATTTCGAATGTTGGAACTGCTGTTTTGTGGGTAATAATGATATAATGGATTTTATTACTTGACACGGCTCGAGTTAGATTATTGTTCAGGCAGTTAAAAAATGATGAGTTCCATTTTTGCAGGAAGAATCATTCTGGTGGAAGGACCATTCTTACCATATTCCATTCCCTGCTTTGGGCCACTTATATATTCCTTAGCTTCCTCTCCCCAAGGCCTGCTGTCTTAATCGCGACAGGTGTATTTCTGTTTAATAACGCTATATTTGGCGTGTTTTTAGGCTTGTGGGGTAATCACGAACCTTTTTACGCGGCGTAACGCTAGCGACTCGCTAGCAAAATCTATGGGAATTGACAGTTTAACGCTAGCGTTACGGACTATCGAGAGGTTCGTGTGCTTACCCCTCTGAACTTCGGAAGCTGACACGCAACGGTGGTGATGTGATTGTGTTGACACACGTGGCGTTCTTGTTCAAGCACCTACCATGTTGCCATGGCATCAGCGTAAAGGCTCTTATACTGGCCATACACCATCCTTCCTAGAGTCCAGTTGGCATGATGCAATCGATTGGATCAGTTACAACTGCCCGTATGTGGTTGTAGACACGCAAAAACTGTCAGTTCTGATCCAATCGATTGCTAAGATGAATTATCGTGTTTACCTCTCACAATCACCTTTCACATCATTCTTTGCATTGCCCATCCTCATGCTTTTCACTTAACGTCTTCCTTTAATTTCCTATTCATTTACTATTTTAATTTTACGCGACAGTTTGGCCTGAATATCATACCCATCAGTCTTTATTAAGTAGCAGGTGAGTTGGTTAAGCCGAAGGGCATTACTTTAAATATGTACATGCCTCTTCCGGGTACATAGAAGGCAGTCTTTTCCTTATCGGGGGGATTTATAGGAATTTCCCAAAAGGCTTTTACGATATCAATACATGAGAGGTATTTGGCGTTCTTTAGGTTGTCTAGAATTTCACTAATGAGTAGAAGGTTGCAAGTATCACGACGGGTCACTGCATTAAGTTTTCTGCTGTCGAGATAGAAACACTATTCTCTATTCTTCTTGGGAGTGATTAGTATAGGAGAAAGCCATGGACTTTCATATTCTTCAATGACATCCCATTCTAGCATTTTGTCCTCTTCGTGGGGCCAAACTGTCGCGTGACGCTGTTCCTAGATAGCCTACAAGGTGATTAAGGTTAACTTAGGTTTATTGACAAATAATGATATCATACAAGTGAAGTAGAGAAAAAGGCACTGAATAGATGGAACGCGACGTGAATGATGAGTAAGATGAGGGTGAATGCATGTGGAGTATGACGGGTGTGTAGAATAATTCCGAGTAGCGATGAGCGATGGAGCGATGTCCTCTTCAGGTCAGGGCGTAGGTCGGCGGCGTGGCGGTTCCCTCCGGTCCCGTATGGTCCGACAAGGACCTGCCGGCATGGCCAAGCCGTGCAGACGATGGTGAAGAAAACAAATAATGTTACCTCGTGAGGTCCTATGGCTTAAGTATATTTGATACAAAGCGGGAAGCCCTTTGGCCCTTTGCTCCCAAGATAGGTCTCACAAGGTTAAGGTTTGCTGAAATGGAAACTTGCACAATGAATGTCTTCTTCAAGCTTTTAGTAATGGATTTTTGTAAAAGTACTTTACAGGTAGTTTGTGCAAGATATAACAAAAAGATTAGTAATTTAGTTCATGTTTTCAGATCGGCAGTCTAAGGAATGGCTTATGTTTTTCACCGTCGATTATCTGAAAGCTTCAGCATGATTGACGGTTTCTTGAACGTTCGAATCGAGTATTATTATTTTTATTTTTTGTTATCTAAAGTTTAGTGTATAGAAATGAGGAAGAATGCATGGAAAGAAGGCTAAATATTTCGCATCTATACTAATATATTATATATTATTATTTTATTATATTATATTAATATAATAATATTATAAAGCTGAAGAGTTTGTTTGTTTGTTTGTTTGATTGAACGCGCTAATCTCCGGAACTACTGGGTCGAATTAAAAAATTATTTTTGTGTTGGATAGTCCATTTATCGAGGAAGGCTTTAGGCTATATATCATCACAGTGCGACCAATAGGGACGAAGAATAAGAGGAAAATGTGGAAAAAACGGGGAAAATTATTCAACTTTGGAGACTTCCGTTGCGTGCGCTGCGTAAACGGTTCAAGTTATCCAAAAAATATGTATGAAAGAATAAAATGAATTTTATTCTGTTTGTTGACGCGGACGAAGTCGCGGGCAACGCATAAAATATAAAATAGAACAAAATGGATTTGTTGAAAGTAATGGGATGGTATAGAAAGACGTTAAGTGAAAAGCATGAGGATGGTCAATGCCATAATGATGGGAAAGATGATTGTGAGAGATGAACACGATAATGAAAGATCTTGTAAGTCTTTGAGATTACACTCCTAAGATTCCTAAAGTAAAAATAGTATGGCCAGCATTACCTTCTGATTTACTCAGGCCGGGTGGTGCTACCATTTTTTAAATTGTACGTATTGGTTTAATTACAAAAGCTCATTTGTTGCGATAAATTTACCACTTTTAAAGTCCAAGTTCTCAATTGCGAGCATGTTTTAAAGAAATTCCGAGGACCGAGCAACCCTAAGGTATTTAACAGAAACACATTCCGAATTATCCCAAGCATGTAGTAGTAACGTAAGGGTTGTACTTTGCAGAAAGAAAAAATATATAGACGATAATAATGTTTATTTAGGCTTCAAATAACGGTTCATGACTTAATAACATAATTTCTTAATACATGGCTATTTTCATGATATGTGATTGTACATTTTTAGAAAGGTATTTTTACACTCTACGACTCTCGAGACTATTTGCTTAGACTGGACAACCCTAGGTGGGATATTAGAATGTCTAAACGGTTTAAAGGTTCTACAGTCGGGATCGAGTGTTTTTCACCGTGTCTAGAATATCGAATGTTTTTCAAATCGAGATTTCTATTGAGTTTTGTTGGGTTGGGTTTTTGGGAATAGGTTTTTAGGGATTGAATTTGGTCGGATAGTGTGGAGTCTGTTTATTTGCTTCGTTTGATTTATTGCTTTTACGTTATGTTTGTTTCCTGATAGCAGTAAATTTTCTTTGTGGTTTATCAAAAGTGATTTGAAATACCTGATGTAAATAGTGTATGGAACTGTAGTGGTCATGTCTGGTTTGATCATATATTTCATGATATGATCTGCGGTTAGGAGTGTAGATTTTTTTGCACTTTTGTCGGATTCACATATTTCTGAAGTTGTTTCTTTGTTCCTCCGTATGAGCGATATGTAGTAAATAGTACGTGTACTATTTTTTATCACATTGTGTCTTAGGGTTTCCTTCGTGGTGCTGCAGTTCTGGCTACTCCATATAGGTACTACTGGAACTAGGTATGTATAAGTAACAAAAATGAAGTGTATTGGAACACACGACTTAGAGTCGACAAAAATTAAGTATGATGAACTCACAAGCATTACAATTCATTTCTTCATTCAATTCATTGTCAGATTAACCTTCGGCGTTCCCATTTCCACGCATCATCGTATGCTTCGCGTGTTATATAAGAAAAGAATAGAAAACAAAACGCTGTCAAAAAAATACAACGCTTGACGAGCGTATTGTTCCGGGCCATTACCTATTAAAATGGTACGACACGATTTTGACGAGCCCGAATCGAACCTACTCCGTTCTATTGGAAATATGTCATGTGCCATAAAGTTGTGAACATATTTGTGGGTCGCAGCTGAAAAAAATATGCCCCTTGCATATAAATTGATTTTAAAAGTTTTTTTTTAAAATTGTATATGTAGGTAGTGTCTTAATTTTATTATCATCTCTTTAATCCTTGATTTTTCCAATGGTCAGTTAGTATATCTGACGGATAAATTTGATGCTATTACTGTCTTGATCAAGTTTTTGAGAAAAGCAGCATCACCTTTTCCTATGCCCTTTATTAACCGAAAAATCGATCCTAACATATTATAAATAATAGTGGACGCCCGCGACTCCGTCCGCGTGGACTACAGAAAAAATAAAAAGTAGCCTATATGTTAAGTGTAAAAAGTAGCCTATATGTTATCGCGGTTGTCGTAAAAAATTAATTCACGTTTGTCCCCTTCCCGTGGGAATTTCGGGAAAGTTCCCAGTATGCTAAGATTCACATGTTTAACCGTTTTCGTAAAAAATAAATAATTCCCGTTGGTCTCCTTCCCGTGGGAATTTCGGGAAATCCGTTCTACGGATAAATTTGATGCTAGCGGTTTTCGTAAAAACTTATTCCCGTTTGTCCCCTTCCCGTGGGAATTTCTGTAGTCCTCCCTCGCTGTCCCAATGAACATATATGCCCGATCAAGAATTCCCGTTTGTCCCCTTCCCGTTTTCGGGAAATCCGTTTTTAGTCCTCCCTCGCTGAGAACAAATGCCCGCAGCATATGTATAGCCGTAAAAATATAGAATTCCCTTTTCCGTGGGAATATGAAATTCTTATCCTATGTTTAGGTCCAATAAGGATTCCGGTGAAAGAATTTTTGAAATCGGTCCAGTAGTTTTTGAGATTCATTACAACCAAACAAACAAAGTTTTCCTCTTTATAATTAGTGTAGATTTATTATGTGTTATGTAAAGGCATGATTTTTATTTACGATCCAGAGGTTGGTGTACAAGGAAGAAATAAATATTCAAATAAAGTTGAAGTACCAACAAACAAAAAATATCTAAAATTGTAGAAGAATTCAAAAACCGATACATATTACCAGTTACGACATTATTTGGCCGTGATTTTTGAACCTGTTTCAAACATAAGCTTTGTTTTAGTCGTAGAGTTTTTGCCTTAGCCCGCCCTGTTGGTTTCTTGTAGAGAAAAATTTTCTATTTCAGCATGTAAAACAAAATTTTCTCGCATTTCGTTTGGATTCGCACTGAGTCGCTGGCGTTGACGGGATTTAAGTGGGGTGTCTATGATTTTGTGCTTGTTTGTATTGACGTCGCGGTACTCGCTGTAATCTATGTCTCTCGATGTTCTAAGAAGCCTTTGGACCTTTAATACTCATAAACTCAAATTTTATACAAAAATAAAAAGTACTAAATCAAAAAATCAAATAATACCTTACCTTTGTTATTGATATCAAAGTTACCTTTGATAATGATATTATTATATGAATACAGTGAAAAGGTAACGGTTGACAGTAAACAGAAAAATAATTCCTGCCTAAAAATATAACATATTACTATTTTCCTTCTAATAGTATGTCGCTGGCTCTCCCGGTATTCCTGTTTCTATTACTTATTTTATTTTTCCATTGGAACTCTTTAAACGAATATTTAGTGTTTGAGGAAGTGTTGGTGCTGATGGTACTATTATTCTCAATGTGGTTGAAAAACTCAAATTATTTTCAGAAATTTTACTTTATGTCAGTCTTCTAAAATCACCAACTTGTAGTCACCTCGAAATTGTCGGCGAATAGTTTCGCGGCTGTCAGAAGGATTTGAAGGGGATTTATTATTTTTATTATTGTTTCCAAGAACGGCGCTGTACCATCTTATTTCGCAGCTTAAGTTATGACTCCGATGGAAAAAGACAGAGAAACGGTATAAGCGGTATTATTACGACCCTTACTTTTAGGGTTATGAAGTTGAAGCGACATCGAATTTTGCGACGCCACGCATGTTACATTTTTATTTATTCATTCAATGGCTCTCATATTCTGTATATTGGCTTAAATTATATTCGTGAAAATCTGATATACATATATTATCTACCACTTTTTCCGCAATGTTACTCAGGATAAATCTATGGAACCTTATCCCGCTTTATTCAGCACACATTTTGTTCAACACGCTTTTGTTTTTGTTAGGTCGTAAGCGGAAGTTAGTGGCCATAATACCTAATAAGTAAAAGGGATCATAATACAAATCCTTGCTAGCATTCATTCCTTCTATCTGTATAAGTTCTTGTTGATCGGAAGCCGGATCTTACTTAGCAGTACATGGGTATACTTTATTGTTTTAGTTAGCAACATTCAATATTATTTACCCTGGTATCTTTCCACTGAAATCTGAATCGGCTAATGACGATGATGGCTGGATGATGGATGATGATTGGCTAGTATTTTTTGTGACTACTGAATAATGTCTTCAATGAGATTAAGAGGTATCTCCGTGAAGACATTATTATTGATGTGTCTATTATAGATGCTTGTCAAAAAAAACTTTTCGATCTATATCCTATACCTAATACGAGAATCAAGCAGTCAGATTGTTGCATGCTATAAATATAAACTAAGAAAATATTTATCTTGTTAATTTCTTTTTTCTAAATTTGACGCAATATGCTGGCAGTAGGTACTACTGGTAGGTTAATTTCAAACAGCCATTTTTTCTAACCAAAGTTTAAACAATGTTCAAGTTGTCTCACAAGAGAATGCAATATTTTGCTACGTTTGAGAGGACAAGAAGAACAAAAAATGATAAGTAGGGCCAAAGAGAATATCCCAAATTGTTACACGAAAGTTTTATCCTAAAAATTCCACTTTTAGTCGGTTATTTTAAGCATTTTCAATTATACAGTTCGCTCTTTTTTGTTCCTTTTCGCGATCCTTCGACGTGGATGCGAACTATGTGAGTTTTTATTTTATTTTTCAGCCTCTGTTGTGTTTTGCGGCTATTTAAAAGTGAAACCAGAAAAGGTGGTAAAACTCCCCAGTTTCAGGATTTTTATTGCAAGTGACTGCAAATTGGTCCGCCATGCAAATTTGGAATGCAAATTTGAGATTTTAGCGTCGTTGTGTAGTGGCTTTTGCTATTTTTTCATTGCTCTAATTTGTAGTTTATACCTACCTCTATCTACCTCTGTATAATACTTTATTTTATATGTTTTTTATTTTTCCTGAACGACAATTTGTTTCATTCTTTTTTTTACTAACCTACAATTCTATTACTATTTAGTGTAAGTACAGTTTTAACTCCACAGTGGTAGGTCTAGGGACAGGTTAGTAGTTATTAAAATAACTGGATCTAAACCGGAACTAAAATCAATTACTAAACTGCCGCAACTAGCACAAAAACATTAAAACTGCAAGCAAAAGGTGGCACTTGCAAAGACGTCCAATAACAAGTTACTTTGAATTTTAATAAAGTCGTCCTAAAGTTTCAGACTTGCCGCAAGTTGGACGGCAGACACCATTTTGTATTTAAATCATACTGGCCAGTAAAAGTTTTTTGAAAGTGTTTAGCTGTTTTCGTGGATTAATTTATATGCAGTATTCGTTTGTGCACTTTTAAAGGTGAGATTTGTAATCAAATTGATTGCCAAACAGTTTTCAATAAACTTTAAGTTATTGGTTTCTCTCTGGCTGGTATATTAAATAAATTGCAATAAAATGAGAAGTGACGGTCCTTCCTTGGAAATAAGGGTGTTTTCGAAGCCTCTCAGAAGGTAATTTCACTTTATGATGCCGTTTTCCCTAATCTTGTTGCAAATTTGACGCGTCGTCTTCTGAAATTCATCCCGGCTCAGTTTCTTGTGGCAATAATAAACGAAAAGGAAAATATATTTGGGATGACTTAATCTATACTTATAATTAATTTCGTTAAGAGGTACGGTAGACTCGATTGTTGTACCTATAATACAGTATAAAAAAACAACATTTAAAAATAATGATTTTGAGCGTGTATATTAAAACTAGTAGTAACCTACACATATTATACAAGACTACTCGCATGTATGAAACCACCCACATCGACCAAGTGTAAGTTGTTTACTATAAATATTTTTTAAAACACTTGACCTATCATAACACGGCAAATGGCGACTGTCCAATAAATTACGGAAAGTTATCGCATCGTCTATAAATACTAATATAAAATTTACAGATTACACTGTGTGTGCTTTAATTACAAATGTTCAAAATAAACAAGAACTTTCCCTGTCCTTCATAGTAAAGTTCATTGCACGATATCACAACAGAGATATCGTGGTGATCCAAGTTACAAGCGATTAGTTTTCAAATAATTTTTTAAATCAATAATTGTTTGTTGGATTTAGTTTTCATTGGTAAATAAGATAATATATATTTATTTACTTTATTACCAAATTGTATTAGATTTTTTATTTTTCATATATTATATGAAAAATAAAAAATAACATAATAAAAAAAATAAAAAAAATATCATATTTTTCATATACTAAAGAAAGTTAAAATGCTTTGTCTCTTGATAGTCGCCATCCACTTAGCTCTGTAGGAGCTACGTGGTTGTTGGAGCTAGTTACTTATAAGAAGTCAATAGTGTAGTGCTGTACCCGAATGTTTGATTGAGCTTTCGCAGACCTTCTTTTTGGTTTGTCGTTGCCTCTTCAAGCTAAATGTATAAAACCATATATGGTGTAACGATAGGTGTAACGATACATCTATATGCCGTTCCCCTCCCATTTTCCCTATCGGAATCTTTTCCAACTTCCTACTTTATTTCATCATATCGACCGCCCGTCATGGTCGCATCACGTCCGCATGAACTACCGAATGATAACGATTGTGATCATATTAAATTTGTTTAAATGACGAACTTCTTTACATATTGTTCATCTATTTCAATCTCTTTTTCTAGCTACAAGGTGCCCACAGATTGCATGATCGTCTCAATCTATATATAGAAATCAGGCTATAGAAACGATTGTTTCGCATATAAGCAAGCTAAGCTTATTGCACATGTTTTAAAGGCAAGTAAAAATTTAAATCATCAATATCGTCCGTGGGATATTGGATTTTGTAAAATGTAGGTAATATTTTGGACCTAACTCGTCAATTCATAAAATTGAAACTTAAAACATTGAGAGATAATTTATTTTCTTTTTATATTACTGCAATACTTTTTTCATAAATGAATTTTTATTACTCGTATTCTAAGGTTCATGTAAAGCAAACATCGACTTTGACATGACTGGTCTTAACTGTGCCTGCCTCTTTTCATACCCTTGGTTGAGTTTGTGCTTTAAGTGGCCACACATAAGTGATTGATTATACACTAGATAAAGTGTTGTTTTGGAATTTTGAAAAAAAAAAAGAAAAAGTTATGTAAACCGCGGAGTATATAGTAATGAAGAAGAATGTATGGAAAGGAGGTTTGCATCAAGTCGTAAATGAAATTGTGATTTGGATTGATGAAAGAAAAGCGTGAGGATGGGCAATGCCAATGGTCTGAGAGATGATTGTGAGAGGTGAACGCAATCATGAAAGATTATAATTATGAGCACGACGCTACATCCTCTCCTATTTTATAGCATGTCGCCGATCTTTAATTTTCCTCTTATCATTACACTGCTTTTCTTAGAAAATATGAACACATTTCATATGTGCATCTACGAGTACTACCTATTAGCTACATCTACCATGTTCCATTCCATTGATCGGTAGATTCAGATTCACTTGTTTCTAGAACTGACAGCACTCTGTGTATCTCAGATTCTATCTTGCTAAATTGATATAATAAATGTTATTACCGCTGTCTCTTGTTGCAATTGTTTGTGCATTACCTAAACTTGTTATTTGTCTCTTTATTTTTGTATAGAAATAAGCATAGTCTACGTCTAAAACTTATTTATCTGCCAATTGTTCTATTTCATTGAAATTTGTGATTGCCATTATTGCTACAAATTCCAGGACTTGTCTCCTTTTAAAATTTGAAGAGGGTCTGTAATTCTCACGGACATATCTTTGACAGACCTTAAAGATGTATTGTATGCCTGATTGCGGAGTGTACGAAGGACTCTGAATGGGAAAGTTAATAAATGCTTCCAGGCTTCATTTTGAAAATGTCTGCAGTGCGTTCATTGTGTTTATATCTTTGACTGACTGTTGTATTACTGTGGCAGAATTGAATCTAAAAATAAATTTATTTTAGCCTTCTTAAAGAAGGAATGAATAGAGGTTCCTATCATTTCGTAACCTGGTGAAAATAAGAAAAAAAAAAGGTATTTTTCTTAAATTTACGTAATCCTGAAGGTTCAGAAATTTAAAATTTAGTCAATGCATATGGAAAAATAGTTAATTATAATCTATTCCGTGATGTACTGATATTTATTAGACTACGTCAGAATCCGTCTTGGTATATTTTGCATACGCATTACGCAGCTCCATCCAGAAGCGCCATATAATAGCTGTCTTTGTAACCATCGAACGCAAAAGTTTATAATTAAAACCAGTGAATTCGATCGTCAGTTTTAGATGGTCTATTTCCGATCCGCTACTAGTTTTCAACTCGAACCACGACTAGAGATAGTACTGATAGCGGTATCTCGATCAGCCGTCAAGGTACACCCGCGCAGACTTGACGACGACACGTACGATAACAGCAGTTTCTTTGTATTTTCAGGGTTCCAGTGGAATTCGTTCCAGTAGCCGTCTTGCAGGATGTTATTTTATGGTAAAACAGTTCAGCAAAACACGTTCTGTTGCAAACGAGCATTATGTTTCTCTATCTATGAGTACAATAGTTTATATTTAACTATATATATGGGAATCATTTGGAATCATCCATGCTGTCTAGAAAAAAAAAACGATTTCGAATCTCACATTTTGTAGGTTCTTTATTTGGGCTATATTCAGGGCCTTTTGCTTGAAATACCTCTTTTGTTATACCTTGTAGAGCTCGAAGGAAACCATTCTGCTGTTAGAACAGAGTAGTCCAATCGTTATTATATATCTACCATGTGAGCATATATAATTAAATTTTAATAAAACAAGTATTACTTCTCATTAAGTTTCTCCAAATCTCATTACTTATCCCGGCACGTTAATCTAAAAACATGAAATCGAAACAAAAAATGAGGGTTGATTTAACAATTTCGGAAGAAACAATTTCACGAATCGTTTGATCCGGGAGCGGCTGATGGGGGCAATAAAGTGTAGAACGAGATATTTCCCCGATATGTAATACATAATATTGTTTTTGGCCATTCCTCTGCACAGTTGTAAATGTTTTGTGAAATTGTGCCTTAAGTTCTAGTCAAACTGCCGTTTGTGTGGAATGGTGCACGCTGCTGCAGCATCGCGAATGTGTAATTCGTTTTATGTTCTTGCATTTTTTACAATTATAGCATTGGTGTGTAAAAATGTAATTGGAGTTGCAATTTTTTAGGCAAGATTGTCGCGTAGTTACCTATAAGATAAACCTGTGGAATTTCGCTAGTTTTACCTAATAATAAAAGCTGAATTAATATACAAACATTATTATGAGGCAATAACAAGACTTCAGTAAGTACCTACCTATGTCTTATAAGCTTGAATATTATTTTTTATTACTTTAAATAGAGTAGACACAAAGTTTACTTTTCCATAATATATACGAATATGATAAGACGATTGATCTTGAGACCCTAATAAATATTTTTATTACATCTCTCCCAAAACAATTGCCTAAGAAATAGTAGTGGTTAGAAAAAGTGGTTTATTTCACAACAATATTTTCGTGTACTTAATCCCTCTGCCGAGGTAATAAATATTTATTGCCTCTAAAGAACATGGGTTAAATCAGACGCTGAAGCGATATTTATACCTATTTCTACGTTCATATTTTAAGTTTTAATTTACACTCGACTATAGGTTTATTAGTACTCTTGGATTCTCAAATCTAGCTATTATGTAACGAAGGTCCGCAAATAGCCAAATGGAAATAAACTCAACGTTAAGAAAATATCTTACAAGCATTTTAATGGCAAGCCTCAGAATATATTGAACACTTATCTCTTTCAATCATTATCTAGCAAGCGTTGCTTTTACATTTCAAGTCTTTCGAAAAACATCGACATACAAAAATAACCTACACAAATATGTATGTAGGTAAAATTTTATTTGTCTATCTTTTTCTGGTTTGCACACCGTCCTATAACTTAGCCCAGATATATTGAGATATAAAATCTATTTGCGCGCAAGATTGTTGATTTGTCTTTAGATTGTGTAGTAATTGTGCTGAACCCTCTGATGGTATCTGAATAATTGAGGTTCATTTGTTAGGTCTAGTTGGTTTACTGAACTCCAATTTACGTATTCAGACTGGGGTTTGAATAATTTGCTGGATTGAGCTATTAATTCATTTGTTCGAAACTTTTCAAAGTCATAACTAATTATATTTTAACAAAATTTCACATACGTTAAATAAGGTACCTATGAGTATCTAATAATTATTATTTAACAATTATATCGTGTTAATTATGTCGCATCAAATATTTAAAATCCGACGGATTTTAGGCATTCACCAAATTAGATTTTAAGTAAAACCCATAAAATATTTTGCCTAGTTATGCAAAAGCTGTGCATTTTTTCGTTATTGTCACTGGTATTTTTCTTGGAAAAGTTGAAAGAATTTGTCTTTTATTTATATTAAATCCATTGACAAGACAATAGCATAAATCCCAGATAAGCTGTTCCTTTAGTGTTTCATAGAAAAGGTTAGAGAAGGATGTTTTCAGTTTTAAGAAATGTTTTAAATTGATTTACAATGAGATTGATATCTTCTAGCATCCGTTTTCAGTTTTTAACTATATTGACTTTTTATTTCTTCGGCATTAGTTGTATTTTTCGATGGCTCCGTGATTTCTATTTTGGGAGATGATTGGTTACTTGGAAGATCGTCTGATGATACCTATTACTTATACTAAGGAAATATTTCGTCGGTAAAGCTTGTTAAAATTAGGTATATTCTTTGTTGTTGTTGTTTGTTAAAGTAACAACGTTTTGTTTTGCATTCAGTATTATTATGATAATTATTATTATTATTTTTTTATTATTTATTTATTATGGGTTTGTTAACAATCACTATAATGTTCTTAATTATTAACTAGTGACATAAAATTTAAAACTAATTGTAGAATTATTTATAGACAAACACAGAATGCACAATTTTGAACCATAATATCAATTTAGTTATGTCTTATAATTAATGCAGTTAAAACACTAAAAATACGAAACAATATTAACCAAGACCAGCAAAACTCAAGACTCAACAGCCAACTTCAATAACCGATTAAAGAGATCTTTTGTATATTTCAGATTAAATTGTATGAATGTTGTCATACAAGATTTAAAATTAAGAAAAAAAATATTAAACAAAACCCGAGATTCTTTGTGATCTCTAGTATTGAAATCGGCCGCAAGACATTCCCATGGCCTCACAGAGAGATCTATTAAACAGAATTTTTCGCTTCAAGATTGTCCCTATTGATTTAGTATATAGGTCTAGGGATTGCGTAGTGAAAAGCTTCTTACTGAAAATACATAGTCTACATATGCGCCTTTTTTTAGAGTGTTTCATTTTTTTGTTTCCTATAAAAGTATGTCGTTTCCGCCCTAGGATTTCAATTCTGCATCTTATCACCGCACTAAAAGGGCCATCGACACCGGCATGAGTACACTAACCGATCGTTTAGCAATCCACGATTACTAAACCGATATTATCTTTGCACGATTAATGGTCGGCCCTTTATCCAACGTCGATGGACGCGGAAAACAAAATGCTTCAACGCAGACGACTTTTTAAAGGGAAACAAACTTTATACTCGGCGCCTACAATTCAGTTTTGGCTACAGAAGTACAGATCGAGTAGTGAGTGCGCCAAATGTTGGATTTTACGATGTGTGCTGATGGTTTTAGGTTGAGTTTTGTTTGGGTTTGTGTATTTCTAAATAACAGGCTACGTACAGAGTCAGTTGTAAGTCCTCAGGGGACAATAGGTAGGTCTGCAACCGATATATCTCTAGAACGAGACAATTTAAGGAATAACTGGAATATTAAATGCGTCAGTAGCTAAGGTAAGATCTTTATTGAGGGACTGGACAAGCCTTATAATGAGGTTGTTTTTGATGTAGAGCTTTGACCCTTTTAAATGTTTTTAGGCCAATGAGTTTGCTTTGACTTTATATATTTTTCGGTAAGTATAAGATCTTTATGATTTTAGTCATTATTAACTGGATGTATTTTTATGTTTGTTACGAGTATATTGGTGACTGTTTGAAGGATTGGTGTATAAGAAATATAGAAAAATAAAAATGATATGACAAGCTGTCAGAATTTCTAGTTTTCAATATGATTTTTCTCAGATTGCCCGACTCCCAAAATGTCAAATTTTTTTGAACATCCGATTCCTAACATGCCTAATCTATGAAGATAAAGGAGATCGTTTTCAATATCTAAATTTCGCAGAGTTTCAAGTTGTCTAGAATGTTTACCCAGAAATCTTTCTATGACCAGCATTAGATGAAGTGTTATTTTAGGATTTAGAAAAATTGTACATGGGAGAATTTATAGGTAGAGGGCTTGAAGTAGAGTTGGGCATCAAACTTCTGACATATGAATATCCCCTAAACCACGAGTATGTATAGATTTGAAACTAAAGTGTGGGAACTATTTATTTATTTATAAAGTTAACTATTTATTTATTTATAAAGTATCAAGCTTATTTTTATTGTTCTTGCTTTACAAACCTTGTATATGGAAGGCTATCTAAGTATCTATTGCATACACTACACTAGTGTATGTGTAACTCTATCTTTAATATTTCTTATTTTGCTACGCTATCATAGCTCCATATTGCAGTTAATATATATTTATTATATTATTCATTTATGTAGGTAAAGGGTCGTGCAACCTCTGCATGTCGAGATATAGTCTTTGTTAGTACAGCGGTATTGGTCTTAACAAACTTTGTGGAGTATCGCACTGCCTCTCGCAGAGCTATTTTACTTAGACTCTCTGATTCATTACATTTCATTTTGCCATAACAACATAACCAGATTTCGAATTCCCCATTGGTTGATCAATAATTATACTTCATATTGATTTTCTTGACTGAAGTTAAGCTCTTAAAGGGTTTCGACATAAAATATGAATTTCATGAAACCGCCGTCTATAACTGAAGTTGACGGACTTCATTGAATTGAACTTGGTTGTTCCGATTTAATCCCCTTAAAAGTTGAGTTTCAATAGAGGCGAGAAGTATAGAGGAGGTTTTGCAATGATGGAACTCAGGTAAAATACGAGTATAAAGTGAAATGAGGTATTTTTACGAGTTGCAGTAAAGCTGGGTAGGTCTACTTACTATTTAACCTACTTACCTACTATATTTGTATTGATCAAGGAAATGAACTATACCAAGGAATTTTGACGGTGATGTAAAGAGACAAGTTTTCTAAAAGAAAATTTTAGTGACAAAATCACCAGACCCTTCGCAGAGTGATATGCAGCTATATTTGCAAAGCTTTGTAAATAAGTTTGCCTAATTACAGCCTACGATACATTACCAAAAACTTCCTACCTCCGTGATCTTAACGTAACTTCGCAATCAATTTCTATAAGCTAATTGAAATTTGAACAAAAAGCTTTTGCTTCTATAATCTTAGATGATCGGTAGAATTTTGCGGTTTATCTAAATCTGGACCTCAAAAGCGAAGCTTTGTTCAAAAAATAAATTATAAGGTAACAAAAAAAAATACCTAAAAATTTTTATTAACAACACACATTTTTTTACCTACTCGTATATCTGAATTATCCCCACTCTGAAATTACAATCATTCGACAATTACTACATCATTAACTAGAACCAACAACATGAAAATAAAACACCATGTATCTTTAACTAGTTGAATATTCGCATAAGGTCCAGATTCGCTCTTGACTCTTCTTTTTGTAGTCGATCCTCTCGGAGGCTTTAGCCTGGGCCAAAGACCTAAGGTCGTCAACCCGTGCTCGAACATCGTATATCCTTTGAACAGGCCTTTATTTGATTTTAATTGTAGGTGATTAATTACAAGGAGTCACTGTGGATTTGTTACTTGTTTTTATGTGTTTTATTATTTTCGTACGCGTGGTAAAATAATTATTTTTTTCTGAAACCTGAGTTTTAATGAAGTGTTTTTTTTATTTCTCTAAGCTTTCAAACATTGTTTCCAAACAGATATCAATTTTTTTAACAAGCAATACGCTTGATTTGGTAGCACAATGAAAATATATAATTTGACATAGTACACAAATAGTTCCTATTATTCAGTATAGCAGAATTATTAAATTATCAAAGAGTAAAGCGACTTAAAGTATAAAATAGACAATGATAGGTATCAAAATTAAAACAATGTAAATATCAAGTAGGAAATGTCAAGAAGTATAGGAGATTAAGTTTAAGAAAGGCAAATCTCACAATGTCAGATCTCGTTAAGTCAAGTATTAAAAGGGTTAAGTCTCAGAAAGGCTAAGCCTCAAAACAAAAGTCTCAGAACGACCAAACGCTAAATGACCATTCTCCGAAAAACCAGAGGTTTCCTACCTATCAGTAAAGTTTAAGTTGTAGAATGCCTAAGAAGACCAAGTTGCAAAATGTTTAAAATGCAGGAATTTTTAAAATAATTAAGGGTAAACAATAGGATGTAAGAAATAAGGAGTCAAAATGTTTAAAGTATTTACTTTAAATACTTAGTACCTACTAGTGTCCGAATGTCTAAAAACAGAGTGCCTAATGGCTTAGCCAAAATTTATGAGTTCTGCACTAGAAAAGTGGTGTTTTTGAGTTTTGATAGCCTACAAATACAACAACGTAAAATCCTACAACGAGTGTGAAGGATAATTCCGGCGTAGCGTAGAGCGATGTCCTCTTGGTCAGGGCGTAGGTCGACGACGTGGCGGATATCTCCGTATGGATAGACATGGACTTGCCGGCGTGGCCTAGTCGGACAGACGACGGTGAAGAAAATAGGGTTACCTCGTAAGATCCTCTGGTTAGTGGCTTATATTATATTTATATTTGATATTGCGAAGTGTACTAAGTGGAAAGCCCTCAGGTTAACGGTTGCTCCCAAGAATTGCTGAGATTGAATTTGTACAGTAAATATCTTCTTCGATCGTTTTAGGGAAGTACCTTACAGGTAGATTATGATATTCTGCAAGATATGACAATAAAATTACGTTTATTAATTTAGTTCTTGTTTTTAGCTCGGCAATCCATCGAATCGTTGTCTTTTTTTACCGTCGATTTTCTGAAAGCTTCAGCTTGATTGTCAATTTTCTTCTTATTATTTTTCTTGCCAAGAATGATGTGAAAAGTGAAGATTCCTAAAGGTACGCCAGATTGGAATTACGAGCCCAACGTTATACTTTGTCTACGCTCTCTGGTCCTAAGGTTGCTATGGTTTCTGTGTTGAATGGCCAATGAGATCCTCTGAACCAGGTAAGACCTCGAGCAGGGGTTCGATAATGTGCTGTCGCCTGAAGGCATTTTAACCTATCGAATTCTTGTTTTATTATCTATACCACGTTTTTTTTTAATATAGAAATTTTAGTTTCGTAGAATTAAAAACATTTTTCTACGAATAATTAATTTCGATAGTATAGGTAAAGTGCCTTAAAAAATAATTTAACAGCATTGATATAATTATTTACATCTTTAGTTACTTATTCATATTTGATACACTTTTTATTATAAAGACAATTTTTACATTGATATAAACAAACTATGATTTCTAAAAATACTGTTAATGACTATTTACGTCTTATTTAAAAAAAGTGTTTTTGATGAATTTACAACCGTTTGTCTCTCACTAACGCTAAGGCGATTTTGCTTCCGTCGTTTTTCTGTGGCCGCAAAATTTAATCTGTTGTCTCTACAAGCGGTTGTAACTATAAATTATAAAAGGATTGTAAGAATAGATATTTGGATATACTCTTTCACAAAAAAAACTGAATGAACCAATTTTGATAAAACTAGTCAGTTAGTGCCTCTTTAAACCGTTACTAAACAAAAAATCAATTCAATCAAATAAATAATTCAATCAAATGTAGATTACATTGATTTTACCAAAAAATGGTATTTACTTATGTCGTAAAAGAGTTTTGTCATATGTGCGTTAAGTAGTTTTTATATGAGAATAATACTGAAACTATGTTCCCCATAATAGTTCAATAGAAATATAAATGCACTTAACTACATAATATAGGATGTATTTTAAAAATCAAAGTATTCGAGGTGGAAATTAAATTAGCAAAGTTCCTTTTAAAACCCGAGGTTCAGTTAGGTAATCACTGAAGATTAACAAGGGGGTCGCAAGTAACTACGACGTACTTAAAACGCGACCTCTTTTACCCCATGAACTCCTTAGGGAAATATACTTAGACCAATAACGATCAATACCTATATTAGAAATCCTACAATTTCGCAAATTATTCTTGACAAGAAAATGTATGTATGCAGGATTAAATCACTGACTAGTATTTGTAATTTATACCTTAAAATGCTTTACAACTGCAATAAGTATTATATTATTATCTAAATGTATCATTACTATAGTTTAGTCATACACAATTATAACACTAATAAACCATCTACACGTGCAATTATTTTTATACCTACTTATTTGTGAACGCATCGTGCAATGCGTCACAATTTAAAATATAGTCCTTTGATATTACTGCAATATTATTAAAATTGCACTTGATTGTCTTATTTTTTTGTGGTACTTACTTCGTTTTCTTTTTTAATTTATTATATTGTTAGGAGTTTTTATCACGTATAAATAAAATAGTATTTGGAATTTTTTTATTGGGATGTTATGCCTAGATTACATTCTTATAACTCTTGATATACATTACATGATGGTATTCTTACTAATATTTAATTTCTTCCTACTTTCATGATACTCTTCATGCACGCTCGTCAGTTTAGGGTACTCTTAATCCGATCTTTATATGCGTTTCGCCTTACCGTAATTCGGTAATGCCTATTATTTAATTGACAATATATTAAATGCAATTTGTTGTGATATTAAACAAAAACAATAACAAACAATAACAGGTAGAACATAAAACGACGTGGTATAAATGTACAAGGCTGGGGGCCATCTTGCTCATTAATTTTAAAACATAGCTTACAGCTTAGCTCGTTCCAAATGGAATAAGTAAGTACGCCGCCCATCCCTAAGCTAAAACTTGCCAATAGATGAATACAAATATTTTATACAGGGTGTAAAAAGACAACGATGTTATTTTAATACCTCATATTCTGTTTCCAGGTGGATTTATTTTTAAAAATGCTGATATTCATGTCACTTTGTGATTCATGACACCAGTGGTTTCCCAGGGGTGCTTACATAGAAAAAAATTATCATGATGTTACAAAGAATACGAGGTATTAAAAGAACAAAGTTGTCTTTTTACACCCAGTATGTGCCTCGTTTTATACACATCAATTTTCTATTCCACTGCGATATTTTTCTAATATCAAATTTTCAATCTAAACTCTTTCAACCACATTCTCTTTGATAATATCTCATATTTTGAAAATAAATCATGCAACTTTTCTAATATATTTTAAAAGCGTCCAACCTTTCATATTGACGGAATAAATCTTTTCATAGACTTGCTTTTTTGAGGTGTTCTTATAAGAAGAAAAGGTGTCTGTTTATTTGCCGATAAAAAGTTGGGAACTACTGGTTGTAGCAGGTTCGAGTCCGGAGGGACTATAAATTTTGCGGAACGATCTTGGTGTGTTGTTTTAGTGGTATAGTGTAGTTTTTAGTTTTATGTATGGCGTTGGGTTAATTTTATTTTGTAATTCCATCCACTTGTTTACTGGGTTACGAGGGGTGAATTTAAGATTAGTTGTGTGGATATTATTCACTTAACGTTGATCATGTGTTACGTTTTATGTTTCTTTTTGCATGGTTGGTTGGATAGTATAAAACATAAGAAAAAGCTGAAATCTAGAAGATTTTCTGCAGCCCCTCCACTGCTGGCAATGTGGCCAAACGGCTGGCCGCATTGCCCCTGGATGGCGATGCTAATTATTTGTTCAAAGTACTGGCCAGCCCTTCGGTCGTGGGATGCCTCGACCAATATTTTTGTGATGCCCTTAAACTGTGTTTTAAGCAAACATTTGTTCTAAGTCCTAGTCTTTTGGATTGGATGTAATTTTTTAGTGCTGTTGAAATATTCATGAGCACCCTGACACCATATTTCTGTGATTAAAAGTGATTTGTCTATTGTATTGTATCTTTCTCTCATACGCGGAAGTCAGGTAGAAATATGGCGTATTTCATCTTGTTTGCAAATCTTTTTTGCAGACTTCTTCGAAACGATATTATACAACGTCATTTGCAAGAGGAGTAGTCTCATCATTAATGTGAAATTAGCTATACCCTCGCCTAAAACAGCCAGTAAACATCTATCGCTATCTACACTCATAAAACAGTCTAGAAATAAGTCAAATGTCACATTAGCAACCAATTAAATTTGCACACAAAAGTGACATAAGTGATGAGACGCGGATCAATAAATCTTCGTTATCGATACGCGCTCGCTAAGACAATCGCGTCGACTATCGCAGGAGTAATGGTTCGGGAGCTTGCGGTATAGATTTGCGATAAGTTATGTCGGGTAAAACTGGAGGGCGAAACAACTTATATTTATTGTCGAAGGTCAATGAAGAGCAAGTAATTTTTTATTATTAAATTCTATGCTTACATTTACCTAACTATGTATTTAACAAATTATCGATTCAAGACTTATTTTCATGTATGTCGTCTGTTGACGCTCTGGGAAGAATATAGTATCCCATTTATTAAGTCGCCTTTTCTTTCACTATGGGATGTAATGTAATATCATATAACGCCTTGGGATGTAAAAAAATTATCGTTTGTCATTATATTTTGTAGGAGACCAGTCACACTATGTAATACATATAAAATATTACATCCCGAACTCTAAATGTGATTTGGATTGATGAAAAGTGTAGGTAAATGTTTGATGGGAATTTTATCTTCTAGATCGTTTAGGGTAGATTCGACTGAAGGAAGTTCTTCTTCGATTGGGATTACAGAGTGTTACAGTTTACAGTCAGCACCACATCATACATATGAATATATAGCGTACCTTATAATATTAATTTTTATTATTATATAAAGTCAATTGATTAAAGGCTATATTTTATAAAAGTAGTTATTATGACTCCTGCAATATTGTTCTGGGAGGTTGCGATGGTTGTATAAATAGCAGGGTAGAAACTAAATGGTGTCACTTTATTCTTGACTGTTGAGTTTGTAAGACGTTACTCTGTCCAATTGCAGTTTGAAATAAACTACCTCCGTTTGTATTTAAAAATGTTAATCGTATTGTTAAATTAGTTACTGAAATAACAATCAAGATAAACAGTGTAAATTAAATGATATGGTGCTGCCTTTCTCGAATATAATACCGCCAAAGGCAGCCTAACTGTGAAATAGTTGAATAAACGGTTGTACATAGTTATACATCGTTTAACTTCTTTTCCTGGATATACCACTGCTTCATCGGATTTCCTGTGGTAATAAGAGTTAAAGATCTCCTCGTCTGAGGTGGTGGAGGCGAGTCGAAGGATTTATTTTTAATTGTAAGACAGTTTTTTCCTCCTACTCGGATTTGGATTTCATATTCAAGTTCGGTTTTGTTAAGTAGGTTGTATTTTATAGGACGGGCCATTGTACTTGTAAAATTGTTCTTATTTATTTAAGTTTGTTTATTTAAGTTTAAATAAGGATAGATCCCAGAAAGGCCAAGTCCCAAAAAGGCCAAGTTTCAGAAAGGTCAAGTACCAAATGCGAAATGACCAATCTCCGGAAAACCAGAAGTTCCTACCTATTAGTAAAGTTTAAGTTGTAGAATGCCTAGAAGACCAAGTTGCGAAATGTTTAAAAGACACGAGTTTCAAAATATCTAAGAAGAATGCCTAAGAGATAAGAAATTAAGATGCCTAAAAGTAGAATTAGAGTGCCTAGAAATTGTGTCAGAATTTATAAAAAAATAAGATTATAGAGTGTCTAATGGGTTAGCCGAAAGATTATGACCACTAAATAAAATGTTGTTTTGGGATTTTGATAACCTACAAATGGAAGAATTAAGATGATTGGAGGTCAAACTGTCACGTAACGCTGTTCCTTAGATATCCTACAATAAAAAGAAGGTTAAGGTTAATTCGACCCCGTATGAAGAGTAGGCGTTATAAGACTCTGCCGGCGTTATAAGGAAAGATAGGCTACCTCGTAAAACTTTTGGATTTATGGTTTAGAGTCGTTTATCTGACCCTGAGAAGTATCTGTAGTGAGAAGTCCTTAGCCGTTAGCGGTTTGCTCCCAAAGTAGCTGAAATAGAACTGTACAGTACAGCGGAATAACTTTGTCAGGCGTATTAAAGCAATACTTCAAGCTATACATACATAATAATCACGCCTCTTTCCCGGAGGGGTAGGCAGAGATCACGGATCTCCATTTGCTACGATCCTGACACACCTCTTTCGCTTCATCTACTTTCATGATATTCTTCATGCACGCTCGTCGGTTTAGGGTACTCTTGACCTGACCTTTCTTTAGAATTTCACCAATTTGATCGGTGAAAGTCCGGCGAGGTCTTCCCCTTCCAATCCTTCCATCCACTCTTCCGTTGTAAACCTTCTTTGTCAGTCTACTTTCACTCATCCTCTTCACGTGCCCAAACCACCTCAACATACCCTTCTCAATCTTCATCACCACGTAGGATACCACACTTCTTTCTGATGACCTCATTTCTTATTCTATCTTTCAAAGTGACTTCAAGCTATGTAGATATAATATAACAGTATTTTTTCAGGGTGTAACAAGATTCCTAGTTATTAGATTATTTCGTACTTTACTTGATAACCGACAGAGTGAACCCGTTTTTCACGTTTTTGTATCGCTTATATTCTGTCACATATACAACTAAGACGTTTACAATCCACAAGCTCCTTTTCCATCGTTTGAATACAATTTGTAAGATAAAATAATGATTAGGATTACGAAACGTTGCGTCACGACCGCGACGCGGAGCAGGCTGCAGCATGATTAAACTTGCAAAAGCAAAATACAACCAAGTAAAGGTTAGTTGGCAGTAGTGATGGAGTATTACTTGTCGATATTTGTGACAATATAAGAAGGTTATTACTTGCTTTATAAATCGAAAATTAAGGGTCGCAAGTATTTTCTGGATTCAAACCGCTTCCAATCGGTCGCAGTACCGCTGTAAATATTGACTTTGTTTAATCAACACATTGTCTTATTATTTAATGTTGAAGCCGTGTCTGCTATAAATAGTGCTGTTGGTGGTTTCCATATATATATATATATATATATATATATTTATTGAAAATTTAAAGTATAATATTATAACGTTGACTTTTATTCTTCTTCTCCAATTTTGTTTGGATAATTTTTTTAAACAGATATTTTTTGTTTGTCACAATATAATGAGATGTTTTTTGTCGATAACTTCAACCGATCCAGCCGCCTCTAAAAGATTTGCACCGTACCGATCATTGTCAATTGGTTCGTGACCAAAATGTACGTATCCGCTTATTATCTTAATAATTTTGTATACAATCTCGGGCGGCTGACTCATTTTTAGCGGATCCAAGGTTTTTTAGCAAACGATTCGCTTTATAATGTGGTTCTGGCTTGTTATAGGGGAGTATTAGAGCATGGTCATAAAAATTACCATTTAATATATAGCTTTGCAGATATTTATTTTTGTTCAAGTATTTGTATGAATTTCGATGCGGTTTCTCTCCATGACAATCGTCTAAATAACTCCACGTGAAAAACATTTATTTAATAAGTTAATAATATAAACGATAAGAGATAAGTTACTTACTATGATATAAATGGCTGAAAGGATTTTGAGTACTTAAGTAAGTGACACGACAGACAGTTTGAATAATCCTGATTTTTACCAGAAGTTCAAGATTATCTATTTCTTTACGTGAATCTTTAACAGACTCTTGCATCAATGGCTTGTTATGTAATCTATTCATACGAGTATGATTTTACGTATGAAACTTCGATAAGAAGGTGTAGTGCACAGGGTCTTTATGAACCATTTTTCCATCTTTAAAAATTTATTACGTCATAAATTCGCTCATTCTAGTTTCCGTTGGAGTCAAACAGTATTTCGTTAACGAGATTTTAAAAAATGGTGCAATGTATATAGAGTTTAGAGATATTGATGGAAAAACAGGTAGCTTCTCAAAAATAAATTAAGTATACATAAATATTAGAATCTAAATTGCTTTTTATACTCTCTGATGAATATATCACCTTCCATCAATGTCAAGTTTGTAAAGATATAACATTAGTAAGCATTTCAAATTTCGCAGAAGGTGATTTTTGCGAATTTCAAAAACTTTTTTCTTAATATTATTTTCATGATACACACCATAATTAGGTTCCTTTTTTAGAAGAAAATTGCCGAAGTTAAAATTTAAAAGACATTATATTTTTAGCATGGATTTATGCTTATAGTAACCTAAATCGCGTTTATCTATTTATATAAATGTAGTCTTTGTTGTTTTTTACAATACCTAAATTATTAACAATCTTTGTTTGCCCCCTAGATATCTCATCAGATATGAAAATCGAGCACCGTTAAAAAAACGAAGAATTTTTTATTTTTACTTTAAGTTAAATAAAAGAAAATTAAGACAAATAGACTGGTGTTATAATAAACAAAGATACATTTAATTCATTCGCTATTAATAAGCTGTTAAGCGGAGATTTGCCTTAGACCCCGCCACCGCACGTTGTTGGCCGTTCCACCAGCGCCGCGTACGGTAACTCACAGAAGCTCGCTACTTCTCCGCGCTTTAACATTGCTAAATGCACTCTTGGCATCAGCAACACTTTTATCTTTTATTTTTTGAATTGATTTAAATAATGCATTTTCTAGTTTTTCTGGCTTCTCTTCGTAATTTATTAATATATAAATATAACTTAGGCCTTTTTGGAATTCTTTTATTAAGGCGGTGGTGCCAGCCTTCAAGAGCATTCGTCGTTCTATGCCTTTGATTGGCAACGTTTAGTGTATTTGTGCGCTTTTAACTTTGTGCGCTTTTGACATTTTGCTCTTTTGACGTTGTGCGCTTTTGTCATTTTGCTCTTTTGATAATTTGCCATCGTTTGTCACTTTGCGCTTTTAACCCTATGCGCCTAAACGATTTTAATGCACCTATATCATTGTGAGATTAATCATAATAATATCTACATTTCGAGGCGCATTGGCGCAAGCTGCAATGCTTTGTAATACTTAGGTATTTAATTGTTGTTATAAATAAATATGTTTTGAGCAAATAAATGATCATTTTCATTTTTCTGATCAAATAATTGGCCCTTGGAATAATAGGTGCCTTAAAGATTTTATAAAACTATCTAACAGTTGGCAATCAATAACTTGCGCAATTTTAATGTTAATAAGGATAACACGTGACGTCTTTATCGCTTACTCATATTCTATATTTCTAGTAGGCATATATAATTTAGACATAAACGTAATAGTTTTAATAATGTTGCAATAACTTAGGCGACTTGCTCTATCTCTTCACAATGGCTCATAAAGGATGTCTTAGATATAAAATAGTTCAATCGTTTATTGATAAATTAATGATAATCATAAAAGATTATGATTACCTATATGTCAAACTGTTACAGATGATATGTTTATACCTATTTCAATTATTTTATTAGTAGCTTCTATATGCCAATGTGTAAAGAACCTTCACTGGTGGACAGAAACCAACCCAACATGTCTGAACTTGTATATAACATTGCCTACCTACCAGTTATCATGCGAAAATAAACACGAATATAAAATCATTTAAGGAGAACGTGACATGTTTTTTAATTAATTTGTCGGTTGTTCGAAGAAGAAGCTTATTGTTGTCTCATTGTATAATGGTAGGTTTCACTGTCGATAAACGAATGGTTTATATCCTACCTATCGATTTGGATTTGTGATAATTCTTTGAAGGCTTTTAACGGAGTATTCGAGTAGTTTAATGTTCAAGTAATCAATGAAGTTATTTTAAAAAATGCTCTATTTTTGGATTTTTAAATTACTTATTTATAGAAGATAAAGTAGAGTATAAATAGGGTGAGTATCTCTCATAAATTGCATTCTGGGAATCTCATATTGTTGTACTTAGTCCATTTTATGAGGTTTCTTGTATATGTCTACCATGCAACAATATCTAAAGAATTTTAGAATTGGTTAAAAAATAAATATTTCAAAAAACAAAATACCTACCCGATATTTCAAAACTTTTATACACATACCCAGTGTCACTCGCACTACTAGTAAGACGAATTTAATGACATCTCTCAAACTCAAATGTGACAACCCGTTAAAGCTGTAGCTAGATCATGCCAAAGAAATTTACCTACATAATATCTCGAAAAATTACATACACATCTCGAAAAACATATCTCTCCTTCTGGCTTAGTCAGGTAAAAATTTATGTCGTTTCCAGCAAAACTGTCTCTGTAATTCTAATATCGATGTTGGATTCTGAATCATCGCTGACGATGACCGTTAGCGATGACTAAGAAATTAATTAAATCCAAAGAAAACCATAAAATTAATCACCTTTCAATTGCGCACCGTATCACCTTTGCAGGAAGGTTGAGAGTTTAACGCAAAAAATCATCAACCGTTATTAGGGTTTGGAAAAAAAATCACGCCGATTTTGGAGCTTTTTATGCGCTGATGAGTGTACTGATGCATGCCAATTTAGGTTTTTTATGCCTTTTGGATGATCATAATAGTAATTTAAACGGTGAAAACGGTCACAAATTATCATTAAAAAAAATGTCTGAACGAATAAAATTGTCTCCACTCAAATAGTTTTTAGATTAAGCATTCCAGCTTAGGTATATCAAGTATATTTTCGAGCTTTTTATAATTCTTCTTCAGCCTATTACAGTTCACTACTGGACGTAGGCCTCCCCCAGGACACGCCACAAGGCTACTGCCACAGGGGGGTTTTGCCCATAGTCACCACGCTGGGCAGGCGTGTTGGTGACCGCAGTGTGATTTTCGCAGTGGGACTATGTTGTCAGTACAGGAGGCGCTGCTGCCCACCTCCCGGAAACCCTTAATCGCCTCGTACGATAAAGGGTAACGATTTATAATAAAATGAATATATAGATCTCTGTTCTTTCATTTACTCTGTTGTGTCCATATATGGCTGTTAATTTTCATTTTATATAGGTACTATTTTATAAAAATTAAAAGATAAAACAAAACAATAAATTATTAAGTTTACAAGGACTTAACACCCGCACAGCTGAACAGATAAGATAGCCCGCTCCACATAAAATTAATACAGATAAGCTGCTAGCCTGCAACACAACATCATATTAGGTAATGCAGTAATTGCATACAAGGCGGTTTATGCTCTTTATTTATTGCTACTCACTTTTTTATTGGGCTTGTAAACCATATTTTTACTTATCAGGCATCTTTGGTAGAAAAATTAAAAGTGCAGCTTGCATTGTTTAGAGGTGTATTTTTACTCTGGTTTTCTTAGCCAAAATTACTTTTTTTTATGTATTTTTCTAGTTTGAAACCACTAAAATTATGAAAAAGGTGGCTGGTAAGATTGTAAAAGATCTAAGAATATTGAAATTGAGAAAGAATTAAGTATATTGATAATTTTGGCGTACTTACAATTAAGAAATTGTCATGTAAATTGATACGAGTAAACTTGTAAATTACAGTACGAGTAGAACTGAATAAATTAAAAATTTCGGGATGAATTTCCAAATACTCATACCGCAAGTATTTTTTTATTCCACTCCATTTATCAGTAAACGTTATTTCCCAGAATTCATCATGTAAAATCGATATAATTTTAATAAAATTGAAAAATTAATTCAAGTTTCTGGTGAAACAGATTTATCATTATATTCTTGCTTTGGAATACCTAGAGATAAATGGTGAATCATTATTGGTAATCACTAAAAATGATACCACGCACATTGGTTGACGTGACTCCTATCTTGTGTGCAATATGAGTTATCAAGGGGTCGATCATTCATCGTAATAAGATCATGTAAATTAATTATATCGTTTAATTATCAATACTGGGTGTAACAGAAGTAGCATATTAAGCGAGTAGCTATGAAAGTAGATAAATATAGTCAATTCACAAAATTTGAGACCTAAAAATCGCATGTTTATTTCTCAAGATTGTATGAGCGTTTGTTTGCTATCTGTAAAAATAAACATATGATTGAGTCTCTTTTGTTTTAATTTCACTATAGTGGACTACTTTTATAGCATTTCGCATAACATATCCTTTCTGTGATAACATGTAATATAGTATTTCTTGGTTGTCATGTTTTTCATTTGCACTATACTGAGATTCTTTGAAGCTGGATTACTCTGTTATAGTATACGGATGGATGCGTGTTTATAGCTTATTTATATCATGGTATTAGATAGTATCTGATTTTTTGGATTGGCAATAGTATAGTTCTTCTTACTGGTCTTGTAATAATGGTGTCGGATTACTTTTTTAAATTTAAGCATTGGTCAGGGACTACAATATAGGTCCTCACATTTCTGTTTCCTTCTATATGCTTTCTTACGTTGAAATTTAGTACTTTAGTTTCGTGACATGACCTTCGTCTTTCCTTGAGATTTCGACTTCAGACTTGCCCAAATCACTTAGATACCTACATCAAACAATAAGCATCTCGAAATCATTTGTCAATAACTAAAATTATGTCATTGGTACAAAGCGAGATTGCCTACATTACCTGTCATAATCATCGACAACTGAAGTCAACACAATAGGAACGTTTAATTGACGGGTATAATCGAATGTGCGTGGGCTTGGGTTTCACGTCCACTGGCTTTGCTATGCTATAGAGGATGCTATGCTAATTTAGGTATGTACCTCTAGTTGCCTGTACTGATGCGGAGCTTTACTACATCAGCTGCATCTCCTTCCGTGGATGTTTATATATATAATGACTAATAATGAAAAGTTACAATTAAAATAAAAATCACTGAATATAACGCGATGTGAATGAATTGTGAAGTGAGGGTAAGGGGAGTGTTGAGTGTAGCAAGTGTGTGGTGTGCAGGCGGCGAGCGGTGAAGCAATCTTAAAATCAGGGCGAAAGTCGAAGGCGGTTCTATCTGGTCCGTATGATCGTTGAAGATCTGCCGGCGTGGCCTACCCGGCAGGCGACGGTGAAGAAAAGGAATTAGGTTACCTCGTGACGTCCTCTGGTTTGAATTTATTAATGGTAGCTCACAAGAGAGTCGTTTCAGATTTCTCGATCGATCTCACAATACTTCTAGGGATTTGCTGAAATACAAACTTGCACCATGTAAACTTTCTTCCAGTGTTTTAGTTAATACTTAATAGACAATTTGTGCAGGGTTTCAAAGAAAATTGATTAAAATTAATTAAATTAAAAATAGCTATGAACACTTTTCGATAGGCAAATCATCAAAGGCACATTCGTTTATAAATTATATGTTAAAATATGTCTCATCGAGTTACTCGTATCAGATCGGTGAAGGTCGATCTTCACGGTCTCCTCTACTATATCGAGCTTTAAGGTTAGGTTAGGAATCTTGATCACGGACACAATATGAAATACAATATAAAATATCATAACAAAGGCCTTAGTAGTTTACTGAGACACATTATGTTTGCAACATACCAAGTTATTAGTGACACGCTAAAACGTTATTATCGGCGCTAACACCAATAGGCGCCATCTTTAATAGATTTTCTATATTAACGATTTCATGACAATAATAATGAGCCTCCTCACTGAAGTCGCACCCTAAAATAGTTGAATAGTAATACCATTAAATTTTATGACGTACCGAACCTATATAATTTAACATCTGACTGCGCTGTGTATCTTGATGAAGTATAAACGGATGTTATTAAATTTTAGTTTAACAAAAAATTAAATTTTAATATGCATTGCATGTAGGTAATTTGATTTAGGTAAAGTCGTATTGACCTAAATTTAATTTGACGTACCAGAAGAAAAACATATAGGTACCTATATAGGTATATATGTTTTTATTAATTAAAAGCTGCTTCTCTTCCCGGGCATATCTGTACAAGTCAGTAGAGGGACAAGAGGGTCTTGGTGTTTTGTAGGCGATGGGCTGACCACCTGTCACTACTAACCGAATTTGACATCTCAACTATACCCTCAAAATTAGTCGAAGTAGCACTATGTGGTTCTATCGACCCTTGGTGCTCTGCCTACCCCGTAAGGGATGATTATATATATGTAATCAAAAGTATACTTACTTACATTAATGACCTTACTCGAGAGGCTGTTGCTTGGTCCAGGAGGCTGAGTATTGACTTATAATGTACCTGTATTTCAACCTTCCGACAGTCCACCATACGATTAAAGAACGATTTTTCCCATGGTTAATATCCTATATGAAAAACAATGTTCATACTGTCTTTATTTTAGTCAAGTTTTTGAAAAAGACCGGATAAAATTTTTATTATCCTTATTTCCTTTTGATTAGGAAAGGGACCCTAGACATATAAACATTCTAAAATTATTAATAAAGAAATGGAAAAAATTCCTCATCCGGGTGGGAATCGAACCCACGACCTCTGCATTCCGTGCCAGCGCTCTTACCACTGAGCCACCGGGTCAATTACTCGGATGACGAATTTTACCATCTCTTTTTTGAAATTACATTATTGGAAACGTTATTTTTCATCCCGATAGCTATACATAAGCCAAATCTCTGCAAACAAAGCTGAATCCCTCAGCACAATGTTTTAATGATGAAACGATCTACCAAATCCTAACGGATTATATTATGGAGAAGTGTTTTTATCCTAGTCAAGATATTATATATTATAAAATTATCAATAAAGAAATGAAAAAAATTCCTCACCCGGGTGGGAATCGAACCCACGACCTCTGCATTCCGTGCCAGCGCTCTTACCACTGAGCCACCGGGTCAATTACTCGGATGACGAATTATATATAAATTATAGAATTATATATAAATATAAACATTCCTCTTGATTCACTCTAACTAGCGTACTTTTAAAGAGCTAAGCATACATAGGGATACTCGTATATAGGTATAGACAGCGGGAAGCGACTTTGTTTTATAATATGTAGTGATTGTACTCCATGAGGAAACATGTTGGCCATATCTTCCAGTACTCCGAATGTGTCTGTTAAAGATTGGATGAAATGCTACTTGCCTTGATATTTACTTGACCTTCAGATTGAAGGGACTCCTACCGTGCCTCCAGCGTGTTTCCCTTTCCATTCATATTTTCTTGTCTGCTTGTACGTATGAAAAGCCTCGGATATTGTTTATTCAAGCTTTAGTATACCTTAATATATAATTCGTATCTTAGTTTTGTACGCGTATTGCCAAAAACAACTAGTTTTAAAATAATATTGGTTAGATTATTATGAAATAAAGTTAATTTTAGTAATAATTCGATCTTCTATCCGAATGAGATTGAATTATTATTTTTCTTAATGTCACATAAACAAAACTACTTAGAGCTATTCCTGTAGCGAGCGTTGAAAAGCCCTATTTAATGGGGTCGTATATCTACTTTTAATAGTGGTTTCATCAAAACTAGCTTAACATTGTAAATACTCGTAATTTAAAAGCCATAAAAGCGAATTTATTGTACCATTTAATAATATATGACTATTTGAAATAATCATATTGCATGAATATTCTGCTAATAAATTATATAAGTAAGTATAATGTAGTGATTTCTGGATATGGCGATGCTGCACATACTAAAATTACAATTTTCGTGATCGTATTATAAGTTTATTTATTTATTTGTATAAGGTAGGTACACTATCAGTACAAGGAATAACATTTTTTTTAATACGCTCAATTCAATTTCAGGTACATGTACCATTATAGGATTTAAAGGTGACACAATATTTTCCATCAGACATAGATGGTTGCATAAAATTAAATAAATTCTCCTGCTTTATTACTCTCAGTTTATACAGGATGATTTTTGGTCTTCAACGTTCCCAAAAACTACGAAATCTCCTTATCATCACGATCATTTTTCTCCATGGAAGCATACCTGGGAAGTGTCTGGTTCCCAAGATATCAGGGTCCAAAGTTGAGTAAATAGACTGCGCTTTTCTGCATAAATGCACATATATATGCGTTGCAAGACTTTTTCAAAAGAAATATTTAATATCGGTCCATATAAAACTAGTATAAACACTGGACACTATAAATTTCGTCCGATCAAGTAATAAAAAAAAAATCAAAAAAATTTACATTGTTTCCCAGCGTTATTTTTGGCATAAACTTACTTTATTTGATATATAGAGTACGTACCCTACATTAAATGTGGCAACGAAAAAACATCCTGTATAGTAGAATTTTTCGCTAAATTTAAAAAGTTAGCGTTCAAATTAATTAATAAATCAGCTAATGAGCATATTGTGTTGGTTGGCTCGTGTGTCTAATCAAAAGTCTAGACTAAAGCGACGCAGGTCGTAAACTCGTGTTCCAGGAAGTCGACATCTGGTTTTTATAGCCTAGTTCACATCTAGTCTAATTAGTAGCTTTTAAGTGAATTTTCTATGATGATCGGCTAATTCTAGTCTGGTGCTTATTAATTTTAGAATATAATATATAGGTGCACGTGAGGGAATGCTTTATGGATCTATTATATGGTTAATGTGATAGTATAACAAGTGTTCGCTGAAAGAATGAATTGGCAGAGGAGTGGAGTCACCTAACCTTATCTATACAAATAAAAAAAAATGTAACGGATCGCTGTCTGTACATGGAAGATATATAAGAAAAAATATAATAGAATACTTTTATCAACGCAATAGTACCCAAAACAATGATTTTTGGAATTTTTGTCTGTCTGTTTGTCTGTGCGTTTGTGCACGCTAATCTCAGAAACAGCTGAACCGATTTCGATACAGTTTTCAGGAATATATTGTGACAGGTCCCACTTAACAAATAGGCTACTTTTTATCCCGGGAAAATGTTTTCATCCCGGATAATTTCGATATTTTGTTTTTTTTTCTGTAGTCCACGCGGTCGGAGTCGCGGGCGTCCACTGTTAATTAATATAACCATAGTACCTTTTACCCAATACTATGCTCATTTGTAGTTAATACCAAATTTAAAAAGTTATTTCGATTATAAGCTCAAATTCTGTCTTGTTTGTTTTTCATAAAAATAATTGTATCATCGTGCCTACATATTGTAAAACAAAATCTTCCTACTATCTGTCTGTTCCTATGTATGCTTAGATCTTTAAAATTACGCAACAGATTTTGATGCGGTTTTTTAAATAGATAAGAGTGATTCGAGAGGAAGGTTTATATGTATAGTATCAGCAATGCACCCGTACTAAGCAGGAGCGGATGGCTAGTCATACATAAATCCTTAATGTACCTTATGAATAAACAAACGCGAACTTCTAATAAATATATCGGTTGGGATGAAATAGTATTATAATCCAGATTTAATATACTGTTTCTCTGTAAACGGCAGTAAACATTCGTCACTGGTGCATCGCCGTAATGAGATCGTAAATGCTGCGCGGGAGACGCCATTTTGTGACGCAGATCTAGATTTTCTAGAGATGTTGTTTGGAAAATTAATTTAATAAAAAAATTAGAACCGACATCCGTCTATGAGCTTACTGTATAGGTAGTACCCAGTAGCGAGTTCCACTACCCTATCTGGCTATATGAGCTTACCGTAGTCTATCGTAATCACTAAAGTCTTGTTATTATTGAATTGTTGAAATAGCCTCTTAGAGCTGCGACTGGTTCGCTATTAGCAACTCCCCGTCATAATTCTGGTGCCTACGGCTATTCCTTTTCGGTGCATGCAGTTAAACTACGGAACGATTTGCCTCACTCGATAAGAGGCTGCCGGTTGAGACATTCAAAAATAAGTTAAGGGATCACTTTCATGCACTGGCTGACTGATCGGTCTCAATTATCTGCTGAATTGCTGTCCTATTGTTTTATGTATTTTTTCCTATTATGTCTATAGGTTATTATGTCCAGCATTAATTTTATTATTTGATTGTTTGTATGTATCTATTTATGTATGAATATTTTATATTTGTTTATTATAGTTACTTAGTTTAATTCTGTACACATTATTACTTCTACTAACTTTTGGTCTCACTTTCCTTTCTGGTATGCTGGAGGAAATCTCTTGCAGAGATAAGCACGCCTTTGTATGCATTCCTTTTGTAAATTTCTTTCTATTTATTGTTATGTTTTGTTTACAATAAAGAATAAGAAAGAATAAGAAATACTATTCAATAAAAAATTACATACAGGAGACAGACGGTTTACAATACCTTCACCCAAAGTCCCAAAAACGTGGCCACTCTGAATTTCGAGCCCCAAATTCACACAAGCTCTTTGCTAGTGCAATGCTTCAACTTATTGCCTTGCAATAACCTTGAAAAGCATGTACAGCCTTACTCCAGGACCTCATCGTTTCTACTCCAAACAACTCAAATACGTAGTCTCCTGTAAGATTTGCAAACTTCGCAAATTAATGTAGCGAATGCTTCAACGTCAAATAAATAATTTCATTTCGAAGACATTTATTGCGGCAAAAAGCTGCGCTTATTAACACAATCAACCTTAAAACACGAACACTTTAAAAACGTATAAAGCAGGTGACATGTAGAAGTATCAAAACAACAAAATGTCCAACATTTTTATCGTCAATTTTAAAAAATATATCCGAGTAACATTGGCGTGCCCTTGGCTGCACATCCAGATTTGCTAGCTCTTCTCATTTCAGCGTATATATTTATTTAGAGTCGGTTCGTCGGCCGGGCGTCGCCCCGCTATGACCTTCACCCGCGCTCTGGTCTCCAAGGTCTTGCAATCTTGGCCGGAGAGTGTCGCTTCCTGGAATACGTATGTCAGTGATTAATAATAGGCGGCCATTTTGAGATTTTAATTGTTTGGTAACACGTGGCGAATCTGGGAGGTTTATGGAATTTTTTGACTGGGATTTTGTTGTTTGGGTTCTGTAAATGACCTTGGAATAGGGTTTATAATATTGTATGTTTTGTGAAGAATGTGATTTGTGAATCAATGGTCCATACATCTTATTAAACCGATTGAATTAATGGTTAATAGTTCTGAAAAAAAAACATGGAGAGCATCAGAGCAAAAATCGTAGTCTAATTAAAATGTTTACGCGATTTTTATGCGTCAGAACGTAAAACCGACCTTGGTAAAACCGAAAACTGCAGTAGAGTGATTATCTTATTATTATCATCATATTGTGTTCTTGCGCTCGTATTTTTAGTGGTAACTTTGATGGTTTTCTGTAGAATTTGTAAATTTAAATGTGTAAGAATAAATATGCATACCTTAACTATGTACATAGCTAAACTAAATTACCCTAGACAAAATTAAATATATTTACAAAATTTCCGTCTACCAATATTGTATGTAGGGCAAAACTTGGCTAATCGGTGATAGTTTGGTAATTTGGCCACAGAATTTTAGCCTTTTAGTAAATAATTTAGCAAATTTAAAGGGCAAGGCTCCATAAAGTTGCCTTTGATAATAAATATCTAAAAGTATTACTAATACTTCATTGTTTATATAAAATGTGTTTAAATAAATACTTTGTGAAGTTAGGTAAATCAGTGATAATTCAGTTATTTTGTGATATAAGCTTGGTCATCTTGTGATATCAGTCAGGTCAATATGTGGTATTAATGAAAACTAAATAATAGACAAAAATACAATAATCAAATGTTATAATAATATTTAGTATTAATTAAAATAGTGAAGTAACACTTAAATTAAACTATAATTGCATTTTATTGATATAACTCAGCAATTCAAGTTCTATTACAGATGGCAAAACAAAAGGTTTCCCACGTTTGAGCTGAGTTGATGAAGTAGGGTCATGGTGATAGCGGTCACAATATGTTTTCAGGGTGCTCCAAGGTATAGAAAACTTTTTTGCTGCCTTATAAACTGTACTTCCATTACTAACTTCCATTACAGCAGCTTTGATACTTGACGAATTATAGGATTTTTCTTTCAACGAAGATTTTTTTGTTGCTGTCGTATGTTTCTTTTTCTTTGACTTCTGCTGCAAAAGAAAAAGGTTGTTGTAACATAAAACGAATAACACTATCAATAATTATCCACTATAAGCTTCGAATATTTATGAAAACATAGTAGTTCCTCCGATATCTCGTTTAAACAAATGCACATAATTCAATAAGCATGGTTATGTTGTGATAAAAAAATATGGTTAACTCGGAAGAACACTAATATTTTGCCTATAGAACTTAAGGATTTTGGATTATAAAAAATTACATTTCTTAACATTCCAATACATAAACATGCTCACAAACTCTTACCTTATCGTTATTTATAGAAGGTTTTCCCATTTTTAGTAATATTTAACGATATTTTAAGTTCTAATCCGCTGAATTCTTTGACAAGCCAAAAGTAAGGTTAGACCATAGTAATGTCAACAAAGTTTTTCTTTTTAAATTTCGGTGGCCTCGTTCGGAAACACGTTTGATGTCTATACTTACTTTGATAATACCGCCATCTATTGTAAATATTTCACAACTGTAGATTACACGGTAACTTCGGGATAAAGGGTAAATAAAATATCACAGAATTACTGCATATCACTGATTAGCCAAGTTTTGCCCTACCTATGTATGGCAATGCTAATTTTTTGCGCGAAAAAAAGACCAGAAATTACGGTCGCCTTAGGGCTTTCGGTGTTTTCACACATTGTTTGTGCAAAAGCCTTTTTCAGTGGGTGATGTGTTTTTAGTTTGAGTAAATAATTAATTATTATTATTAATTGACGGCCAATTTGTCTAGTACATAGTGAGTCACTGTACTAAGATGTAGATAGAGATTTTAAGTTGTTTTAAGGCAGTCTGCATATAGGATGGCCGAATGTGGGATGGATTCATGGAAGGTTTATCTATGATAGGAGTGCATGCATGAAGGTAATGAGCGAGAGGTAATGAGTGCTAGAGAGAGAGACGGAAGATAGGAATGTCAGTTGAATTAAAAAAATACGACGAATAAACGACGGAAAACGTAACTAGCTGAAATTGTTAAATATTTTATTTTTGAAGAAATACAACCGGGAAATCAGTATTCAACTCTTTCATTTCTACATTTGCCTGCGACGATGAATGTTTCTATACTTATTTATGTATTTATATAAGACAATTTCTTAATATAATTGGATTTGTATAAATTAAAATAAACTAAAATTTTGTTGCTCTGTAAATATTTTATTAAAATACTAAAAAGGTACATAACTAAATATATTACAATAAAATGTACCGAAAGTTACGACTATGCTATAATATTAATGTAAAATATAAGAATATCTTACCTGTAAATAGAGAAACGACATTTAAAGTATTTTAAATTAAAACAATAATTTTTTATAAATATTTCAAATTAAACAGTTAGTTTTGCCATAGCAACCAAACAAATAGCTACATTACCAACCGTAGCCATGGCGCCATCTATGATATTTAGAAAGAACTATCATTACAACTGAGCCTACCGGCGGCGACGAAAGTACCTAAGAAACAATACCATGTTTCTTTACATTTATATACCATTGCTTAGTACCCACGATACAAGACCTTAGGGATCTTAGTGTGGGATTAGGTTAATGTGTTGTATACTGTGTGAATATATTATTCTATATACATTTTTTAATATGAATTTACTACAATATATCTATACATAGTATAAAATGAAGTTGCGAAGGGCGCCCAAAATGTGTTTGTTACCTAGGATCTCAAAAACTACTATATCAATAGCTATGCGGTTTTCAATAATGGAAAGAAGACATTCCAGGGATTCTATAGGTGTATAATTTAGGTGTACCTACTTAAGAAATTATTAGAGGAATCGTAACAGTTATCAGACGGACGGAAGAAAAACGAGCTTTTTGGAGGCTTGCATTGCGTGCGCTGCTGAAATAACTCAAAATACAGAATAACAATGTATGGGGGAATTATTCTTCTCAAAAAGTTCTATAAAAAAGTCTGCGATAGCATATGTCTATCCTTAACGATTTTAGTGGTGTTCAAGTTTAATTTACGAAATATCTTATTTTTCAATTACTCGATGTTCCTACCGACATAGACCAATAAACATAAAACAAAATGCATATCAAATTAAAGCTGATGAAATGAGGATTCCGAATATATACATATCATAACACTAAGATGCATTTACAATGCCGAGGGCAGAGATGGCGGCGGCGGCGGCTGCGTTCCGTCGTTGTGTCAGTCGGTCGGTCCGCATAGCACGACAGTGGCGGCGAGTGGCGGCGCGCGGCGGCGGCGACGGCGGTGGTGGGGGTGGGCTCATGTTGAGGTGCGCGACCCGAACGGGCAGACACGTGAGGGCAGACAGCGTTGATGGTTGTGTCGAATTATAAACTACAGCTGTAAAAGTCGAATATCCGAGCGAAGCCGGAACCGCGGGCTGCTAGTAAAAGTATAAAATAAACATTTAAAAATAAAAAAAAAAACAGTTTGCCAGTAAGGGTCTTAGCCTCACTGATATGTTTCTCGATCGGGTACTGCCATGCAGGTTTACCACGGTCAGTTCGCGCGATTTGGTCAATTGGGAATTTGACGCAGTATATGACCGAGTGCAAGTCAGTGAGATTCTCACATGCTTCAATATGTGGGCTTAGCATTGAGTCTAGGGCCCCCATTAGCGCTAGATTTCGTTTGTGCGTAGGAAAGCGTGGTAACCGTGGTCTAGAGATCGGAGGAATTGTTCGGAATTCCATCAACGCCTCTTCCAAAGCACTCCTCAGGATTTCATTATGCTGGGTAATTACGTTAGTATCCACGCGGTCCACTGACTCATGGTCATTCTCAGCCGGATTCTCAATCGCACTCGACTCCGACCGACGACACTGATTCATCCAGCAGGTGACAACGCTGGATTGCCCGTACTTGATCCTACAGTCGTTGTGCAGTCACAGTTGTGGCAGTCGGTTCAAGAGCTTGAAACAGAGTAAGCATCCTTGGACGGTACGCGGTGAGGTTAGTTCCCCCCTCTGTTGCCCCGTAGTAGGCCATTGGTCCATCTCATGCGGCGCAATACACCGTCGGTAGAGGGAGCTGCAGGTGGGGCACGTGGCTCCAGGCGTGCCGGCAGTGGGGGCCGTCCTCTTCGTCGCGCAGGTGGAAGCGATAACGGGGACGGCGGTCCGTCCTCGCTGCTCGTGCCTGTCGTCGGGGGTGTATGAAAATCGTCGTCCGACGAGGGTGAGCTAGGCGAGGATGGAGGAGGTGGGCGTGCGCTTCTCGTTCTGGCTCTTGTCGAATACATTCCATCTAGTATTTATGTTTGCTTGGGGATATTATTATTTCTGAGTTTTTGAATATGTTCTTGTGGTCTTTTCTCTAAATATTAAACATTGTTTGCTAGGTTTCTGGTCGTTTTTTGCTTATTTTTGTGTATTTTTATAAGTTTATTTCTGTGACAGATGTACTCATATCACCCTGACTTATTATTATTACACCCAAATGTTAGAGAATATCGCTATTTTACTTCCAAAAGCTGAAGCAAGTGTGCAATCTTCACTATTTTAGGGTCCACAGTGCTAACATCTCTAGAGCTACGAGGCTTGCCTTTTAAGTTTTGTCGTTTGGAGAAAAAAAACACAACTAGTACTTTTATTATTTTTCAAAGTGCGATTATTCTTAGCTCTTATGGCTATTTAATGTATGTGGCCATTTAATCCATATAAAGACATAAATAAGGTAAAGTTTGTACTTCAAATATGACGAGGGTTTTTCAACCTTAGGAATGAATTTCATAAATGGATCCCCTATTAGTGTTCATTCATACATTTTAAATAAGACCTTTCCAAATCAACGTCAGCGGCAATTAGTTGAACGTGTTATGGCAGTTGGCAACGGCCAGGCTTGAGGCGACCTTGGCGCAGTCCCTCATAGACTTACGGCCTTGGTGATAGAGGTCAATGTCGCTTGGCGATAATTGATAGATGGGGCTAGAGAAACAGAGGTGGATTTTTCGATTACTTTAATCTGGGGTCGGAGTTTTCGTGACTAATTGTATTCAAATTAGAATTTTGCATTATATTTTTAGATAAGAATAAATTAATTTGGTCGTATAATTTTTGGAATACAATAACAATAACTAACTAACTAAGGCCCAATAAGTAAGTTATTTTTACTTCTCAGGTTCACGTGAAGTTTAACTTTTTCACTGTTGCTATTGGTCAAATAGACTAGCTTTTTGGAGCTTGATGTATATTATAGTTTGAGCGATACAATTCAAAAATAATCAATGTTTTACAATAGCCGATATTTGTAAAATCTACATATTACATTACATACATAAAGGTCACGCCCAATATCCTCCCCAAGGAGGTTGGGCAGAGGTGTGCTCACACACACCCAATTTTCACCAGTTATCCTATTAAGTCTTACGTGGTGAGCCTACCACCGCTTTTCGGGCACAAAAACAACAATCTGGCGACCGGTAACAAATCCAATAGGAAATGTTTCCGTGCTAAATTGGTATTATAAGCTTTTTAGCGTCAGAGCCTCGTCCGTTAAATAGCAGGGTGCACCACGAGCAGGTGAGGTTGACTTTGTGTCCCAAGGTATTAGCCGAACCCAATTACACCCTTGTGAAATAATAAAAAAATTGAAATATGGGTTACAAAGTAAAAACGCTATTTTCATGGCCCGTCTGACGATATTATTATATTCCTGGAAATTATTATCAGTATTCAAAAGCGTATTCTTTCCATGTGTAACCATGCCGAAACGATGACAAATTACTTTTGACAGTTTTCTTTGAAAATTATATTCTTGTACACACAAAACACAGTCACCTTTACAGTGTGCTGTAGCGCTACTGCCTATGCTAATTTTAAATTCAATATTTCACGATGCGTGTTTGATGTGTCATGTCACCGTGTAGGTTAAATTGTGTGTCAGTACTTTGATGAGAGTTTCTAAAATTGATGGGTTGATCTCATTTTGTGTAGTACTGTTGTGAATATATGGGTACATAAATATGCATACGGCTGTCTTCCCAAAATGTGGTAGCCAGAACTGCAGGACCAGGATCCGACAGACACGTTTAAGATAGCTATTGTGGATGGAGGAAGTTTAGATATTCCTTATATACAGGGTGTAACAAAAGGGGTATGTTAAGCGAAAAGCTGTGTAAATAGCCCACTAAAAGAAATATACCCACAAAATTTCAGACTCGAAATCACATGTTTATTTTTCCAGATAGTATGGAGGATTCCTAAACAAGTCCGAAATGTTCATACAATCTTGAAAAATATACATGTGATTTCGAGTCTCAAATTTTGGAAATAGGTTCTCTATAGTGGGCTTTTTACGTAGCTTTTCGCTTAACATACTCTTTCTGTTACGCCCTGTATATACTCTTTGCCCTTGCCTAACATCTGTAGAGTTCAGAGTCGACGATCTATCGGATTTAGAGCCCTTGTCTTTAAAAGTTTATATTTATTATTCTAGGCAACAGAAGAGGCAACATGTAAAAATTATATAATGAGCTTTCTTTTTGTCGCGACAGTGATTAATGAGCTAATTTTTCCAGATTTTATATGAACTAAATGACATATTGATATTATTTTGGCTGCCAATTTAAAAAAAAACTAATTTTAACACAGCCTTTTTAAGCGTCTCAAAAAATTATTGAATTGTTTATTTACAGCACCTTTTCTTATTTATAGGCTTACTCGTAGTTGGTCCCCGTGAAGAGGTTTCGAGATTTTCTCCCTGATGATTTCCTGGTCCTCTCCATGATAACTTTGTCAACCACTAGAACATCCCTGTTTCGATTATTCGGCAAGGTTTTCAAGAAAAAATCTATTACTAATTGTTTGTTAAAGCCTTTTTTTATTCCTTAAATATGCTACGAGAGGAATTTCTCGAATTACTTTTCAAGATCAGGATTTAGGTTCAATGATTATACGTTCGACTCGGAAATATGTGTGGTTAAGATAATGTTTTAATTAGCCGAGTATATTTGGACTTTCGAATTTGGTAATTACTTAGTTGGAGGTGGGATCAACTTTGGGAAGTTCGTTCTTAATAAAGATGATGGGGAAGACATTTCTTCAGCCGAGGTTAGTTTAGTAGTCGAAAGGCCAACAACCAGTATTTTAGTTACTTACTTTTTTGGTTCTTCGCCATATTAAAACATATGGTTAGAGATTGTCGCACTGTTGCCACATTTAGGAAAAAGCTGAGGGATCACTACTTGTCTATTCTTTCGCTATGCTGTAATTATTATCTCTCCTTTTTTTTCAATGTAGTTTATTTACTTAGAATTAGTTAAATTGCAATTGTTAAATTGTTGCATTGTTAAAAATGTCTCTTTATTTGCTTGGGTTGCTGAAAGAGATCTCGCTTGCCATTGTCCTGTAATTTATATTTTTTGTCTGTGTGCAATAAAGAATAAAAATAAAAGAAGAAGATTGAGTTACAAAGATATTTCGATAAATGTTACTGAATTTGTCGTAGTTAGATAATCGATAATTTTAGACTGTGACATAGAAAGCTCGTGACAATTGAAAATTGTGAAGTTGATGAAATTATGAAGGCGGAGGTGAAAGATTTGTCTCAACTGTGCCAAGACGGTGGAATCTTACATACCTATAGTCAATAAAAATTCTAGTAGATTATAGGTACTTTTTAGCAGTAATAATAAAAGGAAAATCCACTGCTATATCATGCTTGATTTTCCACTGGTTGATTATAGATTATTGACCTATAGATAGCACCATTTTAAATCGACTTAGAAAAGATTAACTGCATAATTCTTTCATCCAAATATGTCAATAACTCAGCATTTTCATTTCCATATTTTTTAGTTCTTGATTCTTTGTAAAAAGTACTTATTCTTCTAATGAAGTTCTGACATCTCTTTCAGTTTATATTAAAAAAAGAAGACTGCATATTTTACTAATCGGGTTTAAAAATAATTTTGTATATCGCTATAAGTTACATAATTCCAATAAATACAATGCGATTGTATTTGAAACATGCAATAAAATAGTGTTTACGACGATAACAGTAAGGGTACATAATTTGATGTCTATGTCTATTCTAAATCCCGATTTGTTGCGATGCGTAACCAAATCTTTGTTTATATGCGCGAAACATGCAACTACTTGAGTCAGTGGTTTAAAATAGACTTAATTATTTGGTGTAGGTTTAGGTGTAAAACTATTTTTTATAAAATTTATTTCCAAATATATACTTTAAATTAAGTGTCATTGGGAACTTTGAGGTAAAAAAAAGTTGAGGCGCGATGGGCTTATCGTTTTTTTTCCACTATTTGGACCAATCGCGCCTGCGCGATTTAATATCATAATTATAAAATAATAATAGGGTGCATGAAGAATATCATGAAAGTAGATGAAGCGAAAGTGGTGTATCAGGATCGTAGCAAATGGAGATCCGTGATTACTCTCTGCTTACTCCTCCGGGAAAGACGCGTGATTTTTATGTATGTATGTATTACATAATAGTTGATAAACATTCGAACCTAAAATAATATGAAATTATCAAGAATATCTTTTATGTTCATATAATATGCTTCTTTGTAGAACAGACGTGTCTCGATATTTGCTTTTAAACTCGGTACAATAACTCGAATTTTGTAGAAACTCTCTAAAATAGCAGACAATTGACACCACGTATAAGCACATAAGTGCTACGTTTTCTCATATCATGCTTCGTTCGCTTGCGGCTGAGAAGATGGAATTTATATAAGCTCAAATATATACACAGAGATGTTTAATCATAGAGGATTGTATTTTTATGCGGAGTTGGTTTTTCGGAAAATTTTATAGGTATAAGGTTATTTGGGCATAATAAAGTCGACATCGGCAATGTCGTTGCACTTGTTGATGGAATTTTGTCTGATAAGAGGTATTTTAAATATTTATTCCGAGAATTATTTAGAATTTTTATAAAATATTGTAAGTGAAAACGCCTCTAAAAAAAATAATATGGTAAAAGTATGAATCAGTATGACTTTTTGTGCGAGATTGATAGAACTCTATCCTAATAAAATACGTACGAATGAGTACGAAAATTTGTAGTCTTACTCTCTCGTGGCTCTTGAAGTAGATTTTATTTCAGCTAACTTATTTCTAGTAGGAGAGAAGGTAGAAGAAACAATTTTAACCATGGGACCTAGTTAGCTGATTCATACAAATTCGAATACCTACTATACTGAAATGTGTCAAAAATAATTTTAGTAATATATATTTTTTTAATGAAATTATAAAATCTTAAAACTAGATATCCCACAAAACTGCTTGCGCCGTTTGACTGAGGGATCCATTATAAAAACATCCTTATATAGGTATATCACGACTCTTCTAAAAAATTCTTTATCTTCGTGTTTCAAAGCAGTCATTTTTCTGACGTATAAATATTCAATTTATTTGATACAAATGGAATTGTTTCTTCATATTGGAACTGTTTGCATGTTGAAGCATTTTTGAAGCAGGCAATTTTGGAAGTAAACTCAGACTGCAAAAGTTGGTAAAAGAAAATCTTAAATTTCAACAGTGTGCATTATTTCATCTTTATTTTCTGTATTGTGTGTGATGCCGTTAATGATGTCGCCTAACGTAGATAGCCTAATAGATAAATAAATAAAAGGATGATTAATTATGATATGACTTTATTACAATAAACAATTAATAATAAATAAAATAAAAATAAGAAGACAATAAATAGAACGCGAGGAATAAAGTGTGAAGTGAGGGTGAAGGCGTGTGGAGTGTGACGACGGACGGAGTGTAGCGGCGAACGGTGAAGCAATCTTAAAACCAGGGCGAAGGTCGACGGCGCACAGTGGTTCCAATGTATGGGAGGTGCTGGACATTCGCATCCAAAAAATAAAATTGGTGAATCTTGAGAAACTAATTATGCCATCTTGTTTGGTAGATCAATGTCTTTGAAAGTTATTATTTAAAGTTTTTTTGTAACTGTTATATTTGAGGAAATAATTGAGAAATAGTGTTTTCTTACTATGGAAATGGTCAAACTTACTTACATATCTCTTGATTCCGGCCTCGTTTCAAGTTGCGGTCTTCGGTATTGTGTTTATATTTGAGAGAACTACAATTAATGCTAACACACATAGTGCGCCAAACGTGCACTTTCTGCGGTACATAGAAATGTTTGATTTTTATATTATAATATACTACAATGACAAGGATCTTACAATTTTCTGTTAAAATCATAGAGGAATAAGGGCCCCTCTAAATATGCGTATCGATAAATGATGTTGCAGAAATAAAAAAATAATAATTAAATTAATTAATTTGCAAACGAGGGCAACGATCGATCCACAGACGGTCTTAGACTTTTAAATAATTAATTAATGAAATTATTGCATTATCATTAAGACAGTAGTCATTAGCATTTCTATCAATTACAGATGTCATTCTTAGAGTAATTTTTAGCATTTTCAACAATTATTTGATGCAGGTGATTATTAATTGAAATCATTAGTACTAAAACATTACAAGAATAACAATTGTACGCAGTACGCAGTAATGAGGGTAGTGTAGTATAAATTGGTTGGTAATCCTTTATTTTACATCAGTTTTGATTTCTATTTCGTTCTAATAAATATGTCTTTCCGTGGATTTGTTACAAATCTTGACCTTTATTGCGCTTTACGCAAACACAATGATCTACGTGACTTTGATCATCTATTCGGTGTCCTTAAAACGAATTGCAACGTTTCTCTTTGTGAAGGTGCCGAAGAAGACTTAAAGAACTGGTGTCGTCGATTTTGCTACCGGATCTATCCTAAATGGTCTCAAGCTGGAAGAAGCGAAGGAAAGTTTCTAAATAAACACTCAGAGTGGTTGCAGTCTGAAGTCCAGTGGCCGGATTCCCTAAAGGAAAATAATTTGCCTTTACAAGTATTACCTACGAACGCAATAGAAGAAGAAACTACTGAGCAGACGAATTTACCTTCTAAATCCGATGCCTCTACGTGTACTCATGTCTCTCCTCGTAAGCCCTTTGAAGATTTAAGTCCTCGTCAAAAGAAAAGACGCACTGAAGTACTTAGGGCATCTAGCAGCACTGACGAGATTATGTTTTCTGCACAAAGCAGTCTTAGGGCTGCAGGGGAAAATGATGTAGCTGATATTATGAAGTTTTTAATGGAAAATCCTACAGAAGCTTCTAAGATCAAAGATTTCATTGGCGGACGGAGTACCACAGATTCAGATAAATGTATATCTCCACTAAAGGCCCTAGCTTTGTTTGTGTCGATGAACCTTTCAAAATGGCGTTATATGACTTTACGGGATTTTCATGCTAAAGAAGGAGTAGCTCAATATCCCAGTTATTACATGCTTCTGAAAGAAAAAAAGAAATGTTACCCAAAACAAGAAGACGTTACAATTACTGAACACTCTGCTAAAATCAAATTGCAAGCGTTGCTAGACCTTACTACGACAAGACTTCTACAAACCCAAAACCTCTCTACCACTGAGGAGAAAAACCTGGTGCTCGTGAGCAAATGGGGCTTTGACGGTGCTTCGGATCAAAGTGTTTACCACCAGAAAACAAGTGAAACTGAGGAAACGAATTTCGCCAGTGTATTTGTTGCAAGTCTTGTACCAATCCGGCTCACATCCGAAACTGGCCAAATAATTTGGGAAAATGAGCGGCCCTCGTCAACATCTCTTTGTCGACCAATCCTAATCAAGTTCATCAAAGAAACAAAAGAAAATGTTCAAATGGAGATGTCTGAATTCGAAGAAGAGATTAAGCTTCTGCAACCTACTAAGAGCGATGACGTAAGTGTAAAGCACCAGTTGCATTTGACGATGATAGATGGTAAGATTCACTCATACATATCAGGCACAGCAGCATCAGTGTGCGACATTTGCAAAGCGCGTCCAAATGAGATGAACGACATTAGTAAAGTAAGAAGCAAGCCAGTGCACGAAGACATGTTTAAATACGGACTTAGCTCGCTCCATGCATGGATCCGGACCATGGAGTGTTGTCTTCACATCGCATACAGATTAGACATAAAATCATGGCAAGCTAGAGGTGATGAAGCAAAGAAGAATGTTGCTGAAAGAAAATCAGCAATTCAAGAAAACTTCAAAAAAGAAACTGGAATGCGTCTTGATGTTGTCAAGCAAGGGAGTGGAACCACCAACACCGGTAATTGTGCTAGAAGGTTTTTTGAAAACCCAGAAAAATCTGCTGAATTAACCGGATTAGATGCGAGACTTTTAAGAAGGCTAGCTGTCATTTTACAGTGTATATCTTCAGGAGAGAAACTCGACATTGACAAATTTCGTATGTTCTGTAATGACACTACTTTGCTCTACGTGGAATTATATCCATGGTTTTATATGCCGTCTAGTCTCCACAAATTGCTGGTCCATGGGCCAGATGTCATTGAGAACTTTTCAATGATGCCTATCGGCTTTTTGTCCGAAGAAGCCTCGGAGGCACGAAATAAAGAATTTAGAAAGTACCGCGAAGGACATTCAAGAAAACATAGCAGTGTCTCGTGTAATGAAGATGTACTACACAATCTTTTATTATCTTCTGATCCGGTTCTTACAAGTATTCGCCCAATGTATAACAAATTTATTAAAAAATCTTGTTTCTCAGAATTTTATGAACTGATTATATCCGAGACAGGTAAATTTAATTTTGTCGATATAAACGAGTTAATCGAAATAGACTCCGCATCAGAATTGATCGATGATGATTGTGAAGACGATTCATAAATAAATTAAAATTTTAATTAAAATAAATATAAATAAATAAATTTTTTATTACAGTTTAATAAAAAGATCTCATTCGTGTAACTAGGGTCTTTCTCTCTGTGTTTATAGACATTTTTAGTTAAATTTATCTGTACTATTTTATAGATTTATAATGCATGTTGTGCTTTTCGTATTTTTTGAATTTTATTAAATAAATACTACCACTAACAATTTTAGTGTAATTTAGTTCTCAAACCATTTGACCTACATTTTGGACATGTCAAAAATCAAAATTACAAGATCACTTTCATTGTAGTGTTCAGTATGGAACTTTTTCGTATATAAAAATAGACATCTCTATGTACCGCAGAAAGTGCACGTTTGGCGCACTATGTGTGTTAGCATTAATTGTAGTTCTCTCAAATATAAACACAATACCGAAGACCGCAACTTGAAACGAGGCCGGAATCAAGAGATATGTAAGTAAGTTTGACCATTTCCATAGTAAGAAAACACTATTTCTCAATTATTTCCTCAAATATAACAGTTACAAAAAAAACTTTAAATAATAACTTTCAAAGACATTGATCTACCAAACAAGATGGCATAATTAGTTTCTCAAGATTCACCAATTTTATTTTTTGGATGCGAATGTCCAGCACCTCCCATACATTGGAACCACTGTGCGGCGGTTCTCTCCGGTCCGTATGATCGTTGAAGATCTGCCGGTATGGCCTAGCCGGGCAGGCGACAGTGAAGAAAAGGAATTAAGTTACTTCGTGAAGTCTTAAATTAATTAATGGTAGCTTACAAGAGAGTTGTTTCAGATTCCTCTGATGATCGATCTCACAGTGCTGCTAGGGATTAGCTGAAATACAAACTTGCACCATGTAAACTTTCTTCCAGCATTTTAGTTAATACCTAATAGACAATTTGTGCTGGTTTTCAGAATAAAATTGATAATTTAGTTCTAGTTTTTAGATCAAGCAAGAATGAAGCAAGAATGATTGCGCCGTCGATTTTTCTTGAAGATTTCAGCTTGATTGACAAATTCTTGAATAAAATTATTAATAATTCTTGAATGTCGAATCGAGTCTTCTCATTATGATTTTTGTGTTGTATGAGGGTTTAGTTTTCAGAAATGAGGAAGAATGTATTGAAAGGTTGAATTATGATTTTGGATGCTACATTTCCCTAACGACTCCGGAAGATTTTCAACTCAGAGAAAATTTTGTAGGAGGTCCGAGAGAGTCTAGGAAACATTAACCTTACAGAAAAAATCATCTTTAAACAATCAACATTCATTCTCCCTCTAGCATTCAATCATTTTCATTCCGATTAGGGTGGAGTTCACATTCAATGACTACCACTCTAGAGGTATGCTCCAACATGACCTAAGGCTTATTAAGGGAGTAGACGCCCGCTCCATGATTCGACCTAAGGCTTATTTAAAGAGTAGTCAGCCGCTCTGAAGACGAAGAAGAAGAATTCGGCCTAAGCTTATTTAACGAGTAGTCAGCCGCTCGATAGTGGTAGTAGAGTTCGAACCAAGGCTTATTTAATGAGTAGTCAACCGCTCGATAACACTATGGGTACTACCGTGGTAATGGTTGCTAGCCATATTTTAATCGACCAAGCAAGACAGGTCGACCGCATCAGCGACCACCGAAGTAGAATCCCTAAATGAAGATAGATAAGTCAAGATAGAACAATTAGTAGGTACCCTGGTGATAATGGTTGCTAACCATCTTTGAATCGACCCAGCAAGACGAGCTGACCGCATAGCATAGTAGCATAGCGACCAATTAAGACCTAGTAATAGTGAAGACATAACCAAAACGTTCAGCATCTTTATATTTTAGAGGTAAAAGAAAGAGCCTTAAGCTGCAACTATTATGTAGAGGGAAATCTTGCGTTTCTTTGTAGGAAAGTCTAGAGTGAGCTTTAAGATTCAGGTTGGCTAGGTGTCAATGAATGAAAATTGATGATATGAAGAGACGAAGATGATTGATATTAAAAATGTAGTCAAGGCAAAAAAAACATTAAGCCAAGCAAGGTTTAGAAAATGTAGGTAGTTCCGTGCCAAATTGTAGCACCGAAATTAATTTGTAATCAGATGATAAGTCGAGAAATTCTAAAAGTGAATATTGAAGTCCAAAAATTTTTATTTCCTTTGGAGAGTAGAATAAAATTTCAGAATCTAAAAGTTAAGTTGTAGAAAATTTTGTAAGTATAAAAAAAAGTTAGTAAAGGTATTTAGTATAGCAAAACTTCAAGCGAAATTCAAGTAAAAGGTTTTGTAGAAAAAGTAGAAGTAGCAAAAGATCCTTTTGAAATGGCGAGATATTTTTTAAGTTACTATTTTTAGTATGACGGAACTGTCCAATTAATCTTAGACAGGAACGATTTAAAAATGTAGAATAGATAAGACAAGTGTCGAGATATCAAAAGTCAAACAGTGTAGATGTCAAGTACATACATACATACATATAATCACGCCTTTATCCCTTATGGGGTAAGCAGAGCACCACAAGGGCCCATAGAACCACATGGTGCAACTTCTGACCAAATTTTGAGGGTATAGTTGAGATGTACAAGTTCGGTTAGTAGTGACAGGTGGTCAGCCCATCGCCTGCAAAACACCAAGACCCTCTTGTCCCTCTACTGACTTATACAGTATGCCCGGGAAGAGAAGCAGCTGTAGTATTATACGTTTTTCTTTTCACTCCCAGAGCAGCATAGAAGATGTCAAGTACGTTAAGAAAATTATAACAATTGAACATATATTATGACTACTTACCTATAAGTGTGCATATTTATTTATTTTATAAAGGATCTTTAAAATAATGTATTATAGCTAACTTAGAACTACTTAGATCTATGGCGTACCTATGGGAAGTCGGTTTACCATCAAAATTTTTACAGGATGGTCAGCCGATCTACCTTATCAGGTAGCGTGCCCAAAATGCTGGCTGCGTTGCCGCGCTGAATGGCTATGCTTATTCTTTGATCTAAGTAGCAGCCAGCATTTTGGTCACTGTATGTTTTGAGCGCCGCCGGTCCCCAAGGGCTCAGGGTCTCCACGCCGAACGGCGCAAATAAGTAGCCTCTGTCGAGGCTGGAATATTTGCGCCGTTTGAGGGATTCCGCAGCTTCAGCAGCGCTGCCTGCTTTTTGCGACATTTCAGGGAGATGGGACGGTGCCAGTGTGTCCACGCATGTTGCGTCCCACACTAAGGGCTGTCCCATCTACCATGGAATGAGTGTCATGCCGTCGGGCCTTTTTCCGTCATCGCGCGTTAGGCCATTTGGCTCTAGCACGGCGGCAATGTTCGCGGTTCCTAAAGCCCGGTGGATGACATCGTACGTTAAGTAGGTATGTTAAGCTTCAGAAAGTCAAAATGTCAATGTCAAATCTCGTTAGTGTCAGAACGACCAAGAATAAAAAAAAACAAGTATCAGGATGTCTAGGTATCAAAACGACAAATTTCAGAACGACAAAGTATCGAAACAACCAAATCTCGGAACGACCAAATTGCAAGATGTATACACACGAGTTTCTGAGTACCTAAAGGTAAGTAGAGTACTTCTTAAAATGCCTAGTACTAGTAAAATAAGAAAGTGAGTGCCTAATAGGTTTGCCAAAATAGATCTTCACTAGAAAAGAATGAGGATAATTGGGCGCTAAACTGTCGCGTAACATCCTAAATAGCCTAATAGATAAATAAATAAAAGGATGATTAATTATGATATGAGTTTATTACAATAAATAATTAATAATAAATACAAGTAAAATAAGAAGACCTTAAAGAGAACGCGACTGAAGTGTGTAAGCAAAACGTAAGATTGAATTCTGTCTTGTATATATAGAATTGTTTCTTCCAATACCAACTCTGACCATGATTGTACATCAGACGTTCGGTTTCGAAATCTCTCGCAAGTGTAATGTAAACCATTTTAAATAAAATAAACAAAATCTGTTTGCGTCTGTCCGTTCGTCCTACATGTGCAACTGCGTTTTGTTTATTGCCAATATTGTTTAACGTTTGTACCTATATATTTCTTGGTTATGCAAGGAGGTTGATTGAAATTTCAAACTTCAGTTCAAAATAATCATTTTCTATCCAGATTGGTGATTTTTGTATTATGTAGTTTTTTTTTTAAATTGCATTACTAGCTATACGAGCATTTTAATATCCCTTATAATGACTTAAAGTATATTTTGCAATTTAGAGAAATTCTTATTTTGATTAAGTCCTCTTTTGTAAAATTTTAAATCATTATTTTAAGGTTTTAAGACAATATTCTTCCAGCAATCTTAGAAATATTCCAACTATCTTGGCTATTCATGCTGTATTTTTATCAAATAAATATTATTAATATGTTATAATAAATGAAAAAATTCTTCACCCTAGTGGGACTCGAACCCACGACCGCAAATAAATTTTAAAAAATAATAAAAATTAATTTCTGTCCACGTAATGGTAGCTGTGAGATTGCACTTATACTATCTTGCAGTTTTGGCTACCTCATTTGTATATTTATGTATAGGTATGTAAAAGAAAAATCCTTGCGTGCTGCTCGGGCAGTTTATTAAAAATCCTATTCCGATAACGTCTCAAACCTTGCAGTGCGGACGTAAAACATTTACATAGTCCCAGCCTGCCCGATTTTATTATACGTTCAGATAATCTCCAACATTAAACACCCATATATTTATTATTACTATAAATCAGCCTGTAGGTGCATCACTGAACCACGGGTAAAGTGCAGTGCTCTTGAAAAAAAAAATATCATCCAATTCACAATTTTCAGCCTGACGAAACAAAGTTGAGTTCAGATTGACACATGTTTGGAATATACGTCTTTTCATGTCTGGTTACAAGAAAACTTAACCACATTCTGTATTGAGCTCTTCACCGTTGCTTTAGAATGCATTTTGTAATAAATTCGTCTTGTAGTCTTCAATTTTACTACTTTGCTTCTACATTTGAGTTTGAGCCTTGATGCCGGTGGTTGTGGTGGAAATTTGTATTTTTTATGGGTGGGTTTATAGGCTCTTTTGCTGATGTGAGAATTGGAAAATTGACCTCAGCTGGAAGTATTGCTGTAAATATTTGTGAGCCCGGACGCGGCTCGCGCGAACTAGTAAGAGATTAGGGGAACGCTTTGAATTTTAAAGGCATGTAATTTCGTTGCATTTTAATAGATTTTGTTTTTATCGCAAGTGTGTTTAGTGTTGCTTCTGTGAGATGCTAATTGTTTTCAAACGGTTTCTTAATCATCTAGTTTCAGATATTTTGTTATTAGGCTTCTTCCTGTGACTCCGTTTGTGCGGACTAAAGGAGCAAAAAAAAAGGTAAAAAAAGGTAGCAGACAGAAACTTTCATGAATATTTTACATTGTGAATTCAGTCAATAGCCAAATAGATCGCTGTTTTATATTATGTTTTTAAATATGCACTTTTGCATATGTTCTCTTTGGTAGTAAATTCTAAGAGACATAGAGGTAGATGAAAGTAGATAAAGCGAAATAGGTGTTTCAGGATCGTAGCAAATGGAGATCCGTGATCTCTGCCTATCCCTCTGGGAAAGAGGCGTGATTTTTATGTATTGAGGTAATCCCTGATTACTGTTGATTGTCTTAAAAAATCCTAAACTACCTAAACGCTACCAAAAATGTTCTTTCTCACTTACTCTCAACAAATTCATACTTAAAAATATATATAGGTATAGCATGAATAGGCTAGCACAAGTTATTGACTGTTTTCCATTTTACAGCTACATATACTTTTTAATAGTAGCATAATTCACCCCAGAGTAAACATCATAAGTGGTAGTATCGAACGCATTTGGGAAATATAAAAGTAACACTCACTGATGGCATAAAATCCAAAATAGCTTTATAGTATTTTCGCGCCAAGTATCGCCAATTATCAATGCGTTGAAAGCTTTCGCCTTTCGTTTATTTTGGTTTTGTTATCTAGAATATTGATATCTATTTGACTTTAGGTTATTCTTTGGTTATATATGCCAGTGGCTAATTGACGTTTCTTGTTGTCTCGTTTGAAATTTAATCATAAAAAATGATCTAGAACTATATGTATCATGTTACATTTATACCCAATGAGTTTTTATTTTATGTTGTAAATCATTAGTTACCAATAAATGAATGATGTACCTAAACTTTGAGGGAGTCATTACAGAACTATGTCTAAACTTTACACTTATTTATACCATTAAAGGGTGAAATTTTAAAGAAAAATTTATGGTATATGTATCTGACAAAGTTAGACTGTCTTTAAAACTCTATCTAAATATTTCGTCATCCGAGTAATTGACCCGGTAGCTCAGTGGTAAGAGCGCTGGCGCGGAATGCAGCACTGAAAAAACGTAACGGCTATAAATAAACAAGTTGCCGCTATTTACAACCGAGTAACTTGCTTCGTATGGAGCCTGCAAAGTTCGTTGTTAAAATTACACAAGTCAAATTCGTTAACATCTGTTGGTAATATAAACCGAGTAAGGTGGTTAAAAAATAAGTATTCAAGGTTTGTTGCTTCTATCCTAGTCACTCAGTAAATTTAGCAAACCTATTTACAATAGTGAATAGCGAGTTACTCTGTTAACAATACCCAACGTACTCTGTTGTGTTTAGCAAAGTAATTCAGTGGGCTCAAATATTTTGTTTCGTAAAACTAGCTAGGAAGCTTGGTAATGTTTATCATGTTTATTGGGTAGGGACAGCCAATCTACTTTGTTACTTCTACTCAAATCAATTTGGCATACGTAGCCAAGTTACTGGGTACTGTCAATCGTGTTCATTGGGTAACTATAACTAAATACTCTGTTCTTTCTAGTCAATTAAGATTGGTATATTTACTAAATAGCCAAGTTACTTTGTATTATGAGGCGGGTTTATTAGGTAACCATAGCTAAAATACTTTTTTCCTTCTAGTCAATTGAAGTTGCTATTTTTAGCCAAGTTACTTTGAATTCTTAAGCGAGATTTTTCGGTAATCATAGCTAAAATACTTTGTTGCAAGTACCAATTTAAACGACACATCTAAATATACAGGTGTTGCAAAAATATCCGTAATAACTTTAAGGGGTGTTTCTACTCATTATTATGATGAACTTTTACTATGCGACCAACACCGAAATCGCGAAAAAAAATCAGTTGTTCCATTCAAATGTTCAATACCCAATTCACAGACATGGACTTCAGTCCAGCTGATTTTTTTTCCGCGATTTTGGAGTTGGTCCCATAATAAAAGTTGTTTATAATAATGAGTAGAAAAAGCCCTTAAAGTCATTACGGGTATTTTTATAACACCCTGCATATTTTTAGTATAAGGTGACCTGTGACTGTTCATAGGCTTTACGAACAGTGCGAGGTAAGCTCATACTGAAAATATGTACTTAGTTCGATATGTTGTCATTTGTACCATTGTTACTCGCAGTGCAGTGGGCAAAAATTTGTCATGTCGAAAAAAAACCAATGAAATGTTCATGCAGTAAAACAACAGTCATTTTGCCGACAGACCAAAAATAGAAGAAACTGAAAGAAAAATATGTACATAAATAAAATAAGCTTTATTGTGTACTCGATACAATCATTTCAAGTAACATAATACACTTAAATACTACTCCTCTTAAAAATAGTACTCAAGAAACGAAACTTATGTTCCCTTTTTTAATTTTCGCAATAACAGGGTGAAATTTGCAAACTTTCATGGAGTGACTCAGACCACGAACCTGAACTTTAATTATAGGACTGACTCCAACATCATCATCTTCCTGCCCTTATCCCATTATTTATGGAGTCGGCGCAACATGGTTTCTATCGAAACTCACATTGCCAAAGTTTTGGCATTTGTTGGTTTTTAAAATCTTTTTCTAGCTGTGAACAAATAAAAGAAACGTGATTATATAAAAGTACACTAAAGCAGACCAAAATTCAAAAAAACTGAACTCACTACCAATATCCTTCGGGTTTTTTAAGAGCCGCATATTCATCGAAGTATTGAGCTATGGTTAACTCTTTTGCAGCAATTAACCTTGACTCTGTGGTCTCTTCCCACTTTTGTGCTACAGCTGTCCAAGGTTCAGAAGAATTTTTGAGCCATAAAAGTTTGTCTTCTGCATCAATCTCTTCAGTTAGTCCGTCTGGTAAACGTACCCTTGGAGATTGAGGTGAAGATCCTCGCGGTACAAAAAAGTAATTGTTTATTTTTGTCACTTCACTGTACTTCCTACCCTACTGTTATAATAAAATAAACCGGTGAAAAGTTTTTTTTTTATAAATTTTAATCTAACTTGTCTTTAAGGCATTATTACATTAACATACACGTCGTTACGCGACTATGATTTGATAGAAATGATCGAATTTTCAAGCTACACAGCCGATTCCTTGTTTATTTTTATCAAGTTACTCGGTCAAAAATAGTATTAGCTTACTCCATTGTTAATTGCCGAGCTGTGCTTATTAACAATAGACAAGTAACTTGTTTGTTTTAAGCAAGGAAAACGGTTATATGCATCGTAGCAAGTTATTTTATTTTAGCCAACTATGATTATGTCTAAAATTAAATGACTTACATATAATTAAATAATAATGTACGCTTGTCTATTTTTAACCAAACTTTGAGTAAACATTAGCTAACTATGATTGTGTGTAAAATTAAATAACTTGCTAATCATGAAATAATAAAGTAGTTTGTCTATTTTTAATCGAAATCTGTAAGGGCAATATTTACCCAGTCTGTAATTTTGAAATAGATAAGTACTATGTTAATAATAGTCAAGAATATTTAGCAATACTTGCTTGTATAATATTAACAAAGCTTTATTGCGCATTTTAAATATGTCTTGATTGAAAGCAGCAGAATAATTTTTAACCGAGCTAAATTGGTACTTTGCTAAAGATTTTTTTTTTTCAGTGAGAGGTCGTGGGTTCGAGTCCCACTCGGGTGAAGAATTTTTTCCATTTCTTTATTAATAATTTTATAAATATTTTTTGTTATAACATGGTAAATGCCTTAAAATATTTCAATCTAGTCTAGTATGTTTACCCTATGGTCTGCAATATGGTTTGAAATAGTTTTTTTTAACATCACAAACATAATATTATTGAGTCAGTACTAACTCAAACCATTACATATCTCGTCGACCGGATTCGAGGAACAATAAATTCGTTGTTAAAAAAATGACAACCTATTTATCAGAAGCTGAAAACGTATCCACAGACGCAGTGTAGCTTAAACGCAGTGAGATATGTTCCAAGGCTAAAGTAGTTTATTTTTAATTTCACCCATCAACTCATTGATATTAGGATTATGGATGACATCTATTAGTCAATTAGTATCTAAGTAGTGATCACGTATTCTGCAAAAGCCAAACAGTATCAATATGACAGCGTAACTTGCGCAATAATATCTGCCTTGAGATGTCAAATTCTTATAAGATTGTACAGTAATACGAATTTCAGTGATTAGAAAATTTTGAACAAGTTTTGCTTTGATATTTCTTTTACTAGATAGCTTCGGGGCTGGAATGACCATCTATGCTATGTATATCTTATATATGCCACTCGGTGTATTTTGGAGTTTGAAATACTGAAATTCAATTATGCTTTGCTTTCTGCCCAGGAACGGAAGTCCATCGTTACAGGATTCCATGTCTTGGTCGGCAGCCAAGTCCAGGATAATCTGTTTATGTTTTAACGGAGCTGACCGCTGTTTTTGTAAAAGTGATAAACTATTAATATTAGGGCTCTGCAATTAATAAAACTGAGAAAACTACTTTAATTTGTTTTATTTAAAGTGAAACGATTGCACAGTAAGAACACAGATCATCGAGAGAAAAAAAAAAAAGTGTCATCTATAGACATACTACGTCAAACGATGGGCAACGATACTGCAGCTATTCAGCCAAGATCAAAATTTTCTATAATTAACACTCCCACTAAAATTTTACATTATAAAGGCCAAAACACATTCTGTGCCAGAATACAACATTATAACAGCTTATTCATTACTTGCTCTCTTAGGAAAACAAACGATTGAGTGGGCAAAGGCTTTGTTAATATATCAGCAAACTGATTCTTACTTGGGACATAAGATATATTTATTAAACCATTCTCCACTTTTTCTCGTATAAAATTGTACTTGACATCTATATGTTTGGTACGTTTGTGGAAAACTGGGTTATTAATTAACTTAATGGCACTCTGATTATCAACATACAGCTTAATACAATCAGATTTTTCACCCAAGTCCAACAACAGTTGCTGTAACCATAGAATTTCCTTTGCAGACTCGCAGGCTGCAACAAACTCTGCTTCGGTGGTAGAGAGAGCAATGGTCTTTTGCTTCTGGCTCAGCCATGTTACTGGTCCACCATTCATTAAGAATATATATCCAGTGGTGGATTTTCGAGTATCAACATCACCTGCAAAATCAGCATCCGAATACCCAATAAGATCATTGCTTTCTCCATACCTAATACAAATATCTTTTGTATTCAATAAATATCTAATCACACGCTTCAATGCATTAACATGTTGTTGACTAGGATTATTAATATACCGACTCAACATGTTCACCACAAATGATATATCAGGTCTGGACACTGAGCATAAAAACAACAGTGAACCAATAGCTTCCCTGTAAGGGAATTTCACAGCAGTTTCCTCCAGATTTCTACATATAACAACATTTGGATCAGCAGGAGTTGATGCAGGATTACATTCACTCATATTAAAAGTTTTAACAATTTGCTCTATATACTCTCGCTGATGTAAACATATACAGTTATCAGACTTTAACACTTCTATACCTACAAAATAGGACAAATTTAATTCCTTAATTTTAAATGCCTGTTTGAGGAAATTAATTATATCTGTAATTATCTTTTTACTTGATGATATTATGAGAGCATCATCAACATATATTATCAGTATAACTTTAACATTTTCAACATTTCTAACATATACACAGTAGTCAGCTTGTGACTGAACAAAACCATATGATTTTAAAAATTCAGTAAACTTTTTGTTCCAACACCTTGATGCCTGTTTTAACCCGTAGAGTGACCTATTCAATTTTAATACATTACTTTTGTCAACAAGCACACCATCAGGAATTTCTAAATAAATTTCTTCTTCAAGGTCCCCATTCAAAAAGGCAGTTTTGACATCAAATTGTTGGATTTCCAAGTTATACTTAGCTGCAATACTAAAAATTATTCTGATTGAATCATACCTTGTGGTAGGGGAAAATATTTGCTGGTAATCAATACCAGGGACTTGATTGAACCCTCGTGCACATAATCGAGCCTTATAACGGTTTACTTTCCCATCATCACCTCTCTTAATGGAAAATATCCACTTGGCTGTGAGTGTTCTCTGTCCAGCTCGCTTCACTGGGGTCCAAGTCTGATTCTCATCATGAGCATTGAGTTCTTCTGTGATGGCCTGCAACCATTCATTCTTCTGCAAACTCTTCATTGCCTCATTAAATGATGATGGTAACACAAATTCCACTAAATTGGCTTCTAAATTCAAATTTCTCCTTGGTCTCAAGTTCATTGGTTCATGTGGAGAATCATCGAGGATCTGTGATGGTTCATAATCAGGATCATCACTACTGCAACTGAGCATACTTTCCTCATCCTCATTCAGTGAGGTCTCATTTAAAGAGTTATCCCTCAGAGCAGGATCCTCTGCTAGTGTGACTTCAGAGTTATCCTGTTGGATATTTTCATCACTTTCTTCTATGAATATCTTTGCTATATTTTGTCTTTGTTCAGGAAATTTATTCTCATCAAAAACAACATTTCTTGATATTTTAATTCGTTTTGTCTTCATGTTGAACATTCTGTAATTGGTATTATCATATCCAACCAATATCATCTTTTCACTCTTTTTATCTAACTTTGTTCTCAATTGATCAGGAATATGTACATACCCCTCACTACCAAATACTCTTACATGATCCAAAATTGGTTTGACTCCATTCCACAACTCTGATGGCGTCTTATCTGATGTTTTGCTAGATGAGGTTCTATTAAGCAAATAAACTGCACAATTTATGGCTTCTGCCCATAAATCCAATGAGATATCACGTGCATACAGCATGGATCGAGCACTTTCTACGATTGTTCTGATATCCCTTTCTGCACGTCCATTTTGCTCTGGGGTATATGGAGCAGTGCATTCATGAACAATTCCTTCTTTACCTATGTAATCTTTAAATACTTTATTAGTGTATTCACTTCCGTTATCTGTATGCAAGGCTTTTACACTGTGCATGTATTTGTTTTTCACAATAGCATTATACTTCTTGAAGTTTTCAAAAGTATCACTCTTATTTCTCATGAAGTACACATGTCTGTAGCTGGTTGCTGCATCCTTGAATAATAAAAAATATCTCATACCTTGTACGGATGCATGGCTCATTGGACCACAGACGTCACTGTACACTAGGTCACCAGGTTGTAGTTCTGCCCTAATTGATTTCTGGAATGGGAACCGAGATTGTTTCCCATAAGCACATGCTTCACATATTAAGTCAGTTTCAGTATCATTTTGAATATTTAAACCTTCAACTATTTTGTTCATACTCATTTTTTTATTTCTTTGAAGTTCAAGTGTCCTAATCTCTCGTGCCACTTTTTTAAATCACTTTTATTTTTCTGCACTAAGTTACATGTGTCAGGGACAATTGTTTCAATGTTCAGTACGTATAAATTATTCAACTTCATTTTCGCAGACATCACAACTTCATTACCATTGTATATTAGAGCACTACTGTCCTTCTTTACTATGGAATAACCTTTTCTTGTTATCATGCCTTCAGAAAATAAATTTCTTCTTAACTTAGGTACATGCAGTACTCCATGTAATATGCTTTGCTCCCAGTGTCCATTGACACATCTTTTTATTGAAACTTTTCCTATTCCACATACTTCTATGGACTCTTTGTTTCCTAATGTCAATGATTTCTGAGTGCAAGTTGTGTATTCTTCAAAAAATTCTTTTTTGTATGTCATATGGGCCGAAGCGCCACTATCCAGGATCCAGGCGTCTTCTTCTGCATCACTACATATATTTGCCTCATCAGCTACATTAAAAGCTAGCATGGTATTCTTATTTTGAGCTAGTTTCTTGTGTACTTTCTTCGGTGCACGACATTCTCTTGCAAAATGTCCCCTTTTTCCGCAGTTATAACATTCGAAACGATGTTTCACAGGTTTCTCTTTGCTCATACTACTTGCACTAGGTTCATTTCTGGTCGCTTCATTCTTCAATTTAGTATTAGCAATTAAAAAAGCCATTTCTTGTTCTTCTTCACAAGTAGTATTAGCTTCCTCATCGAGTAGTCGTGCCGTTAAGTTATTCAAGTTTTGTTGTTTAGGATCCAGCGACATCCATGCTTGCCTAAGTGATCTATATTTAGGAGGCAGAGTTCCTAATATTTTCGTGATTATAGCAGTGTCGCTAATGCTTTCACCACTTTCCTTAAGCTGTTTGGCGAGATTCTCAACCTTTGCAATATGTTGTGCCACATTGTCACTTGGTGACATTTTGTACTGATAAAACCGTTCATGAATTAACATTTTGTTCAATTCACTTTTTTGTTCGTATATGGATTCCAATTTCGACATAATTTCCACGGCGGTTTCACAGTTTTCTATTAGTGTTATTTGATTCAAATCCATTGACGACGTGATAATATACATAGCCATCCCGTCATCTTTAAGCCATTTATTCGCATTTGCTTCTGTTCTCTCTATCGAAATATCGATTCCTTTCGCTTTCAGGGCACATTTGATTTGGAATTTCCACTGCCTGAAGCTTTTTCCGTCGAATTTATCCACACTCAAGGTTCGCTCCATTTTGAGGTTATCCGGCGTGGTTTATTCGAAAATGCAAAATATGATTTCTTCTTTACTGTTTTCTTAATTATTCAGTTTTCAGAGCTTCCTGGGCCCATAACCTATTAATATTAGGGCTCTGCAATTAATAAAACTGAGAAAACTACTTTAATTTGTTTTATTTAAAGTGAAACGATTGCACAGTAAGAACACAGATCATCGAGAGAAAAAAAAAAAAGTGTCATCTATAGACATACTACGTCAAACGATGGGCAACGATACTGCAGCTATTCAGCCAAGATCAAAATTTTCTATAATTAACATAAACCGACAATTGTACATGTATAATATGACATATGTATGTATATTGAAAATAACAATTTTGGTTACTCCATTTACGAAATTATAAATGGACCATCTATGGTTTAATTATTTCTATACAGATTATTACACCCTGTTACACAGGGTGTAATAGAAAAAGGTATGTTAAGCGAAAAGCTATGTAGATAGCCCACAACAGATAACCTATTTCCAATATTTGAGACTCGAAATCACATGTTTATTTTTTAAGATTGTATGATGATCATTCCTGAGTTGTGTAGGAATTCTTCACACTATCTGGAAAAATTGACATGTGATTTCGAGCCTGAAATTTTGTGGGTAGGTTCCTTTTAGTTAGCTATTTACATAGCTTTTCGCTTAACATACACCCTATATAAAAGAAGTGTCACATAATTTTTATTATTTAATAATTTATTTAATTAATAGCTACTTGTAATATTTTTTTCATACACAATCTTGCAGAAGTAATTTTACAGAAATGGCTCTATCGAATAGCATTGATTTTGCTAATGTTAGCGTTTGACAGGAAACAGTATAAAAATCAAACTACTAGAGCACGCAGACAATAAATGTACCATATTGACGTTTAAAATGTTGTCTACCATTGTATAACCTGCCAGCACCCAATATTCACAGTTCACTTTACTGCCGGAGGGCAACAATTGATCGCTCGTAAAACAAATTGCATTAGACGCATACAATGCTCCACATGGACTTCATTGGACTGACGAATGACTATGAAATGCGATGTGAATACCCTTAAATTTCTACTGGGTATGGCGGAAATGGGAACAAAATTTAGTGTCATACTAGTGGATGTCAGCAACTTCGCTCGCAAGTTAAGTGTCATTTATTGAGATGATTATTTTTTTATAATAAATTTCTCTGTACATACTCAATTATTTACTTATTACACTAGAATTAATTAAATTGGTCAGAAATGGCACCATGTGGTTCAAGCGACCCATGGTGCTCTGCCTACACCGTAAGGGATAAAGGCGTGATCATATGTATGTACACTAGAATAATTAGTAACCACTCATCACATTATAACAAAAACATGTTTAATCTAAATATTGTGTATAATTTTGCTAAAATTCCATATTTCCCTGTCAAATTTCTAATAAACAGATTTTAACTTTACTCGCGGTTTTGTAATATACTGTCAGAATTTATATAGAAGTAACCTAATCAGTATTACCTACTCTCATGATTAAATCAAATCTAATTATACCTCTTAAGCCCAAATGCGACAAGCCGATTAGGCTCTAAAGCGTGCCAAAGAAATACACAATACCTACATACACACTCGAAAAACATAATACTTCTGGCAAAGTCGAGTAAAAAAGTAGTAATAGAGAGTGCAGGTGTTTACTAATTAATTCGATGAATGCCGAAAATAATGAGCTTAAAAATAAACATGCAGCCAGACACTAAGCAGACTTGCACATCCCTGGAATCGAACATGTAACCATTCTACTGTGGGTGACTACTGCCAATTTTTGCGAGAAATCTCGAAATAGAAGGTCACTTTAGTGTTAATTGTTTTCCGGAAAAAGTAATTAAAATTATTTCTCTGCCAGACTTTTCGACGTGTTTCTTTGTTTTAAGATTTTTAGTATTGGTGATTAGTTTGAATTTAACCTTTTCTATATTTTAATTGGGTTAGTAAACTTGGCTGAAATGTGCAAACAAGTAGTTTAAATTCTAATTTTTTTTTCTATTTTTTTTAAGAATATTTTCTTCTATTGTATGAATGGATGTCATCTCTCTTACCAACATACGTGAAGTTTGTCAACTGTAATGTTTGAGAAGGTACCTCTTTAATTCATATGTCGACCTATGATTACATAAACTGATTATTTTATTATTATTATCCTAATGCTAAAGGTACAGATAAGATATTATAAAATATCTTTAACTAACGATCTATAGAACTTCTATGAAATATAATTAATGGCTATAAAAATAAATCTAGCACAATATCGAAATAAATTAAATATTGAGAAACCATATCGAAATATTCAAATAGAAACCAACGTCCCAACATAAGTAATGATGTCTTACATAAACCATAAAAATGAAATCATCAATCAGAATAATAATAATATACCGCAGATTATATTCGATATTAAGTTAAATAAATGTGAATGCAGAAGGCCTATGGTAATTACTAGAAAATTATTCTTTGGCAACTGTGTACTGTCGCAACCGAAAGTGTTTGTGGCTTGCCCTTCACTTAGAATATTTTTGAATGAAAATAAAAATATGCAAGGAAAAACCTAAACTGAGTAAATAGAATTAAGATTAGCTTCTAATCTTATTAATGAAAAATGTTTATTGTAGCTTTTAGATATCTATGTAGAATAATTTTCTGAAGAAAAATGTGTAGTTTCAATATTGTTATTTCGACTGCCTAGTATCTGTAGACTGCTAATATGGAATAAAATGAACTCTGGGACTACTTTTGTTGTAATATAATTCAATAACAACAACTGATTTGAATATTGAAATAATGTGATGATTCTCTAAATTATCAAAGTTATGTTATAAAATATTTATATCTGAAAAATTCGAGTTAACTTGTGTAGTCCTACTCTACTTGAGTTAGAATATTATTCGACGGTATCACTATTAATATACGATAATTTAATAATTAAATGCGCCATTATCAGAAGTCTTGACATATTTGTTGGTTTATAATGCAAACTCGCTAACGCTTCTGTCCGTGCTTGTACTAGTAATACAAATGGCCCGTTCCTCCAGTAGAATATTTAAATTAACAATAATGACAGTCATCAGTAGCCGCATCTCGTTTGCCTGATTTGACAATTGTACGCTAGTATATTATACAATTTTGTACAATTTGTAGAGCATAGCTTCTGTACCGTGAATATTGATGGAAATTTCGATTTGTTTTGACCGAAACACCGTTAGTTTAGAGAAACACCAAATGTTGTTACTGCAATTATTATTTATTTCAAATGTACTTATTTACAGGAAAATTATAGAAATTATTAAAAATATAAAATTTTGCAAAATTAACAGATTCTTTTTCTTCTTCTTTCTTGCAAAAAAAATATTTACGAAACGCTGTTGGCTTCACCGTTTGACCGCGGAGGTTGGTTGCTGAAATACCTTATATGCTTGACGCGAGAACGTAATAAAAGACATTTAAAAAAAATTGTATTTCTGTAAGCAGTGATTTCATTTACAGTTGTTGTGTTTACCTATCGAATGGTCGACGTCGCCGTCGTAGTTTTATTTGAGAGTGTATTGATTTCTTTAAGTCTATGTACTGACATAGATTATTATAAAACTGTGATTTTGTGAACACAGCCGTGTATGTATGTACCTATAGTACGTTTGTATATGTATAAATCGTAATAATGTAAAATCTCGACAGGCTCGGCCAGTTTTGGTAAACATTGGCTCCGAAACAGATAAAACTTAGAAGAGCATACAATAATAATAGAGTTAAATATTTGCAAAAGAAACAATATTATTTTAGTTCGGCAACGTCCGGGCACCACAATTTGTAGTCGATATGGGTACGTTTGTCATAGACTAGGCATATTGTAGGTAGCAAAGGTAAATTTTACGCTCTAATAAATACCTATTTTAATTTGTATACGATATAGTAAAAAAAAATTATATGTATGAAAAAGCATTTTATTGAAGTCCCATCGCATGACATGATCCATTATTATCGTAAATCGATCGTTGATTTACATGAAAAATGGAGAGTGGAGAAGTGGCGCAGGTAATAAAGAAAGGCTAAACAGAAGTTCAGAAGAGGGAGATCAAACTAAACTGTAATAAATTATAGCTACATAATAAATCACATTGTTATTGGTATATGAACTGCTTCTTCTAATATGTAGTTTATGCATTTTTTCTGCATCTTTTACATGAATTTTTTAAAAAAAAGGTCACATCTGCACTTTAGTCTGTGACCCGTCCGTAGTCGGGTCACGTAGCACCGACCGCCGTAAGCTCAGTTAGAGCGATGCATAAAAAAAGCAAGCTTTGAAGTTCGCAATTCAAATATACGATATATCGGCAAAGTCCGATATGACGGTAGCTTGGCCAATGAAAATTGCGGGATTTGAAGTTTTGATTTAAATTTTTTCATTTGTTTCTTTCGCTCGTATGAATTTCAAACTCATTTATTAATAGTTTAAAAGGATGTCGATCGAAATTCATGGACCAAAAAAAAAACAGAATATAAAGCTTGATATTTTTGTTCTATATTGTAATAAATGCGAGGTGGACGGACGACCTGGCCAAGATCGCGGGCGTCAGTTGGATGCAGGCTGCTTCCGACCGGTCGGAGTGGAGGTTGTTGGGGGAGGCCTATGTCCGACAGTGGACTTCTCAGGGCTGTAAATGATGATGATTGTTGATAATTGCCTGTGTTGATGCGGGGCTTTACTAATACATCAGCTGCATCTTCTTGCCTGCATGTCGACTAAGGAGCTCCAGGGGTGTTACCGTAGACGATGAGGTAGCAAATACTGATCATGAACAGACCCTGCTATATTTAACGTAACTGCAAAGTTAATGATCCTGTTGCTCCAGCTAAACTTTATTGGGAGCGCGGCTTTGGAATTAAGTTTCACTTCATCTCTTGCAAATCTCACTCGTTTTAACATGGCGTCCTAAATATTTCCGATTACGCCAAACCTCAACATGAGGTACTAGAGTTTGTTTTATAGTATAACTATGGAAATTCCTATGCTTATTTCGGAATAAACATTTTTTTGAATTCCTTGAAACAGAAAAAATAGTCATACATATGTAACTAACGCCATCATCCATCGGAACTATACAGTGAAACGCACTATACAATCAAAATATGTATGCTACAAAAAAGCGGTGATAGCCCAGTGGTTGAGACGTGCACCTTCCAAGCGGGAGGCGTAAGTTCGATCCCAGTCACGGGCCTGTACCAATGAATTTATTTCATGTACAGATTTTAATGTTGCAAAATTGTCACTTAGCTCCTGCCTCGGCAAGCACGTAAAACCGTTGGTCATGCGCCTGATCTCTCTCCGGTCGTGTCGGCTTTCTGTCCCATCGGACTATGAGGGTAACGGAATAAAATATGGATGTTTATATACTTATCTATGTATTTATATACCGTTGCTTAGTACCCACGACACAAGACCTTATGGATCTTAATGTGGGACTAAGTTAATGTGTTGTGAAGTGTAAAAAAAAAAAAAAAAAAAAAAAAAAAAAAATAGAGAGTGCATCTGTGTTTTCGCACACACTTGTGCACTATAATATCTCCTGCGTACCTGGCCAATCTCCGCAGAGATTGGTCGCCTTGGCCGAAATAGGGTCGGAGATCATCATCACGTATGCTACAATACCTCTATACCACTTACTTCATCCGAGTTAAGTGACCCGATAGCTCAGTTAGTTAGAGCGATGCACGGAATGCGAGAGGTCGTGAGTTCAAATCTCACTCGGGTGAAAAAAAAACATACATACATAAACATATAATCACGCCTTTATCCCTTACGGGGTAGGCAGAGCACCAGGGGCCGATAGAACCACTTCTGACCAATTTTGAGGGTATAGTTGAGATGTACAAGTTCGGTTAGTAGTGACAGGTGGTCAGCCCATCGCCTACAAAACACCAAGACCCTCTTGTCCCTCTACTGACTTGTACAGTACGCCCGGGAAGAGAAGCAGCTGTAGTATTATAGTATTTTTAATTTTCTTATTAATATTTACACTTACTTGTTATTCGAAGGGACAAAATCGCGGACTATATCAATGAGAATATAGTTGATAAATTACTGGGTGCCCGGCAAAAGACGTCGCCATTCATCACTACTAGTTGCGGCAACAGCGCTATTTTTAATAGAAAATATTGGCAAGATAAGAAAATTGTGTACATATTTCAAAGTATTACTATTCTGTATTATGGACGGTTGTTACATTGGACAAACAAAGTTTGTGATAGTGTAAATTAATATTTGTATGTATGTAACCACTTTACTTATTTCAACTTAGGAATTCGGGTATTTTCTCAGGCGATAAGTTGGCAACTTGTCACTGATTTATATCTGTCCTCGCTATGCTAAACCTAGCTCTGGGAACTTCGTTACGACCCTGCAGTTCATTCTGGCAACCCCATTTCGGGAACACAGCTATTTGTAAATGTATACAGGGTGTTTGTGACAGCCAGGCAAATATTGATACCATGACTTCAGACCATGATTCTGAGCCGGAAAACACTGAAAATTTTCCGCCGTTTTCTTAATATTTTAAGGAAAAAAATAGTTTAGTTCGTTTAATTAGGCCTTAGATAAAGATGTAAAAATAAAATTTTAACCAAAATATGATTTTCAAAAAAAAAGTTGCCCTCATAAAAGATCACTTTACTGATCAACCCTAATGGAGAGTCACAAGTGATCCAAAAAAAGAAATGTGTCACACAATAACCAATGAGCCCATTTAATTAGTCACAGGATAGCAGAACAGTCCGATACAATTGGCGCGGAGAGCAAAGATTACTGATAATCAAATCAATACATTTCCTGCGAGTAATAACACTGTCGTATAGCTCAACACAATAGAACTTGTTCAGCATTTCAGTATTTGCCCCTGGCTGTCACACACATCCTGTGTTGGCGCGTGGCGCCTTCGACAGCTACTTTATTTAAGAATTATGGGTCCAGGGACTTACCCCAAATTGCTGCAACCTCCTCTTGTCCACGTCCCGGCACGGATATGTCGCACTTAGTACATTGGTTGTATTGGTTTATGGTGGAACGACCTCGCTCTCGCAGAGCCATTTTTTGACTGAATTTAACTAACTGATTGTCAAATTATTTTTATTTTTAATAAAGTTTTGGCCCTGGACCAGGCCTAAACACCCTGTATATATAACTTATGTGCAATGAACAATTCTAGAACTTGAAGTTGCGATGAGAAACCAGCTGCTGCTCTCATACATCAGCCTATTGCAGTCCACTACTGGACGTAGGCCTCCCCCAGGGCACACCACAAGGTTACTGCCATAGGGTGATTTTTTGCTCATAGTCACCACGCTACTAGGCAGGTGGGTTGGAGACCGCAATGTGATTTTCGGTTCAATTCTATTTACACCTATTTATCCTTTTTGGTAACCATAACAGAAATACTGGTGCAGTATTTAGTAGGGTAATTACTCGTATACCAATAACTCATCAAGTCAACTACCATAAACAATATATTATTTCCTTTTGTGTGTTCTTTACGAAATAACATTTAACAACTTATTTATTTTTGAATGTTAATTTATTACTTACTTGAACTGTCTGCAAATATTTGGTGTCGTAATCTCAAGGATTTGCAAATCGCACTTTAGTAGCATACTACAGATGTAGATATAAGTAGATGGATAAATATACGCTGATTGACAGAACCTCAATTACTTAAAGAAAACACAGCACAGCGTAAAAATTTTCACCCAGTGTCACGACTAAGAGAACACTTCTTAAGTTTAAATGCTACGAGCCGTTTAGACATGCCAAAAAAATGTACATAAGTACAGATCTCTTACACACATAATATAAACATAAACCACCTAGGCACAGTCGGGTAATATAGATAAGATAGTAATGCGTTGATCAGACACCGATTCGTTTAGATTATAAGCTTTCTTCCGAGTTGAGGCAAATATGTAAGTAATCACTTTTACGCCGTGCCGCCATGTTTGAAAATGGCATCAAAAATAATAGGGTAGGCTTATGTTCAGCAGTGATCCTAAAAAATAAAGCAACGTACAGTGGTGATATTCAGTAACAAATCAGGTACCTGATATTACTATTATCGGAAACTATTACCATATTCTTAAAGGTAAAATAATTTTTTTCTGTTACGTGTATTTATGACGAGGATTTGTATGAAAAAATTAGGGAAAAAAAGTCAAACGGCATGACAGGAATTAACCGCTCTAAACAAAAGTCTATCTATAGGTACATATATCTGAGTAAACATAATTAAAATAACCCACTTCTTATTTGGCATTGACATTGTGGGCTAAATTCGTTGCCTTGTACGACTGCGTTTACGATCCCGCAAATTTGCCAGATACGTGCAATGCTAATTGTTTGGTTTAAATATAAATGTGAGACGCTATTGGGACCTTGGAAAGATGCAATAAATACGCGCACGAATAAGCGGGAGTTTTTGTAAAAGTTATTATCTGACATTAAAATTAATAAAAGATGGTAGACGTGAAGTTTAGGAATTAGTTCAAGTTTGGGAATACCTCCATGCTACAGAGAAAATGTAGATCACAATGAGAAATAGGTCTATGTATACAGGGTGTTTGTGACAATATTTATATGGTGACTTCAGACCATGATTCTGAGATGAAAACCAGTGAAAATTTTCGCGGGAAAAATCCGAATTTTTCCGATTTTTTTTTTTACATTTTTAGAAAATATAGTGGGGTTCGTTTAAGTAGGCCTCAAATAATGACTTATAGAAACTAAATTTTAACCTATGGATAATTTAAAAAAAAAAAGTTGCTCTCAAAAAAGTTCAATCACAATAACAATTACAGTGTTACAGTTGAGAGTGTGATGACCTGCCTATACGTCAGCTGCATCTGCTCCCGTATATGTCGTACCTCATTATTTTACCTAGGTTGATAACCTGCCGGTTTTCCCATTATACCTATATACCTACCTATATATGTATCTATATATTCTGTATGTACTCGTACACTTACGATTCATACGTATATTTCATAATGGTTGAAGTTCACTTACGTTATTGAGAAGTGTAATAATAGCTTAGATCTACAAGTAAATAATATTGTTAAATTTACCTCAGCACACATGGTGTTATTACACACTACTTAAAAATTACATAAAATCTGGTTTTTTAGCCTAAATAATGTTTAAATTCTTTTGTAACAAAACTGACAGGGTAATCGATCACCCGTGGTACGACTAACAGTAGGTAGATCATAATTGTATAAAAATCAGACTTCGTCTGCGCGTTTGTCATAGTTCATATTCATAGAGAAAATTAGTTCTCCCAAAATTGCTTTGTAAAAATAGTAAAAGCCTAGCATAGACCAAATAAAGTCAGCATACGTCACATAGGTAATATTTTAGTCACTTCAACATTTCCTAATAAGTAACTTAGCGACCGAACTTTTTTTACAATACGGTGGGTAGTTTAAGAAAAAATGCTGCATTTTTAAAACGACTACCGTCAACAAGAACTTGTGATCAATCGTGAGTTGGCCGCCGCCCGCGCCGCGCTATTCGCTCCCAATGCGAATTCAAACATTTATTTTTGTAGAGTTGAGTGATGTTAGTGAATTTTGAGAATCTTTTTTGATAATTATTGTTACTATAAAGACTATTAATCGAAAGCTGAAAGGGATATTCGAATTAAAAGTAGGAGCGCATTTGAAAGGTCAGTAATATAATTATTAGCTTTCATGATAATATTTTGTTTGAAAATTTTTGGGATATTTTGGTTATTGCTTTGAAGTTTTTCCATATAAGTATTATATTATTACGTTTTTATATAATTAGTAATTAATTACTTTAAATTAGTGCACCAAGGTCATAAAAAGTATAAATTAAGCTGTTGAAATTGCAGCGGTAATAAGAGTGCTTACTTAATTTACAGTTCGAGATAAAAAGTGTAAAGGGTAATATAATCAATATAAATACTTCCTACATTTTGTAACAAATAACACAAATTATCATAATGAAAATCAAGTACAAGATCAATGACCTTCCAGAGTGCCTAGAATTATCGTTGTCGCAACACTGCCACGTGATTTGACGATCGCGCGAAAATTAAGACATTCTATTGGATCAAGCGATCTATTGATTCGATGGCGATGATTACTTTCTCTAAATCCCCAGTAGTCAGATAATTTATTTATTTCATCATCATCATCAGCCTATTGCAGTCCACTGCTGGACGTAGGCCTCCCCCAGGGCACGCCACAAGCTGCCATGGGGGGTGTTTGCCCATAATCACCACGCTGGGCAGGCGGGTTGGTGACCGCAGTTTGTATTTTGGACTATGTTGTGAACACGGGAGGCGCTGCTGCCCACCTCCCGGAAACCCTTAATCGCCTCGTACGATACCCACGGGCAGATATGGGGTGGTACGAATTCTATTCTGCCGGCACCACGCGGCTTATAATTTATTTATTTATTCTTTGTTAATTACAAAAACTTATAATTATGTAGATACAACGCCCCACAAAACTGCTTGCGTCGTTCGACTATGGGATCCAGGGTCTATAGTATTCCTTGCATATTATCTAGTACTTCGCGAATCCATCAGCTGTCTTAGTTACATCATATTTTGTAGCCCTTAATACTTCACCATTAGGTTGTGTTTGGGTTGCGCTTCTAGCAAGTTAATATTAAGATTTCTGTAACCATTGATATTAAAAGTTAATAGTGATTCATAGTGGACAGTATGGTCAATTCCGGCAGTCACACTTAAACCTTAACGTAAAATTAGTTCTACTTGTCCTTTTCTCTCTCAGCCATTTATGTTAAGAACAGAGAGAGATAGACCTGACTAAGATTAGGTTTAGGTTTAAGTGTGACTGCCGGTATTGACCCTAGTGTTTGGGAACTGTGTGGATGGAACTTTCATAAATAACAATTTAACTATGTACCTTTACAACTTATTGACAGTGCTAAAGAAAAAAAAGAGAAAAGCCGACAAGTGCGAGTTGAACTCGCGTGAAGAGGGTTCCGTACGATGTTACCTATCATGTTTTTTTAAATCTGACAAAAAGTTGGTACGCACAATATTGAGTGATTTACCATGTTATTTTAATATCATGGACTTCTTATAGGTTTTCCTATAATCTATAAGGAGAAAACTAATTTCTGTATTTTTTTCATAATTTTAGGTTCAGTAGTTTCGGAGATAAGGGGGGGGGAATGGTCAATTTTCGTCTATTTTCTTGAATAACTTGGAAACTATTTATTTTAAAATTACAAAAAAATACATTTAAGATCTTCTCAACAAGACCTTTCATTTGATATGCCACACGATGCAGTTTTCAGAATTTTTTTTTAAATTTTCCCCTTCCCCCCATAAATGATCCCCCATATACAGATTTCATCTGCTCACGTCACACCTTTGTGTTTGGGTCACAGGAATTGATATGTGTACCAAATTTCAACTTAATCGGTCTAATAGATTCGGAAATAATTGACTGTAAGCGACGGACGGACAGACACACGAGTGATCCTATAAGGGTTCCGTTTTTGTATTCAGACGTACGGAACCCTAAAAATTAAATAAAGATTTCATGCACATTACTGGAACAATATGAATATCATATTAAACGTCTAATTTCTTTATTATAAAAAAAATCTGAAATAATTATTTTTAACCAACTCGAATTATTTGCCATTGTTTAAATAATTTAAGTTGGTTAAAAATAGTTATTTCAGATTTTTAAAAAATTAATACAGGATATAGTATATTGTGTGTGTAGTGTTTCTTTGAACGTTTTTTAGTCAACCAACAGATATAATCGGACACATCTACAGTTTCCATTATCCATGGTTCCCAACTATAATTGCAATCAAGTGTACATTTTCCCTGGGCCCAGCTAAATGCGGTTGCAAGACGTATATTTATGAAACAGTTTGTGGCAGTCACAAATTTACTGTTGAATTTTTGAACAGCTCTAGATTTTGAAAGCGACTCGGCGTAATTTCATATTTGGTTGTCAATGGTTAGTTTTTGTACTTTATTGATAGTTTTATTGGTGGTTGGTGATAATGGTTTTCTTTTCTTTTTAGTTGATGTTTATAGGTTTTCTTTTTTATATTATAAAAAGTGAAAATATGAATTTTCTACAACTACTACAATAATTTTTATCAATGATACGTTACGCCGAGAAATAGTCTTCGCGTAGATAGGTAGTTTCTCGATATGTCCTTTCTCAGAATGTCTTTTCTCAAAAAGTCTTTTTTCTGAAAATGTATAAATAATAAATGATATAATGTTTACATATCTACCTACATTTATGTGGATCCCTAATACCTAGTCTGAAATACTCGCAATTATATCAAACGTGGGCCTATTACTAGTACAATATTATAATTGATAGTTTCATTCGTTTCCATCGCTAAGTTAGAATTTTTTTAATAAAACTTTTCTATTTTCCATAAGTAGTGCAATTTGACTAAACAGATCAATAGGCAAGAACTACTGCTGCATAGTTAACGAGTACGTCGAGTCGGCTCTATTAGTAGGCAAGGCAGTCTTTTTGATGCGAGTAACTACTTAATGCTCCTTGAGGTTATGGTTCGAGTTGTAGGCTTTTAAGGGTTTCGACTTTTCACCAGTTGATAAAACTTGCACACTTCTCAGGTTTAATCTTAATATAGTTTTCATATTTTTTAATGTGGAAATGGCCGTTAAGAGTATGTGAATTGGGAATTTGGCCTTTCTTTTTGATTAATGTAATCGACCCATTTGCATATACTAGATTAAAATAATCGACCCATTTACATATACTATGTAGTATAGGTATATTAAGTCGGTTCGATGTAGACTTAAAAAAATAGTAGCGTCACATTTTGTACCATACCCACTAGCCAGCTACTATTTAATGAGTATCTAATGCCCTGTAGCATGTGGAACACACTTATTTATTTATATTGATTGCCTGTGATCGAGTGAATAGACTGATGCAGATGTCTGCCTTAAAGGACTATCAATGCGAATATTAATTTATTTCTAGGGTACAAATATAACTAAGTCAGATTAATCATTTTAATTTACTTATACAGATATAGATCTCACGTTTACATGAATGTATGTCTCGCTCACGGACGTAGCCTTTTGAACCATAATCTCCATCTCCCATTCGCAAAAAGGACCACATCCCAGATTAACCATTCTTAGGTCGCCCACTTCCCGCAATGTCCACTTTTTCAGATTTACCACTTCCTACGTTGTACACTTCCTGTGACGATATATGTATGTCCAGTAGCAACACTAAAAATATTTGATTTGGTATGTGCGTTGATAATTAGTCAGCTTTGTGTTATAGATTACATTGGCCTAAGCCAAAGCCTTAATTGTAATTTAGATAATGCTTGACCAGTTGATTCTTTACAATATTAGTAGTCTCTGAGTCTATTTTACCACACTTTTCAATATGGCTATCTTTTGCATCTTTTGATATTATTGTTATCTACTTTCCATTAGGAATGAACTAGAAATTCCACTTAAAATTCACTTAAGATTCGATTAGAAATACAACGAGTCCTAGAGCTTACCCCAACTAGACCTTTGAATTATTATTTAATACAGTCTTGTGATCGACTTTTAGTTTTAATTATAGTATCTCTATTATGACATGGCTGTGTTCCCGTAGTGGGGTATCTACCCGGAACTGAAGTACCTACCTATATAATACAAGAGATAACCGTCTTTTTGGTCACAGTCGACTAAAAATCGCCCTGTGTCTTTATAGTATACTAATGGACGCCCGCGACTCCGTCCGCGTGGACTACAGAAAAAACAAAATATCGAAATTATCCGAGATAATGTATTCCTGAAAACTTCATCGAAACCGGTTCAACAGTTTCTGAGATTAGCGTGCACAAACGCACAGACAAACAGACAAAAATTCCAAAAATCATTCTTTTGGTTAGTTACTATTGCGTTGATAAAAGCCTAAAACTGCATCGAAATCGGTTCAGCCGTTTCTGAGATTAGCCGAAAACGACAAACAGACAAACCGACAGACAAAAATTCCAAAAAATCATCGTTTTGGGTTCTAAAAGGTCTCCTATGATATTTTTTCTCATATATCTTCCATGTGCAGACAGCGATCCGTTACATTTTTATTATATGTATAGATATATAGCCGCGTGGTGCCGGCAGAGTAGAATCCGTACCACCCCATGTCTGCACGTGGGTATCGTACGAGGCGATTAAGGGTTCCCGGGAGGTGGGCAGCAGCGCCTCCCATGTTGACAACATAGTCCAAAATACAAACTGCGGTCACTAACCCGTCTGCCCAGCGTGGTGACTATGGGCGAATACCCCTCATGGCAGTCTTGTGGCGTGCCCTGGGGGAGGCCTACGTCCAGTAGTGGACTGCAATAGGCTGATGATGATGATGATGATGATGATAGATATATAGAATATAGATTTTTACTAGGAATAATAATTATTTATATGGAGTAATAGACATCTTTGCAATTAAATGTTTAGAAATCTTTCGGAAAGTTAAAGGATATACCGGCACCCATTAATTCGCTCTGAAAGCTTAGCTAAATCGAATTTCCAGTCACCCTGTGTATCTAGCACAGTTTCGCGATAAGGTATCATGGAGGAAGGACAAAGATAAGGTGGCTTAGCAAAACTTGTTCATTTGACAAGTCCGCAAAGAGCGAGCATCCTCGCGAGGGCAATTGCCACGCGGAGCAATCGCAGTGCGAGGGATCTCCCTCTGTGTGAAGGTCTGAACGTGTCGATAATGCTCGAGCGAGACATGAAACAAAATACACGAGCACCTTAGAGCAAAACAATCGATGGCTCGGGTGCTCGGTCACTCGGCCGCAACAGCGATTGCCTCGCAAGGCTGCTCGCTCTGTGGAAATTCGCCAATCGGTTCATATTGCCTAGGTATCGATGGTTTCTTAATTATAGTATTATTGCTTCGTGATTCGTTATCATGCTTCCTTCTATAGCGGTTATATGATTGCGTGTTTTACTAAAGTTAAAACGCTCTGAGGCCAATTCCTATCGGTTGATAGCAGTTTGTTAGATTCCTGTAGGTATCATGAGTATTAGATATGATTTAGGGGACACAGGAACATAAATACCTAAGTCAAGACATAGAGACCTGGCACCTAATTCTAGTAATTATATCTAAACGTCTACCAGAATTGGTCGATGTTTGTTGATGGCATGTTCTTCCTTCGCGTAGGAAACGATCGGAGTAGTGTCTGTTTCACACGTAAACTGCCAAACGCCCGGACCTTTTATCGAAATTTCCTAACAAATATCCGTGTTTGCCTCGAACGGCGCGTTTCCTCCAGTTATGAAGGTATCTATACCTACGTACCTTACCTGAATACAAGATAGATAAATAGAGATACGTGTTGTTTTGCAGTGTTGCTGAACTGAGTACATACATACCTTCAAGGCTGTGTGAAACTACTGAGCCTAATTAAGTAATTTAATAGAATAAAAATTTAGTAATTTAATGTAAATTTAGTCCTACCTGTCCTTTTCTCTCTCAGCCATTTATGTTAAGGACGGAGAGAGATAGACCTCTCTAAGATTAGGTTTAGGTTTAAGTGTGACTGCCGGAATCGACCCTAATTGTAACTCTTCACGCAAGCTCAACTCGCGCTTGACCGAGTTTTTCATTATATAGTGAGAATTTTCCCCAGCTAATGAAAAATGCATAGTTCCAGTCAGCTAAGTGTACAACTAACACGTAATGTAGTTCAATGACCTAAATTATAATTGATCCTTCCTTCTAATACAGTTATATAGGTAGGTTTGTTTTGCATATACACAATATATAGGTAATGTAAACTTAGCATGGTTACATATCAATTTAAATATTCTTCAGCCTATTGCAGTCCACTACTGGACGTAGGCCTTCCCCAGGGCACGCCACAAGGCTACTGTCACAGGGGGGTTTAGCCCATAGTCACCACGCGGGCAGGGGCGGGTTGGTGACCGCAGTGTTATTTTCGGACTATATTGTCAGTACGGGAGGCGCTGCTGCCAACCTCCCGGAAACCCTTAATCGCCTCGTACGATACCCACGGGCAGGCAGGTGTGGTACAAACTCTACTCTGCCGGCACCACGCGGCAAATTAAATGAAATGGTTAAGGTTAATTTATTGGATTATTCATTCAACGTCTAACATTATTTTGTTGTCATGAATAATGTTTAAATCCTAATGTGCGTCGTCTTGTCCCTTATACGGTCTTAGGGACAAGACGACTACCCGTCTGTGTTCCCGAAAAGGGCTAGTACCTACTGCAATATCATGAGGCAGATCCTGAAGCCACGTTTAACATTTAGAGGGGCCACCTCAATGATCAGTAAATTCGTCAAACTATCTCCCTGATTTCCCAGGTCGACTCTTATGACGTGCACAGAAGGAGATGTACCTGATTAATCTTAGCAGTGAAGCGCCGCATCAGTATAGGATAGCATTGACATCTCAATCTTTGAAAACCAGGATTTGAGGAAGAAATACCAGGAGATTTCGATTAAAACCTATACCAGGATATACATGTGCGAGCCCAGTGACAATACGATTGGAGGGAGTTAGTGGCGTGCGAATTTCAAAACATACGTTTTTAAAGCATTCAGTGCTGGTGACTACGTATTTGCTTCTTTTAGGCTTTCTAGAGGTGCCGCTAACGCTTATTTGCCCGATGTCGGCACCCTTAGAAAATGTGCCGACAGCGTATATCTCAGGACTTCAAAAACTAGGCCGATGCTTAAAAACTATCCAGGACACCCCCAAAAGCAAGACATGCCCTGGGAAAACAGGACGGTTGGCAACCCTAGTATAGGACCAACTATAAACATCATCATCATCATTTACAGCCCTGAGAAGTCCACTGTTGGACATAGGCCTCCCCCAACAACCTCCACTCCGACCGGTCGGAAGCAGCCTGCATCCAACCATCAACATATACGTACTATATTATTTGCAAACACATTCAAAAAACATAGTTATTAATACATTTTAATACATCGGCCAGTGGTTATTTTACGATGATATCCGCACTATAAAATTCAAAAATTGAAATTCAGTAGATGCCTATGACCGGGTTTGATCGTTCGACCTTAGATGAAGCACGCAAGCTGAACAAGAATTCAGTATTTCCAGATCATTTTTATGTTTCGAAATACCCGGGAAAGCTATCAGCTTAGGTACTATAATGAGGCTAAAGTGCTCGAAAATGAAATGACAAAAACTACCCCCTACGAGTACCTAATAAAATGTTAATGATTTTTTAAAATCTGTATTGTTAAAAAGTGATAAATACTGACAAGCAGCAGTTATTTTTTAATATGACGTGTCTCCTAAAATGTATGATCACATTTTTTTAAACCTCTCTAGAGCGAAAAAGAATTCTTATTTTGTAGTCTTGTATATTTTCGTAGCAAAAGTCCGCATGGACTATATCCGAATAAAAAGAAGCATATTTCCTATCTAGTTTAAGACTATCTGTGTACCAAATTTCTTTAAAATTGGTTTAGTAATTTTGGTGTGAAGGGTACATACTTAACAAAAATACAAACTTGCTTTCACATTTTCAATATTAGTTTGGGTCTTTTCTTATTATATTGATTACCGTTTTTGCATCCAAAAACATCGAATGGCCAGGTCATCGATCAGCTAATAAGATATCACGGATTATGTGAGAAGTGCATAAACCCTCCGAGGGTCAATATCCCTGAGGTCAGTGTTATAATTTGAGAGATTGCAAACTGGGGACCTGAGGTCATTGGTGACATGATCGGTTAGTTAAATAACAGCTACTTTTGGGAATATTATCTTGCTCAAAAAATAATATTAAACTATTTACATATACATACTTGTACATCTCAACTATACCCTCAAAATTGGTCAGAAGTGACACCATTTGGTTCTATCGGCCCTACCCCGTAAGAGATACAGGCGTGGTTATATGTATGTATGTATTTCCATATAGTATCTTAACGCTAATCTAAAATTAATTATAAGATCATGTGTGTCACATGAATCTACTCAGTATCAGTGGCATTGTGCGCGAATTCGATTCATACCTTTATTATACATAAGTTACATACAAATTGTATTGCACCGCAAATGTACCTATCAAACGTTTGCCGTTAGGCTTGATTAGTTGTCATAATCTTTGATTTTATCATACATATGAGGTAACTAAATGGGGAAGGCCTATGTCCAGCAGTGGAAATGATGATGATGATGATGATGAGGTAACGGAAAAACCTAAGCCTTGTCAAAGCTTAGTTTTGTGTTTTAAAATCTTCAATATCTACCTGTCCGTCTGGCTATATGTCTTCATTCTAAAAAAGCTGGACGGATTCTAATAAAATACTAATTCTAATGTATCCTGGTGTATGCGAAATCTGGAAAAGAAGTTGGGGAAAATTGTTATCGGGAATCATTGCTAATCTTTCAAAATTATTTCAATCTAGGCATTGAATTGTAGCAGGATAATAAATTATAAACGTCCTCAATCAGTACCCCTGGTATGAACCGAAAAAAAAAATCTATAAAACCAAATAAAACTGCATCTGAATAGGCACAGGCGAGCTCCAAAGCCGCGCGGCTCAGCGCAGCGACCCGATCAAGGTTGGTGCTAACGAACTGTGCAAGCCTCCGGACAATGACCCCCATACCTATAGGTCTACGCGGCTCTGATGCACCTACGTACCTAAATTGCGGATTGTTTGTCTGTGGTCGCAATTTTGTATGAATCGATCGGTTTCAATACTGACTTGCATTTTTGGGGTTGGGAATGTTGTAATTAAATTTTATTGTCAGCGGATAACTACCATCAAATTATATGAATAAATGCAATTTGATGTGAAATCTGTGCCCGTAGCATTAATTTGGGGAGGGCAATATCTCGCACATGGACATATCTGTCACGTATGCGAAAAATCCACAGACAAATGTGATAACTAGGCAAAGTAAAAGAATGATCTATGCATGAAAAGGGATTACAAAGCACTTCTTTCAGCACAAATTCATTCAATCCTGGCTCAAGGACGAGTATCTATTTTATTCGTTCTTACACGTAAAGTACATACATTTATTTTGCCTAGTTATGTGAATTTTATGTTTTAAATAATGTGAGATAGGTATATCGCTCTCTCCAAGTTACGGCAATGTGCGTTGATCTGCGTATTGCTTGACTTCGTGAAGAATATGACTAAAGATCTTGTTCTCGATCTGGAGTTACCGCAAGTAAATATTTTTGTTAGTGGTCTTGCTAATGCTCTTTAAATTGCGATATTGTTGTGATACCATTGTTAATGCGGCCCTTGCATCAACAAAAGTACGAATAAAAGTTTTATTGATGTTTTTACGAGTGCATACGGTTACTTTTATTATACATTTCGGTGATAATTGTGTTGTTCTGGTTAATACGTGTCAGGTACTGAAGATATAAAATGATTGTCCTTTTTGTATCCATTCTTGGTTGAATCTTACTATAGTGGGGCCGCCATTATGAACCTGCAGTTTAAATACAAGCCGTGTCTAATATGTATCTAAATAATCGATTTATTTATATATATATATATATATATATATATAAATATATTTATATATATATATTTATATCTTTAAACATTGTGCTGAGGGATTCAGCTTTGTTTACCGAGATTTGGCTAGTGTATAGCTATCGGGATGAAAAATAACGTTGCCAATGTGTAATTTAGAAAAGAGATGGTAAAATTCGTCATCCGAGTAATTGACCCGGTAGCTCAGTGGTTAGAGCGGCTGGCACGGTATGCAGTGGTCGCGGGTTCGATTCCCACTCGTGTGAAGAATTTTTTCCATTTCTTTATTAATAATTTTATAATTGTTTTATAGTAAGTCAGGCGTATCAGTACAAGACTATTTACCAATTTTTATAATGATCTGATGACCTACTATTTTTGATAACTAGGCTTTATTTATCCACCATTTTCGTTCGACATCATTTTTACCTCAATGTGCCGGAAGGAGGCTTATGTTTCTTGTATTCTTTATTGTAGATATAAACATAAGACAATACAGGGTGTTTTTTTGTGGCCACCTTTAACGAAGCGTACGTACTCTATACATGAAATAAAGTAAGTTTATGCCAAAAAAAATGCTGGGAAAATTTTCATTTTTTTTTAAATTTTAAATTCCTTGGTCGTGCGAAATTTATAGTGTCTAGTGTTTATGTTAGTTTTTTTATAGACAGATATTAATTATTTTTCGTGAAAAAATCCTGCTACGCGCGTCTATGTGCATTTATGCAGAAAAACGCAGTCTATTTACTCAACTTTGGACCCTAATATTTTGGACACTTCCCAGGTATGCTTCCATGGAGAAAAATGATCGTGATGATGAGGAGATTCCGTAGTTTTCGGGAACGTTGACGACCAAAAATCATCCTGTATAAACATAAGACAATATAGTGACTTAACATAGTTACACAGAAAGTGTACAAAGGCGAGCTTGACTCTTTAAGAGTTTTTTTTTCTAGTGTATAGGTATATAGGTATATGTAAGTTTGTATGTATGTAGGGTCTTGGTGTTTTGTAGGCGATAGGCTGACCACCTGTCACTACTAACCGAACTTGCACATCTCAATTATACCCTCAAATTTGGTCAGAAGTGGCACCATGTGGTTCTATCGGCCCTTAGTGCTCTGCCTACCCCGTAAGGGATAAAAGCGTGATTATAAGTATGTATGTAGATTTGTTTGGCACCTTCTATAGCCTAGACGGCTTGTCGCATTGAGTTCGAGAGGTATCATTATATTCGTCTATCGTGAGAGTGACAATTAGGTAATTTTTAAAAAAAATCAAATGAAGTTATTGCATCAAAAGTTGAAAGCTACTACTAAAATTCTAATGTTTCAACGTTCTCGTGTGAACTTGTTCAATTCCTTTTAATTTCGAATCCTTTGCGTATTTTTCCATTTTCCTTTACATTGTATGTGATAATTAATGTACATAATTTATGTGTGCACCGTGACAAATGCCTAGGAATTGGCTCCACATGTTTCAAGCTGTTGATGGACAAACTAGGGACTCAGTTTTATTAGTACACTTTTTACTCGAAACAGGGGAAAATATGTAGCTAGTGGCGCCGCCCAGGCTTCTTAAATTAATCTGTCGTGGTCTACTTTTGTGTTTCTGCTAATGTAATGTAGGAAGCCTCTTTACGACGTCACTAAGTGACTCCATGGTTCGTTAACTAGGCATATTTACTTAACGTTATAATATCTAAATAATGGCCTAAGAATTTTCATGTAAGATATGTTAAGTGCTTACCTCTATGTATTATAATAATAAGAATCTAATGAAATTAATGTGATCATAGCGCATGAAAATGATCATTTGTGAAAAAACATTTTCTTTTATTTTTTATAAGACGAAGAGCTGGTAAAAAAGAGATGGTAAAATTCGTCATCCGAGTAATTGACCCGGTGGCTCAGTGGTTAGAGCGCTGACACGCGGAACGCAGAGGTCGTGGATTCGATTCCCCCCACCCGGGTGAGAAATTTTTTCAATTTCTTTATTAATAATTTTATAAGACGAAGAGCAGTTGACTACGGCAATTTCTTCTTGTAAAGCTCATATAGGGGTTTTTTTTTTAGTAAAATACACCTGTTCGTCCGCTCTTTTTCTTAAGTAATTATTTGACGGTCGATCAGTTTTTTTTATTTTTATCAACAAGTCAATAAAAAATAAATTCATCACTACCCTTCTTTGCAACCCGCAGCAGGGTAAAAAGTATTATATCAATATTAACCGCTCTGCAAGCCTAGCATGACCAGCGAAACACGATATGATGACCGATTTAGTGGACATTTAGCCTGTCAAAATACGATAAATATAGCCGTCATGTTGAATTTTGTATAGATACGATACGATATTGTACGATACGATATCCACGACGCCTGGTCATGCTAGGGGGGCAGATCAAAAGCCTATACCAGATTTAGCTTAAGCTCTTACATTTTTTATACTCGTGTCCACTACTATCTCCGATTCAATTTATACAAGGTTAACCCAATAATGAATTTATCGCCGACCCAAGCTCCAATCTACTTATTCCGGACCTGCCCCAATGAAAGATAAATTAATTTAGCTAAATCACAATTGCATTGGACAAACAATTACTTTTTTAACACGTAGATTGACAATGGCAATGAGCTTCAATGCCATGCGGGTGACTAGTGGTGGGTGCTGTATTGTCGATATCGGGGACTTATATTTTATATATATTTGGACTTATATTAGTCGAAGTGGAAGTTATTGAGAGAGGCTTATATTCGGCAGTGAGTTTTCATGGCTGAAAATGATGATGGTGATATTGTTTGGATTTAGGTAAATGTCGATAGTAAAATTATTTTTGCTTTTGGCCTGTAAAAAGCCTTTCATTTACTTTCATCAAATTTATCGATATCGAATACATTGACTGCAAAATAGCTATCGACACCACACTTTGACTAGGTACAGCCGGCCCTAAAATGAGATAATAGTGTAAAAATCCGGAAGAACACTTAGTGACATGATCATGAGCATGTTGTATGTAAATTAGTGTGTATTACAGAAAGCATTTCTTTGTATGCGCAAGCGCACTGCGCAGTTGGAACCACTCTGTTCCGGGTTTGAATTTATGGGTTGACTCTTTTGTCTATGTTAAAGGATAAAGTGTTTTAACAGAATTGGTTTGCAGTGAGGTGCACTTTGAGTTTTACTTTAGATTTCTTGTACATTACATACTTTTAGATATGATTCTAGTCAAGCTAGGGTACGTTATATCTATGTAGTACTTGTTAGGTGGTAGGTATTATTCTATAGAGTTACCAAATTTTTCTACATTATGTTCATACACAATGATGATCTCCGACCGTATTTCGGTCAAGGCGACCAATCTCTACGGAGATTAGCCAGGTACGCAGGAGATATTATAGTGCACAAGTGTGTGCGCAAACACACATGCACTCTCTATTCCCTCACTCTCATAGTCCGATGGGACTGAAAGCCGACACGACCGGAGAGTGATCAGGCGCATGACCAACGGTTTTACGTGCTTGCCGAGGCAGGAGCTAAGTGACAATTTTGCAACATTAAAATCTGTACATGAAATAAATTCATTGGTACAGGTCACTCTATGTCTAATTCCTCTATGACACGGCTTATAAGAAGCATAGTACGTCTTATTTAAAACTAGTGGACGCCCGCAACTTCATCCGCGTGGACTGCAGAAAATATAAAATGTCGAAATTATCCGGGATAAAAATATTTTCTCGGGATAAATAGCCTATGTATTCATCCAGGATGTCAGCTTACTCCATACCAAATTTTATTAAAATCGCTCCAGCCGCTTTTACGTGAAAGAGTAACAAACATCCATCCATACTTACAAACTTTCCTGTTTATAATATTAGTAGGATTATCAAGTACTGGTGAAACCTAAAATTTATGTTTAGTGTGATGTACAGATAATTACAGTCGAAATAAATACAGTTACTCTGCCAACTTCGTAAGATAATAGTTTCGTAACCTATATTTATAACCTAAAAACTGCTAGCGACAATCCGGGGTTTTTGCTGAGCACCTTGACCTAGGCCAGTGTTGGCATAGCAGAGTGATATTCAGTTGTCCATCTTCTAATTTTTTTCCATCAGTGTGAAAAGCCGCTTCCAGGGCTTCCCAGGTTAGTTAGAAGAAATAAGTTTTGGAAAAATACGAAATATAGAATACAAGGCAAATTACATTAACTAGAAGATTTTTATTGTCTTTTTATCAATAGTCGTTGCTAGGTTGTAGGTTTTGGCGGTATGTAACGAAATTCTTGCGTGGATTAATGGCGGCGAAACCCAGCCGTTAGAAGATATGTAACTAGTTTATTGCAACAATATAAACAGTTCGTATGGTAAAATATATTTAGATGTCCACCACATATATTCTAAACTGAAATGAGAATAAACGAAAAATACGCACAAGGAATAATCATGGAGAAAAAATAAAGAGGAGCAGCGGCTAAGTATATTTTCATACAAAAATAGTGTGCCGTTGAGCGGGGGTGAAGTATGGGACGAGGGGAGTATCCTAACACTGTAGCCCTGCCCATTTACTTAGAAACCACCTTGTAGTGACTAGCCAAACTACTTGCATAAGCGTGTGGTTACAGCTATTGCGTTACACACATTGGCCCTGAAGCTCCGCCCCTATCATGACGTCATGGCCTCACGATTGCCACACGACTCAGTTCATAGTCCCACCTCCTCTTTTATACCTTCTCCATGGGAATAATACATTCTATATAATTTCAGCCTAATAGTAAGCCGTGAGTAAATGGCTGACGTAATTTATCAATTCATTTTTGGATTGTAATCCCTCGAAATATGTTATTTCTACTTACATAAAAATGAGATACTGTTATATATATATTCTGTGGAGTTAGTGATCGACTAATTACGCAGTAAATGGAGTCCAAGTCGTAAATGCCAACAGAGCGCATCTGCAAAAATATGTAAGTGTCAACTACTTGAGATGTTTCTAGGTAAATGGCTTATGCTTACATATAACTATATGTACACAGTTTCGAGTAGGTACATCGTTTATTCCTATAGCACTGCACCCTAAATAAATATTCACAGATATTTTTCGTATGTTTTAGCCAGTGATCTGATCAGTAATTATCGCCTGGGTTCCTTAGTCGACTCTTACGACAAGTACGAAAGGAGATGTAGCTGATGTATTCTAGTGAATGCCTGCCCCCTGATTATGTAAAAGCAATAGCAAACCCGAAGCAAAGCGATAGCGAAAATTGTACAATATTCGCCTTGAAACGTCAAAGTTCCTATGAAATTCATTTTACGTAATACGAATTTGACAAGCAATCAACGAGTTTTGTATAATTTTCACTATCGCTTTGCTTTTGCTAGTCTATAGGTACTCGTATATCTATACTCGTACTTCTATACTAATATTATAAAGAGGTAAACTTTGATTGTTTGTTTGTTTGTTTATTTGCAGCGAATAGGCTCCGAAACTACTGGACCGATTTCAAAAATTCTTTCACCGTTAGAATCCTTATTGGAACTTGATGAACATAGGCTATAAGAATTTCCCGATATTCCCACGGGAAGGCGACCAACAGGAATTATATATTTTTTACGAAAACCGCTATATATATGAAGCTGAAATCGGGCATATATGTTCATTGGGGACAGCGAGGGAGGACTTAAAATGGATTTTCCGAAATTCCCACGGGAAGGGGACAAACGGGAATTCATATTTTTTACGAATACGGCTACACATATGAATCTGAAATTGGGCATATATGTTCATTAGGGACCCCGAGGAAACACTAGGAATGGATTTCCTGAAATTCCCACGGGAACGGGACAAACGGGAATTCATTGTTTTTTACGATAACCGCGATACATGTGAATTTATAATCGGACCTGTACGTTCATTAGGGACTGCGAGGGAGCAATTGAACGGATTTTCCGAAATTCCCACGGGAAGGGGACTTACGGGAATTTTAAATTTTTACGAAAACCGCTATTTTTCGAAGCTGAAATCGGATTAGGGAGTACGAGGAAGCTCTAAGAACGGATTTCCCGAAATTCCCACAGGAATTCCAAATTTTTACGAAAGCCGTTGTACCTACAATGAAGTCGTAGCTATGTACTGATTATGTACCGAAGCGAAGCGAGGGCGGGCCACTAGTTAGGTAACAAGGAGCCGCATCAGCACAGAACTTAAATAAAATTATAAAAAAATCGTTTTACTAGATTGTAACATCCTAGTTCTTAGTGAAATCCTTAGGTAATAGTAACTACATATTGAATAGGTAACCCTATATACATATATACATATAACCCTAAGTATAAGGATGTCTTTGGTGGTATCATTGGTTAGAGTGATAATAAATTAATAGTTTTGTGTATACCAAGTTTTTTGGTACCACTAGATTTTAATATTTGATGTAATAAAATATATAGATACGCATTTAACAGCTTAAGGGCTCCTGCATACGGGCCACCGGCCACAACCACAAAAACGCCGCCACCGGCATATTTTCTGTATTTTTCATACATAACTTCTCGTGGTGGCGTTTGTAGCTGTGGCCGGTGGCCCGTGTGCGGCGACACTAATACATTACTTCGCCCGTCAACTCACAAAAAACATTAAAACACGAAAGAAACAAATCGATCTTTAGACATTTTAAAATTACATGCATCTGTCATAGGCACACATATTCTTTTGAACAGCATTATTAATAGAATGAACTGAGTGAAGTGCATTCACATTATTATGATCGGAGTTATTCTTATATCTCACGTGTTTTTTTCGTTTATTTTTCTGTTTTACTTTTATATCTTTGTAAGAATGCTTAGCTGAGTTTTATATGTCTGATTTTAATGTAACAGAGTTTTATGTGCAATTCAAAATCTACGAGATTTTAGAATCCTTGATAGTAGAGAGTTCCTGACATTTTACGCCAAATTGTTTAAGCAAAATTAAATTGGAAACATTTTCCTTGAAGTCGTGAAAAAGCAACTGCTATCGCAAATCCCCTTGAAAAACAGAATGCAACTCAGAAATGCATTTAGCCAACCAGAGAAACAGTTTTGAGCACGAGAGAAGCACTTATTTGACACACGTCAAAAACGAGGAATACACGAAAACACGACCACTTGAAGTAACCTTGAGTCAGGCGCATAATACGATCCAAATATAATTTACACTTCCTTTTGATCTTGCAACGACATGCGCGAGAGCAGATTAGGGGAATGCAGTTTGGCGTTTTTGGCGTGAATATATTAAGAAATTATATTGGAGAAAGGCCAATGAGACAAACATTGTATCTACATCCTAACAGATATGGAAATATTAATAGCTAAAATATTGATAGCAACTTACCGGCTGAGTAATAGAAGTTTTAAATCCTGCATGCGACTGAGTCAGAATAAAAAAAGTTTATACCGGGATATATATATTTTTTGAGGCCATGTCATTTCAATAGTCTTTCATGAAAATTTAAAGTCTTATGGCAAGCCCTGGGGGAGGTCTGAGTCCAGCAGTGGACTGCAATAGGCTGGTGATGATAGGTTAGGTTACTATCATGACTTTATTAGGTATCATAAAGTCATCAGTTGCATTTTGACCATATAATGATAATGATAACATGATGACATTTTATTGGACTGGATATCTAAACTAAACAAGCGGGTCTGCACTGACCCTAACGTCAGTGTTTATATTATTAGGCCTTGAGATTTGGTGCATTAACATAATGTGTAATCATCTTAGATGGTTATTAAGTGTGCGCTAAATAAATCGAGAGTATTTTGCCACTGAATTTGTCGCTTCTTGCAAGAGTGTTGACGTTTATAAATTCTGTTTACTAAATAAGTACATAAAATTACATGTATAGGTACATGGTAGTAACTTGAGAGTTTTATAGTAACACGAAATGGAATTAATTCCACAATAGTCGCTAAAGCATAGAGGAATAAGATGTCATAGAGTGCTAATGTCATACTAACTGTTTTGATGTACCATTAGACTTATCGGTGCCTTACAATTCCAGTCCTTGACACTTAGATTCTACTAATGTATATTAATGCACTATATTACTAATGTATTGTAACGTATAGTAATGCAATCTAAGTGTCAAAGACTGGAATCGTGAGGCACCGAAAAGTCAAAAGGTGCATCGAAACAGTTAGTATGACATTAGCACTCTATGTCTACATTTTATTTCTCTATGGCTAAAGGCACCTCAGCTTTGTTTGCTTTAATCTATATACATACTCTTTTTGGGCTCAATCTCTCAAGGTAGCATAAAGCATTTTCTCGTTAATTCTTATTCTTTATTGTACACCATAAAATTATATCAAGAAGGTTACCGAAAAAAAAAAGTATATAAGCGTGCTTATCTCTAAAAGAGATATCTTTCAGCAAACCATTCGAGAGAGAAAATACTTAGGTAGGTACATACTTTTTTCACGAGCGGCTTTTTTTATTCCCAGACATACTACCTATTGATGTAAGTGATTGGAGCCCTAAATACTCAAAACCTTGTCGCAGTCTAGTATCAGAACCTGGAACCTAAATCAGAGCCTGTCATTAAACATAATTTCAAAACAAAAAATTACAGGCACTTTGTACAATTACAGACAAACAGCTAGATGTACCTACAGATAGTTTGCGCAGGAAATATCGCAGACAGAACATGAAAAAAAAGCTTATTAACGCCACTCGTGATGGTGTAAGTGATACGACCTTGTACTGGACACGTCAGCTGAAGCTAAGGGTGCTGACCTGCCAGGGTTGAATCAGGTGACACATGTGTGGTTAGTTTTTAGAGGGTCAGTCTATTTCAACTGGGGTTCACTTACCCTTCGATATCCCTCGAATCTGACAATTCATGATTTCGATAGGTTGCAATGAGAAACTGAATTCGAACTCTTACTAAACTTGTAACTTCGTTCTTTCTACTTTTCTTTAGTAGAATAATAGTAATAAGGATGAATTAATTAGATGTGTTGCAGCAACACATTTCTTATGCCCGAGGTGATTATCGACGATTCGTCATAGCCATATCGCCATCAATATAATGTACATTGTCTATTCGTTCGTTCATCAATCGTTTATGAAATTTCCTAATTTGATACAGAAATACCTAACCTTTTTCTAAAGATGGTCGCCAATAATTAACTTTATTAAAAAAATAAAACCGACTTCAAATGCGTGAACACAAAAAAAAACTAAAAATTAAAAAAAGTTCATCCCCAATTTTCCACCCTTGGGGGTTGTTTTTTATTATTAAATTTAAATGGGACCACCCTTGAGGTATTACCTATACGCCGAAAAAAGATTTGTTCAAATCAGTTCATAATTGGCGGAGTTATCGCGTAACAAACATAGAAAAACATACGGGTCGAATTGAGAACCTCCTTTTTTTGAAGTCGGTTGAAAACTGTTAACTTAGATGTCCACGAAATCCAAAGCACTAACATCATTTTAAATTTTGCTAATCTAACTTCTAAAGTCATTAAATGGTGAAATCTGCACCAATTCCAGTTTGTAGCATCCGGCATCCGAGTCTGCCCTGAAAGGACTAATTGACAAATAGTTTCTTTGTGAAATTACAGGAATGTAGACAATAACTTTGGCAGTGTCGTTACGACTCAAATGGTGTAAACGTTGTTCTAAATTTGTTCTCGTGAAGCAGTTTCGGAGTTACCCTCCTGTTTACGCGTGAAAAGTGGAACGTGGTACGTGCTTTTTGCAGTTAGGTATATTTTGTAACTTGTTCCCTTTTACATAAGATATTTTTTTTTTCTTATCAATATGATATAAAATATTTCTTTCTACGCAGTCAAAGTTACTAGATCATCGCTTGGGGGAACAAATTTTCTTACTTACCGTTGTCAATATACATTATATTTATTTTTGCCTGGTAATTGCTCGATAAGCACGATCGTAATACTGTGAAGCATAGCAGTCTGCTCAAATTCCTTTATTTCTCCTTCGAGCGCTATGTTCTGCTTCTCCAAGTATACAGGTTGTTTTTTCGTTGCCACCCTTAACGAAAGGTACCTACTCTATACATCAAATAAAGTAAGTTCATCCCAAAAAAAATTAGGGAAAGGATGTAAGTTTATTGATCGGGCGAAATTTATAGTGTCCAGTATTTATGCTAGTTTTTTCATAGACCGATATTAATTATATCTCGTGAAAAAATGTTGCTACGCGCGTCTATGTACATTTATGCAGAAAAACGCAGTCTATTTAATTTTCTATAAAATTTCAACTTCGGACCCTTATATCTTGGGAACCAGACACTTCCCAGGTATGCTTCCATGGAGAAAAATGATCGTGATGATGAGGAGATTCCGTAGTTTTCGGGAACGTTGACGACCAAAAATCATCCTGTATAAACATTTTTTGTTGGGGCTGGTGGACATTTTTTCTAGTTTACTAATCTACTCATTTTCGGCCAGCAGTGTGTCACATTCCTCTGAGAGGATGTTTATGCTTTATTTTATAGAGGTTAAATTGTTTTGCCGACCCGGAAATCGTAGAAAGCTTTTTTTTTTGAAAATATTGAGGTGATGGATTTTCTTAATGGATTTTCCACACTACCTGTGATTTTAGCTAATATAATTCTTTAATAGATTAGCCCTAGATTTAAAAAAAATACTTTCGCTTTTGCCTCACTCGCATTATTATTATACGTATAGTTTATTCGTTCTGTTTGCTGTTCTCATGCATATTTAAAAAATAAAATTATTCGCTAGTCTCTGGGTTTGGAAGCACCGGCGTCTACAAGTCTTTCAGGTTTGGACCTAGAGATTACTTCTTTTTTATATGCTGGTGTCATCTTATCCCGAATTTAGTCTCAGTTTCTCCAACTATGAAGGTTTCTGTTACTTAATCCTTTAAGCTGTTCTTATTTCACATCTTCTTCTTCAGCCTATTGCAGTCCACTTCTGGACGTAGGCCTGCCCCAGGGCACGCCACAAGGCTACTGCCACAGGGGGGTTTTGCCCATAGTCCCCACACTGGGCAGGCGGGTTGGTGACCGCAGTGTGATTTTCGGACTATGTTGTCAGCACGGGAGGCGCTCGTACGATACCCACGGGCTAGCAGGGGTGGTACAAACTCTACTCTGCCGGCACCACGCGGCTATTTCATATACCTAAGTTGTTTAACTTCAATGGTTATTGATCATTTTCAAAATTGGCAGCTTTTTAATAAAAATTTCTTCTCTTTTGCCGTACCGTATTCTTAACTGAAGCAACCGCTTGCGCCCTGTATGTAGTATTCGCGATGGAATCCAGCTCGCTGCGCTAATGCGGCGAGTTGCTTTTGCTAACGTTTTTGGCAAACTCTCAACTGTCACACGCATCGTGCTCCCGGCCTAGTATGGGCTTGTCACACAGACTGGCAGCAGGCTAGGCTGCAGAAACTGCAGGGAGAGTCTTGTTTAAATATGTCTGGTTTGTTTTAAGATAATTAATGAAAAGATAAATAGGAATAATTTTGCATTAAAAAAAACTTTTCCAAGTTTTTATGTTTTTCGAATTTTTTGCTATTAATAGCGTGTAGCTTCGCAATTAACAGTCTTGTCCATCTTGTATTGATCTTAGCTTCTATAGATGTAGAGATCGTCATTATTTGGGTAAGCTATTGTTGTTTCATAATATTCTTGTTTGTCTTAGTAATTTCCTTTCACTAATTTTGATCATTTTTTAAATTAGCAATTTTTTACTAAAATATAAAGATTCCGAAGAATTTGAGTAACATTATTGCTAAATTACTTATTTATCAATCCTGTAATTTACTTTTTAATGTATCTATGTTCTTATATATTATCTATAAACAAAAAAAAAATAGAAGGCAAAGTGTTAGCAAGACATAATGGAAATAGCATATCTGCCGGTAGAAAGATGTCCTAAAACGCGTCGCAAAGGAATCTCTATTCACTGGGGGTCATATTAATCTGTTTGACATTTTGCACGGAGTTCTCTCTAGTTATTGTAATTGTTTCGTTCGAATTATTTGCCTATTTTACACCCTTGCATTATTCCTAAAGTTTAAATATGCTTTATTATTTTATTTTCATATTTATATGTTGAAATACGGAGGACTGCGAGAGGTCGTGAGTTCAAATCTACTCGGGTGATTTTTTTTCATTGTCTTGTTAATTTTTGTAATATAATATTTTTATCATACTCGAGCCATGTTAATGCTGATTTAAAAGATAAGTCCTTACGAGATTAACCCTTTTTTACCCTTTTAACCCTTTGCGCACCAATCTATTAGATATTCCAGCTGTCGAAAGAACCCGGAGAATGATGGTATTGATGTTGGCATTGGTGTGCGGCCAGCATGATTTGTATATGCAATCCCATGGTGCCTGAGTGAGTCGACAGCATCACCGTATCGGCTTTTATGGGGATCATTTCATGGTGCAATACTAAATTAAAAATGGTGCCAATGTTTGCAATCTTTGGCAATGTGAGTTTCGAAAGAAACCATATTACGGCGATTCCATAGATAATGGGATTAGGGCAGGACGATTATGATGATGTTTGCGGATGATAGAGCCTGAAGCCACGAACAAAACTCACGCTCTTCTTAAGCTAAAAGAGAACTGCGTTCTTCAAAACTGATTTGACGTTTCTAATATATAGGTATTATGTATACCATGCCAATTTACCGAGCAGCTCATCCCGAAGTCACGCGAATATAGGGCTATGATTCAACACCATTCTGGCAGGAAAAGTCCTAAGTTTACTTATACATACCTATACATACATATATATAATCACGCCTTTATCCCTTACGGGGTAAGCAGAGCACCAAGGGCCGATAGAACTAAATGATGCTACTTCTGACCAATTTTGAAGTTTAAGTCAATTCATGGTTAAATCTACAGATAGAGTCAATTCAAAAGGATCTTCTAAGATAAGATGAAATTTTAAATTTTACATCAAATGCAAAAAAATCTTTATGTGAAAATGGATAAAAAGGAAATAAATGAAAACTCGAATCGCCAACAATATCGTCAAAATTGTAGTTATGAATAATGGAGTGTTTCGAGTATTATTTATCCGACGGAGATTCTGTGAAACTCTGAAAATATGAATGATAGTGACGGAATGTGAAATACGCATTTTGTAAACAATGGCTCGGAAATCCATTGTAATTTCCCGTATATGGAAAAGTGCTTTTGGGTATTATTTTTAATAATATTCGGCAGTACATAACTATTTGTTTTTGCACAGTATTACCATATTGTGGAAAGTGTAAATATTTAAACTCCATGGGTGATCTCGACCAAAGGTACAAAATCGCCATAATTTTTTGTTACATGTATAATTTTATTGTAACATGTTACTGCATTGTCTTCCATTGCCAAATTAATATTTGTATTGTTTATCTTATCATATATTACATCAATAGCTGAATAATGATTTTCAATGAATAAGTACGTCTCTGTTGTTAAAGTAATATATTATACTCGTATATCCGGATAACATATTTTTTTTTAGAAATCTGTATTATGATACAAAAAAATATATACCTATAATACTGCTTTTGCGGTGTGCCTCAAGACATGAACTTTTCTTTTTAGTGAAGAAAATTAGATAAGGTAAGTGGGGAACGGCAGATCCTGCGGCTGGATCGTAGAAATCTGAGACAAATTTTGGAGGTCCTTATGTGTGCGGCCGATTTGGATTATTAGTCCGTATGAGATTTCGAAGCATCATGACTATTTTATATTTTTTACAACGTTACTAAATCTAGTAATAGGTACATATAAAATACTTTGTTCCAAATGACTGACGCTGATATAAGAGTTTTGAAATTTGGAGGTTGACGTAGGTATCCAATAAGAAAGGATTTCCCGTCATTCTCATGGGAACAGGAAAAGTGGAAATCCTAAAATTTGCGTGAACGAATGCTTAGACAGCCGCTAGTAAGTTAAAAAATAAGTAAGGTGACATTACACGCTCGGATGAATCATGGTAACATGATGATTTCTGGAGAAACGCAAGCAGAGTCAAGAAACGTCTATATAATATATATACTATATAAACGAAATATAGCACATACAAAATAGAGAAAACACTCGGAGACTTGACACGAATTGACGTCATGATCTTGCCGACACCAACTGATGACGTAGGCTGATGACTCCCACGTGATTATTAACTTCCAATGCCACCTGGTGTAGTTATTATTGTAACATGCTGATTATACATGCATGTATCTGTTTCCACTATGTATATAATAAACACGTTGTATCTTTAATACACGTGAACGGCCGAGCGGCGCAGCGGGGACATTTCAGTGCATCGCCCCACCGGCAAGTTCATACAAACTGTGTCATATTAATGCGTGTTCTCTTGTTTGTTTAGTCGACGATGTTTTCCGGAACATTTATAGTCTGTGACGACTGTTTACTTATAATATTTATGCTGTGTAAATAAAATGTTTTGTTTGATTGAATGCAGGAAGCCTATCTAGTTATAGTGCTTTACACAGTAGGTAGAGAAATGATATTGGTTTCTTCGCTCCTCTGAAAACGTTTTGTTCGTATGCTAACCTATCTAACAAAAATTACAGACGACTCAGGTTTACAGTATCTAAAGCGCAATGCACTCCTTCGGAAACCAATGAGCGTCGATTGATCGTTGAGGTTTTAGTGGCGGAAACGTGTGCCATTTTGCGAATACGTTCAATATCTAATAATCCATCTTCTCACTCTACGAGTATATAAGAGAGACAGTTGTATCGTTAGCTAGGTAGTAATTATGTATAGTCTATGCCGTTGGCCTCTAACCCTCTTACCTGATACACATTGATGAGGCTAAGTATCGCAGCCTAGACGCACTGCCACTTCTTTCGCAGGGAACCGTTTTCCAGCTGCGTGCACATGTAGAGCGATAGCAAAGCCTGCAGCCAAGCTCTTGATTCCGCCTTTAAGATGATAATCAGCACCAGTGGCAGTCTCAATAGCCCTGAGGAGATAAGGGTCTTCGCGGTTCTCTCTTCCAATCTTTTCTGGGGTGTGTGGTTATTTGGCTTTTATAATCAGGGGAAAAGGGAGAGACATATTTCTAATAAAAATTCACATTATTTATTTATATATTTATACATTCCGATATAAAAACATATTTATCACGTTCTTGCAAAACCATTTTCATGGTTTATGTTTAATTAAAACCGTATGGTATTTTATTAAAAGCATTAATTCGTATTTCAGCAACATTTTGTTGTTACTGGTTTTATTTCACCTATCAATTGAAATAATCATTAATGCGTTTCACTGGATTCCTAGAAAATGTAATGAACTACATTCACATGATTTGATTTGATTTTTATTATATAAGCATTTCACTACATTTATATATTTTACAATACCATTACCATTTCATGTGAAAGCATTTTAGTACCTGCAGATAATGGTACTTAATGATATGCCCTCTCATCTAAATGAATTGCGTTTTTAACCGACTTCAAAAAAGGAGGAGGTTCTCAATTCGTCTGTATGTGTAATATTTTTATTTCTATTAACTGTATATATTTGTATATAATAGTCTAATTGATATTATACAGTTGTAGTGAAATGGGAAGTGCTTCCGGCCTCACCTGCTATTTTTTGGCCTTTATACTATAGCAGTGGTTCCCAATTAGTTTTTTCTACGTACCTCTCTAAGAAAGACTTTAAAGCGTACCCCTTATTGCAGGAATGATAAATAAACGATGAAATCAGATGTATTTAGAATTGATTACTATCAAAATACAATACGCGCCGCGTACCCCTTGATGCAATCTTGCGTACCCCTGGGGGTAATTGGGAAATTGGTAATTGTAATTGGTAATTGGGAACCACTGTACTATAGGTATATTACCGATCATTGTGTGAAACTTCGATATCGCGTTCTAGGAGGACTGTAATTCTATCTTGCGTCCGATAGGTGGCTCCGCTACACTGTTTAAAACTTTATCATCATTGAAATTATCTGCATTTACTAAATAATTCCCTGCAGCCAGCGTCACAGTGCAACGATCTGAAATGACAAGTTCATTGCGAAGTGTGTCATTTTCAATACCGTTGCACATTCGATTGTAAAAATGTATAATTATTTAGCATCCTGGCTGTTATGACTGTTTAAACGTTGCTGTACGATATTTTACATTCGATTTTCTGAATTTGTACGACTTTTTTAGTATACCTAATATCTGAAGAGACATAATGCTTAATTAAGTATGTCGTAAATTGTAATACAATATACGAATATATTTTGCTAATAAGTACTAGGTACTAAATGCATTTTATATGTTTTAGTTCATGTTCCATAAAAGATATGTGTCTAATATAATCTACAAAATTGTTTTTTTTTTTAACTAAATGCAATATGTGCGAAAAATGTATTAATTCCTGTTTGCGTTTGCAAAAGACCGTATCTCAAATTTTATTATAATCGTAACGTCTAAATACATAACCGTAAACCCTGGCTAACGGTGCAGCATTGTGTCTGATGGATAAATGATTGCGAATTTTTTCTCTCATACCTATATTTTTTTTTTGTCAAACAAAAGAGTCTTGTCCCACTGAGCGCGATAAACGCTCTGGTTTCCGGCCGCGATTATTTTCGTAAAATTATCTGGAGTTTTTTTGGGTTTGCAAGAAAAGTGGTCCTTTTTGAAACTATACATATACAAACACTATAGTTACTACGGCTATGCACCCAAAAAGGGTTAGCCAGAACTGTGAGATCGCAAGGAAGATCATATAGCCACAGTGCCTGATGTGATGTGATGAGAATAGCCTCTTAAGTGCCGTCGACTCTTACGACGTACATGGAGATGCAGCTGATGTATTTTAGTGAACCCCCCACATCAGCACAGTAAAACTTTTTACGTTTTTTTGCATGAGAAAAAGCCTCTAAGTTTCTTAGTCAACTCTTACGACATGCATGGGTAAGATGCAGCTGTATTTTAGTGAACTATAAGATTAAAAGGTTGAGGTAGGGAACTTAACAGAATGAGAATAATAAAGGAAATACAGAGTAGAATGTTAAGGGAGATCTGAGATTTTCTGTAAACTTGATGGATTGTTCACTTTTTTTTTCTCTTTCTCAACTTCTTTTTTATGCGAGGTGCATACACTATTCCAAACGTGCATGGCTTTATATTATATTCATAATTATTATATACTCTCTGAAGATTTTGAAACTTTAAAGCCCATTAACATAATACCATTTTTTTTAACATTCAAAAGCAATTATTGACTATGCTGTTATTTACTTGTAAAAACTTACACACATTGTGTGCCAAAAATTGCAGTTTAGACCATGCCATGTCATCTGTTGCTTCAATAAATGGTATAGCGGTGATAGCCCAGTGGTTAAGACGTGCACCTTCCAAGCGGGAGGCGTAAGTTCGATCCCAGTCACGGTCCTGTACCAATGAATTTATTTCATGTACAGATTTTAATGTTGCAAAATTGTCACTTAGCTCATGCCTCGGAAAGCACGTAAAACCGTTGGTCCTGCGCCTGATCTCTCTCCGGTCGTATCGGCTGTCCGTCCCATCGGACTATGAGAGTAACGGAATAGAGAGTGCATCTGTGTTTACACACGCACTTGTGTATTATAATATCTCCTGCGTACCTGGCCAATCTCCGTGGAGATTGGTCGCCTTGACTGAAATACGGTCGGAGATCATCATCATCATCAAATGGTATATTAATGTAAATGAGGCTTAAATACGAAATGTTTTTCTCTCGTTATTTTTCGGGTAAACTTTATTTTTATTCATCATATAGACCTAAACCAGATATTATAATTTGTAATACAATCTAGCTAACTTTATACATTAGCCACTTCTGACAACAATGAATCATAGCATCAGTGACGATTAAACTCGCCGCTTTCCGCATTTTACGTCGTTAATGTAAAAGATGAGCAATTAATTAAAATAACCTTGAGTTTAAAGGATTAGTCAGTCGCTCTCCTACAGCTTGGCGCTTTGCCAGTACTAGTAACAAGTAACAAGAATGGTATAAGGAAACTCGGCGGGATACTCTCTCAGGCAGTATTGTTTCGATTGTAGAATCATTTCTACAATGAGACATACAAATACTCACGCCTTTTTTACGGAGAGATTGGTAGATTATGGAGCTTCATTTGCTAAGGTCCTGACACATTTCTTTCGCTTCATCGACTTCCATGATGTTCTTCAAACATGCTGATCGGTTGAGGGTATTCTTGACGAGACGTTCTTTTCTCCGATTTTTACAGTATAACAAGGCCTACATTAACGGTCATTGCAAAGTACCATTTAGAGGATTGGTTCTTTCTGCTAAAGAAAATGCAGTTTAGACTAGTGTCACTATTAGGCTTCTTATGAAAGGCAGTCTAGTATACTCGTATCGTTATCTTCCTGGCCATATCCCAATATACAGGATGTAACAAAAAGGGTATGTTACGCGAAAATATATGTAAATAGCCCACTATAGAAAATCTATTTCCAAAATTTGAGACTCGAAATCACATGTTTATTTTTCAAAATTGTATGAACATTCCTGTGTTGCTTAGGAATTCTCCATACTATCTAGAAAAATAAACATGTGATTTCGAGTCTGAAATTTTGTGGATAGGTTCCTTTTAGTCGGCTACTTATTTACATAGCTTTTCGCTTAACATATCCCTTTTGTTACACCCTGTATATGGGTCGGCGTAATGTGGTTTCTGTTGTAACTCATATTGCCAATCTCACTCGGGTAAAGAGTTTTTTCATTTTTTTATTAATATTTTATAAGGATTTTAGCATAGTAGAATGAGTGGGAAGTAGGCTATCTCCGGCCCAATCCCCGACATAATTACCTACCATACTTGCCTGCCTCAGGGTTGTCACTTTTAGCTAAATATTAATTCAGTGCCTAGAAATTGGCCAGGGCCGGGAAGTTGTATTTTTTACTTGTGGTGTTTGGGTTCAGGGTTATTGAGGTCGGTTTTACCTAAACGATGATTAAACTATTCACGATTAAAGAAAGAGTGACTGGTGATACCTATGTGGTTGCGGTGCCAGAGACAGGCGACGCGGGGTGGTGATGAGTACGAGTACCTGCGATAGTTTATTATCACATTGCGATTATCACACATTTTTCGTTTATTTATCGGTGCCGAAAAGCCGTGTCGTGAGTGACGCGCGAACCTTGTGCGGTGTTAGCCCCGACAGGCGCACTGAGAAACGGGTCGAGATTTTGTTGGAGTGTGCGTGCGGCGACGCACGGTGGGCTGAAAAACGGCTTTCATAGACATAGGAATCAAAAGTGGCAAATACCGAATTTCTAATCGAATATCGCTTCTACTAGTTATTATCATATACTCAAATGATACTCGCATCAATCTGCACAAAAACAAAGGACTTATAATTTTTTTACGAAAAATTTGTATGAAGCTAGAATAAAAATTTAATTATCTCTTAAACGGCAAGGAAAACCGTAATATCCTTACAGGTAGTTTTAGTACTAATTATTTATGATTTTTTGACGTACTACAAATAACGGTTATCACTGCCGATTTTTTTTTAAAAATCATCAAAATATTTTTATTTATTTTTACATACGAAACGGTTCCTTTTCGTGTTTAAGTTGAGAAACACAGAATTTTAACAACGCAAAATATAAAATTAGCATCCCCTGTCTACTTCCAAAAGGGTAGGCAAAAGTTTATTGTACTTCCGCACTTAGACATCTATTTTCAGTGGGATATTCATCATCATCAGCCCATAACAGTCCACTGCTGGACCTGAGCCTCTCCCGTGGGAGAATGTTGCCATAATCTCCACGCTTGGCAGGCAGGTTGGAGATCGATGTAAAAGACCATAGTATAATGAAAATGCTGCTGCCCATTTTCTGGTCTATTGAGGCTCAGGCTAAACGGCGACTAATACAAGCGTATTAGTCGCCTTTTACGCCCCTGTGTATGGAGGGTTGGTGCTATTCTATTCTGCCGGACACCACACGGCCTCAGTGGGATATTGATCAACCAAAATAAGTTTTCAATTTTAGATACATTAAAAATACCATAAAGAATTGTTAAGTAATTGTTTAGTTTCATTGTAACTAGGTAAGTGATTAAGTAATTCTAATAATTTAGGCTTCTGAAGAGACTAAATAGGTGATTAAATAATTAGCAATATCGCGCAACAATGCAATCTTTGGACTGCATCACTTTTTTCTGATTAGCTAATGTGGTAATTAGTTGTGCTAATGTGTTATATTGTCGACTATAAGTTTTCTTTAGTACTTCTTTGAAAAGTCTAATGGGGGTAGTTAACTAATTATCGATTTTTTGCTATAAAAGGACTAAACTTTTGCTTTTAATTTAAATTGTTCACATCCGTGTAACTGTTAACACTAAATAATATTTGCTCTGTGATTTTAAATCAAATAATGGAAAGTTTAATCACCAATTTAGACTTGTTTGTTCTTCTAAAAAGTGAGACTACTTCATTTAATCATGAAGTATTGTTTGGTGCACTTGTATCCCGCATAGGCGATTGCCTTTCTGTCGAAGATCAAGTAACTGTTAAAGAATTTTGTCGAAGGTTTACGCGAGCTGCTTTACAGAGGTGGCAGAAATCCAGCAGATTCCTTGATAATTTCAGAAGACTGTACGGAAATTGGCTGCAAGCAAATATTGATTGGCCAAGTTGTGTGCAAACTTTGGTTAATCGAGAAACTATTGATGATATACACACCATCTCTCAAGAACCGTCGACGTCATCGTCCGTTAGTGCAGTAACATCATCGTCTGTTGGGACAATGACAAAAAGGTCCCGAAAAACCCTTTGAAGATCTAGGAAACAAACAGAAAAAGAGAAGATCTGATGACCATACAAGCGAAGATTCCAGTGAATTGGCCTATGCAGCTGCAGCACGTTTAAAAGAAGAAGGGCATGGAGATATCGCTTCAGTGATCGAATATATGATGAAAAATCCTGAAGCAGCGGCTACAATTAGTGAGACGCTTAAAAAACCAGTGAAAAAAGTGGTTTTTACAGCAGAGAAAGCGCTTGGATTGCTTCTTTCACTAAAACTATCAAAGTGGCAATATATTACATTGCGAGAGGCTGCCATTCGCGAAGGTGCTAATGATATATATCCATCTTACTACAAAGTGCAACAAACTAAGCTTAGTTGCTACCCTCCGAATCAATCAGTGTCAGTTACGGATTCATCGGCTCGAATTACACTTCAAGCTTTACTGGACATCACAGTGACGAGGATTCTTCAAAGTCTTTCTGACGATGTGCAAAATAAGCAGCTAAAGCTGATATCCAAGTGGGGATTTGATGGTGCCTCCAACCAAAGCCGGTACAAGCAGAAAATGGAGGGCGAGCAGGATGATTCCAGCATTTTTATGACCTCTTTGGTCCCACTAAAACTGACAGATGGAGATAATACTTTATGGACGAACCCAAAGCCATGCTCAGCTTTGTATTGTCGTCCAGTCCAGTTTACTTTTGTAAAAGAGAGTGAAGCAGTTGTAATTGATCACAAAAGACAAATGGATGATGAAATTAAGGATCTTATCCCCACAGAGAGCAGTAATAATAACAGGGTGACTCATCATCTAATGATGACAATGATCGACGCTAAAGTCTGCACGTACCTTTCTGAAGCCAGATCAAACGCATCGTGCTACCTGTGCTTAGCAAAACCAACAGAAATGAACCGATTAGATGTTGTAACTTCGAAGACTGTGTGTTCTGACGTATATGAATTTGGTTTGTCATCCTTACACGCCCGTATAAATTGCATGGAATGTCTGTTACATATTGCGTACAGGCTTGACTTCAAACAGTGGGCAGCGAGAAGTAATGAGCACAAAGAAATGTTGCAGACAAGAAAAAAACACATTCAGGACAAATTTAAAGATGAGCTCAATCTGTTGATTGATATAGTAAAACAGGGCTCGGGAACCACCAATGATGGCAATACCGCACGAAAGTTTTTCGAGTTTCCAAATACAACTGCAGCTATTACCGGGTTGGATGAGGAGCTCATAAAAAGATTTGCTGTGATTTTGCAAGCAATAACATCTGGCGAGAAAATCGATGTGAACAAGTTCAAAGATTTTTCCCGCAAAACGGCAGAAAAGTACGTAGAATTATACGATTGGTACTACATGTCGGCAACCGTACATAAATTGTTAATACACGGGGCTGACATCATTGAGAAAAATGACATTGTGCCCATTGGGGCTCTCTCTGAAGAAGCCTCAGAGTCGCGAAATAAAGATTTTAGGAGGTTCCGGGAAAATCATTCGCGAAAAAGAAGCAGGCAAGATTCAAATCAAGATATTTTAAATATGCTTGTCATTTCCTCTGATCCCTTATTAAGTGCACAAAGGCCTAAGCTAGATAGTAAGAGAAAACTAAGCTTTTTTGGTGAAACTCTCGACTTAATCCAGTTTCAGGAAACTGAGTTCGAGTTTTTAGATGTAACTAACTTGGATTCTGACTCAGAATTGGAATCCGACAACGAGAATGATGAAAATTCGTAATATAAGAAAAATATACTTCTTTTCTTTCTTTCTTTCTAATGTAAAAAAAAATACGAATTTTCATCACTCTCATTTTTCAATTTTTTTTATTAATTATGTAAGATTACTGTACTATTTGGTTCAATTATAATTTAATTGAATATTTTGTATAATTAAGAACATTTTTGTAACTTAAAATAAACAGCATTTTTTTATATTTTTCTTGTTTTATACCTATAAATTCATATCATTTGAGTTAACCACATTCATAATATCGATTTTCTTAAGTTAGACAATAAAGGGAACCGTTTCATATGTAAAAATAAATAAAAATATTTTGATGATTTTTTAAAAAAAATCGGCAGTGATAACCGTTATTTGTAGTACGTCAAAAAATCATAAATAATTAGTACTAACACTACCTGTAAGGATATTACGGTTTTCCTTGCCGTTTAAGAGATAATTAAATTTTTATTCTAGCTTCATACAAATTTTTCGTAAAAAAATTATAAGTCCTTTGTTTTTGTGCAGATTGATGCGAGTATCATTTGAGTATATGATAATAACTAGTAGAAGCGATATTCGATTAGAAATTCGGTATTTGCCACTTTTGATTCCTATGTCTATGAAAGCCGTTTTTCAGCCCACCGTGCGACGCATAGATACTATGGCGCACACATACAAGCCGCGCGCGGTGCGTTTGTATGAAGATAACATACTTCCCACTCATTCTACTATGATTTTAGTGTTTGTTTTACGTCTCTCAAAATTATCCTTCTAGAACTTTCATGACCACTGCGTGTATCGTAAGCGTAGTGTGATTAGTAAAACGTGTCTCAGACCAGGACTGACCTAAAATCCCGTTCCATCCAATCTCGAGCAAACAAAACAATTACCCCAATCAGTCTATTAGCAGTCCAACGAACCCACACCTATTGGGGCAGGCTCAGATTAAATGTCCCGGCACGCGGGATGTACCGTGCGGGATCTGTAACCCATGGTCCTGGTAAGATCCCTTAAATTTGCGTGTGCGTGCATGTAAACATGCCTATGCCAACATATTAGCCTAGCCCCACACTAAGATCCCTTAAGTCTTGCATTGTGGGTACTAAGCAATGGTAAAGAAATACATAGATACGTAAAGGAGCATTGATGACTCGAAAACAAACATCATAATCAATGTTTGCACCTACTGGTATTCGAACTTAACGCTTATGGCGCGAAAGTCAAGGTCTCAACTAACTACACCCAATCAGTCGGCATTTTCATCGGTACCTAGTACATAAGATATATAACATAAAAATTCGACAGTAGATATCGATTACTTAGCCAGCCCCCCTAGCATGACCACGCTTCGTGGATATCGTATCGTCTCTATACAAAATTCAACATGGCGGCTATATTTATCGTAATTAATAACTTTATAATATATTTATCGTATTTTGTGACACTAGGTAGTAGTATAGTTTCAACCACAAATATATCGGCTCAAATATATAATCTCCACAATTTTTTTAAACCTCCGGGGTTAATAAGCAAAATTGTTTGTGATTACGGTAGGTGACCAGTGAGTACGAGCCTTTAGTCGATTATCTAATAATGACCGCCCACTCGCACTACGCAGTCCGCAGATGCGCACTTTTGTAATGCAAGCATATAACAATGTGATCTTTTGCCACTTTTTATGTCTAAACGTGTTTTATACAACCGGTAACTTATTACTTGGAATATTTATGGGAAATAGTTCTTGTTTGTGGTCCAAAGCCAGGTGCAGAGCCAGGTGGGTGAAAGAAAAGGCAAGATTTTTGAAATGTATTTATTCTGAAAGGCAAAGAAACTATGTAGATATACAGTCAGGTTTCTAATACAACATTTTTTTTAATACTATGATTGTTAATGTCGAAAAATCCTCGTAAAATGTGAAAACGCCGATTACTGCTTGGACAGCTTGTAATTATCAATTTCTTTAAAATAAATCACAGACCGAATATACAAATTTAAAGAAAAAAAGCGTTTGGTCTATAGAAGACATACCTACGTACTGTGATTAACAAAAAATAAAATTAAAACCAGATTAGGCATGAAAGAAAGATATGAAAGAGGCGCGGTGGTGCCTTTGGTAAAAATGGATACGCAATAGGTAGTTATAGTAATTATTAAGTTAAGTAGAGAAGGAGTTTACGTCATATTTGCACAAAATTTGTAAAGCCTATGGTTCCCAACGCTTACTCCATGATTACAAAAAATAACAATGACTTTTCTAAGAAATGTAATATTTTCCTTAATAGGTACCTGCCTGAAAACCGTAGGGAAGTCCAGAGGTGTTAGTCATTCTAAAATGCAGACTGAGGTCGTAACTATAGAGTCGAACGTTGGTTGTAGACTGAAAGAGAATTAATTTGGTGATTCGTCACAGTAAGGTAATCTAAGTACGTAAACATCACGTGCTATGCTGATTTTTTACATTTCTCTGCCTATTAGGAACAAATCTATTGTTATGTATTTGGTAAATAAAACTAAGTTCAGCCATGCAAGTCTATTGTCAGTCCCTTCGGCCGTTCCCTTCAGGGAGTAAAATAAATGTTAATTTAAAAAAAGGTTTAAATCATAATACTACTTTTACATTAGACATGTCTGAAATTCCCAAAGATGTTACACACATCCCCTTCACCTGTCAGCCTATCAAGTCCCACACGGTAAAGCTGAGCCGACCGCTGCTTTTAGCCTCTGTTAGGACAATATTTGCATGCCAATTTTTTTTAGGTGAAACATGTCTGATATAATATAAGTAATAACTTTTACTGTACCATATTTTTAGGAAAATAAATAATTATTTTCATTTTCAAAACAATAACGCTATCAATACCTGCAGCAGCTACCATGATAAGGATTTAACCTGTTTTTCCACGTGTTTACGAGTTTTTTTTCAGCTTCCGATCATCGCTAATTACCCTGCAATTAACTTTATACCTTCATGCCGTGTTGACAAGTTTTCTATTGCGTTCACCTGATTTTCCCGTTGTTTTTCCGGTTCTTTTTCTCTTTATTATGTTTTGACTGGATTTTTCTAATTGGCTGTTTGCAGATAATATTACATTATGCAATATCATTATTTTAATATTATTATTTCTTTCATCTTGTGTTTATTTGACGATCGATTGACGTAGTTGGTAGTGACCCTACCTGTGACACCATAGGTCTTGGGTTCGAATCCTGGTATGTGCAAACATTGACATGTTGAATATTGATGTTTCTTTCCTAGTCATGGATATTTCTATAATTATCTACGTATTTATATACCGTTATTTGTATCCGACACAAGACCTCAGGGTTCTTTTGCTGATCTGGGGCTTCACTAGAATACATCAGCTGCATCTCCTTCTGTGCATGTCATTCATGTCATGTCTTTCATGTCATGTCTTTCATGTCATGTCATTCATGTCATGTCATTCATGTCCTGTCATCATTTACATCTGTCCCCGATGTGCTAAACGTGGCTGTATGATTTCCTAATTGATCTTGTAATTCTGGTTACCTCCTTTCGTGAATTCTGCCGTGTGTATTTGTGTGTGTGTGGTCAATATCCTTAGAATTAATGACAATATAATCTATGTTGATGAAACATACACATATAATCACGCCTTTATCCCTTACGGGGTAGGCAGAGCACCAAGGGCCGATAGAACTACATGGTGCCACTTCTGACCAATTTTGAGGGTATAGTTGAGATGTACAAGTTCGGTCAGTAGTGACAGGTGGTCAACCCATCGCCTACAAAACACCAAGACCCTCTTGTCCCTCTACTGACTTGTACAGTATGCCCGGGAAGAGAAGCAGCTGTAGTATTATGCTTCTTTTTTCACTCCCAGAACAGCATAGAAGATGAAAATGTTGATGAAATTGTGTTCCAAATTTATATACAAGATAGATACAAGCTGACATCCATATAACTTTTACGATTTTAAATTTTATCCTCGTCATGTTTCAAAATACCTCCCAAGATGTTTAAGTTATAGAAAAAAACTGTAAAATTCACTCAAAGCGATAATTAAAGCAGTGCGGTTTATTTTATGGCCAATAATAAAACAATAAAAAACAGTCCAAAGATACCGCGCGTCTGTAAAAAAAACTATACTTATTACAGATCTAAAATTGGTGTAGCTTTAAAATTTTCGACATTTGCATTTTAATTTGAATGTAATAATAATATAATGAATCAGCATACCCAGATATTATTGCGATTTTTTACTAGTAATAACATTTGACACTTCATAGCAAACCATTGCTCCTATAGTAGTGAATAAGTCTAGAATGTTACGTTATGAACCCGCGATGAATTTTAAATATCAATCGCAATTCGAACTGTTACATTAGCTTAGTAGCTCTCAGAGGAGTAACATCAATATACATGTAGGTACCTGAAGTGCGTTTCAGTTTCACCAAAGAAGAATGTTAATTTTTTTCTGACCTTAATATAAGTATTAAGCGTCTAACATTCTCACTGTCACGTATGTACCTGCTTATATTTAATTAAATAGATTTTTTAAACTATTAATGTGTCAGACTTACCGCACGGAAAAATATAATTAAAAATAAAAGTGAATTATTATTAATGCTATTTTACTATTAATCTGTCACATTTATTATGTTTTCGTGGCTTGGACCATTGAATTTTAGCCTAGATTATTTAAAAAATTATTAAAGTATATGAAAGTACAAATAACGGTAGTTCCGAAATCGGGCACGATATACAGGGTGTAGCAAAAGGGGTATGTTAAGCGAAAAGCTATGTAAATAGCCCACAAAATTTCAGACTCGAAATGACATGTTTATTTTTCTAGATAGTATGGAGAATTTCTAAACAACTCAGGAATGTTCATACAATCTTGAAAAATAAATGTGGGATTTCGAGTCTCAAATTTTGGAAATAGGTTCTCTATAGTGGGCTTTTTACATAGCTTTTGGCTTAACATACCCCTTTTTTACACCCTGTATATTCTATGTCACGGACCACATGTACCTACCTACTGTCATAATATAAACTCTGAGTGTGAAATCCTCGAGGCTAAAGTAATATCTCTCATTAAACCTTTTGTCAGCCCGCGACGGCTTTATAACGTGTTTTGAGAATAAAAACGTGTAATTAAATATTTTATTTTGAGCTGACACTTTAATAAATTTCGCTCATACTCGTTCACGCGACGAGGTTGGATTATTTGGTTTTAAAATGTTGGATGAAAATTTACATAGAGACTTACCCATTGTACGTAAAATCTGTCATTTGGAGTTGACCAGAGGTAGATAATAAAGTATACAGGGTGTAACAAAAAGGGTATGTTAAGCGAAAAGCTACGTAAATAGCCCACTGTAGAGAACCTATCCATAAAATTTGAGACTCGAAATCACATGTTTATTTTTCAAGATTGTATGAAAATTCCTCAGATATTTAAAAATTCTCCATACTATTGGGAAAAATAAGCATGTGATTTCGAGTCTCAAATTTTGTGGATAGGTTCTCTACGGTGGGCTAATTACGTAGCTTTTCGCTTAACATACCCTTTTTGTTACAACCTGTATAGAGTAGTAGTATTCCATCATGTTCAGATATTCTTTTCATGTAGGTACTTAAAATAGTTAACGGTCGGAAAAGTATCTTATGGATTATGTTTATAAGTGGCAGGTTTTTTTATCGAATGTGCTTACGTACAGGTAGAGCCCACCTGATAATGAGTTTTACCTACCTTATATTAATTTACATTACTATTATATGGTGCAATTTACGCTCTGTACGACCTAAAGTTGAACTTGCTATCAACAGAATATCATCATCTAACTCATCCTTAAAGCACTCATTGCCCATCACTATTGTAAACAATATCAAACCAAGTCGGATTTATACCTTTTCGAAACGTAAACCTGCATTTGAATTTGCAATAGAGATGCGAATATTACGATAGATTTAGATATCGATAGATGATATCGACACTCTCTAACTGCTAGAATAGGATTTAGATTCTTATGCGATACTGGAAATCGATTCAATGCAATTGAGAAGCTTACGTTTAAAATATTCACATAAAGTTGTCTTGTTATTTGTTAAAAATAAGTTTCTTTTAACTGTATGTATGTTATACCTATAAAGTTTATATATTCATGAGGTGTATGTGTGTAGGTAGGTATAGGCAATAAAAGTAGCCAATATTAGAAAAATGAGGCACGCTGCCATTGACGCAGGATTTGCAGGCCGACTTTTATTTCTAAATAGCTTTAGTCAATATTTAATTTTAATACTAAATTATTAGTAGTTTTAATTTTATTTATACTCAATTCATCGTTAAGAAATCATACCTTGAAAAATAAACATCTGTCTCTATATTGACACACAAGTACTTAATTTGAAAAATAAGACTGTCTTATTATCATCGTACATGGCGTTTAGAAATCCATTTTAAGCGATATCTGCCTTGATGTTTCTTGGGATCCAGTAAAAAATATTCGCAGTTATTCTGATAGAAATTTCTTCATCTTTGGAACTTTTTTTTAAACATAAGTAGGTAAAGAAATTATTAAAATTACGTATAGCATATTACAATCTTGTAGATTTGTAAGTGGGTAAGTACATGCATTTTTTCCCTGGAGTGTTTCTCTATCTTTTATTCTTATTCTTTATTGTACACAGAAAAACACATTTCGAACAAATATTACAAAGATAATGAAGAAATCAATAAGTCAAGAACAAAGGCGGACTCGTTTCTAATTTTAACATTTCATCCAGCCAATCAGTTAATTATATTTTAGGTTTTAAATATATTTTACACGAGTCTTTATATTTAACATCGATACCAAATCCGTCCTATTTATCGAACAATACACATCACTACTCTATTTTGTTTACTATGTTATTTTTGGCTGCATCGTTCAATGGAATTTAATTTGCCAGGTCCAGGATTCGAATGCGCTACTCTAAACTCGAGATACGAAAACAAATGATCCGTGCTCTCTTTCTTCGATTGTGTTAGTGAAAGAGACAAAGCGTCGGTGTCAGGTCGGCAAGTGTTTAATGGTATTTTCGACCAATAGAGATTGGATGGTAGCTTGATTGAAACAGTAGCCATTGTGAACTGTGGTGAATTGTTGAATTGAATTGTTATTTTGTTTAATGCCAGTGCTGGGCAGGCTCTTCAGGTTATGGCCAATTACTTTATTAGAGATCGTACTAGAACGAGACTGTACCTAGGACCTTTTTCGTCATTGTACAATAATTTCTCGAATTTTCTCTGGTGCTGTTTAATCAGTTCTTACACAACGCTGTCCAATTCTGACTACTCCACTTGTATGTTTATCATGTCCTATACCTATTTTAAACAAAACAATATCGGGTGAAGAATTTTTTCAATTTCTTTATTAATAATTTTATAAAACAGTATAGTAAAAATCAATGCAATCAATGTTAAAATCTTGGTTTAATTGGAGCGGGGAAGACCTCGCCGGACTTTCACCGATCAAATTGGTGAAATTCTAAAGAAAGGTCAGGTCAAGAGTACCCTAAACCGACGAGCGTGCATGAAGAATATCATGAAAGTAGATGAAGCGAAAGAGGTGTGTCAGGATCGTAGCAAATGGAGATCCGTGATCTCTGCCTACCCCTCCGGGAAAGAGGCGTGATTATTATGTATGTATGTAAGAATAGTTTATAAATTATTAGGTAGATTAAAAATATAAGTACCTATATTACAAGAGTTTGAATAAGCCAGCCTCATTAGCCTGCATCGCTTGAATAAATATATTTCCAGTGATATAGACATTTCAGTTTAATCCAGAGCTCTCTCAAACAGAATGCCACCATTACGGCAGACGTAACACAGTTATATTAATTAGTCGGGACTAAATACTTCGAGTGAGCTGGTCTGAACCAGTCTGAACCGGTCTAAACTAGTCTAAATCGGAATAATCTGGTCTACTCTTCATTACAGTTATGTAGTCCTATGATATAGGCGCTAGAGTCGTTGTAATTTTGACGCTGTTTGTTTATTTTCTTTAGTTCCATTGAAATCCCCGGGACATCGAATTTTGACTTGGCTTTAACTTGGAGTTAGCTGGAGGGTCCTATGTTCGGTTTGTTTGTAATACCTACTAAAATTATTAATGCAACTATGAATATTAAATTAAGTAGCCGAATCAAGTAGTCCGCCTAAAAAAACAGATATTTTATTAGTTGATTAAGCACTTAACGGTCTAAGAAAATTTGAGTCCGCTTCGCATCATTCATCGGACAAATTCATTGAACTATCATGAATTTACCTATACTATAATGCCATTAATTCTACATACATAATATAATGCATTATATTGTACTATGTACATACTCTATACACTTTAGCCTATCACTATTATGTACCTACTGTTTACTGCTGATCGTGAGCCTGCCTACTCCAGGACACGCCACAAGGGAGCTTTAGTCCATAGTTATCACGCTGATTGGGCAGTTAGGTTGGTGACTGCAGTGTTATTTTTGGACTACGTTGTTAACACAGGAGGCGATTCTGCCCACCTCCTGGGAACCCTTTATTACCTCTTATGGGGTTTACACAGTGCGAGCTAGCGTACGAGTCAGCCTTCCGAGTAGCTGCACTGCTTGGACGTAACTTACGAGTAACTCGTACGTGCGAGTTGATCAGTAGCCCGCATCCGAGTTACTCAAACTTTTTTTTTCACTCGCCTGCTCGCCCGGCAGCAATTCGCACGTGACAGCGGCTTGGCCGTCCCTCGCATCACTTGGACGTGTTCTGCAGTAGCTCGCCAGTGCCAGCCGGACAGTTGTGAGTGGAACCCGTGCTATTTTTGTGTGCTACGCCTACGTACGAAATCGAGTTCGAAATGGCGGATAGATGGTCTTCTGACAATAATATTTCATTCATGAAACTAGTTCACTCGACATCGCGACTCGACTCGGACTGGGCAGTAGCTAGATGTCGTGTAGATAGCAAAGGCAAGCCGAGCTACTGGCCAGGCAGCAGCTCGCACTGTGTAAACTAGCCGTTACTATTCCTATGGGAAGGATGGGTATGGGGTAGTGCTATTCTACTCTGTCAATACCACACGATATATTCTATAGTAATACATAAGACCTATCTTAAAAAGTACATCCATTGAAAACACCTAAACAGAACTGAAGAATGAGCGATGCAGCCTCCATATCTCTCCTGAATTCAGCGCTGACAGACGATTCTATCGCGGCTCTTTTGTCTGGTGTGAAAAGCGGCGTTTTATTCTCGTGAAGGACAATTGCACTTTTTCAAAGCTGAATTGAAGACGTCCGGCAAATTCAACCAACTGTGCCAGAAAGAGGGTTATGTTTTTCGAGTGTATGTATACAGGGTGTCTGTGACAGCAAGGCAAATATTGATATGGTGACTTCAGATCATGATTCTGAGATGAAAACTAATGAAAATTTTCGCAGGAAAATTCTAAAATTTTCCGACTTTTTTAAAAATTATTTTAGGAAAAAAATTGTGTGGTTCGTTTAAATAGGCCTTAAATAAAGACTTAAAAACAAAATTTTAACCAATGGATGAATTTAAAAAAAAAAGTTGCTCTCTTTTAACTGATCAACCCCAAAAGAGAGTCACAAGTGATCCAAAAAACAGCAATGTATCACACAACAACCAATATGCCCATTTAACTAGTCACAGGATCGCCTGATACTATTGGCGCGAAAAGCAAACATTATCAAATCAAAAATTTATTTCCTGCGATTAATAACACTGTCGTATTACTCAAAACAATGGTACTTCACACACACCCTGTCACACACAGGCTGTCACACACAGGCTGTCACACACACCCTGTATATATTTCTTTGGCACGCTCTAGAGCCTAAACGGCTTGTCGCATTTGATCTTGAGAGGTATCATTAGACTCGTCTCGGTGAGAGTGAGACTGGGTTAAACATTTACGCAGTTGGTTTTTTTATTTAAATATAAGGTTATTACAGATTGACCTTGCCTTTCTTTAACACTCGAAAATGAGGTTAAGCTATAGTAATTTTCAGTGGTTTTCGCTTCAGAATCATGGCTTGAAATTAGCATATCAATATTTGCCAGACTGCCACTTACACTCTGTACATGAATGTTGTAAGCATATACAGGTTTTAAGCATATACATTTACAGGTATGACTTGTTAGATTTTAAGTTTTAGAACTTAAAAATTTACAAGGAAATAAAAAACAGTAAATAATCTACCTGATTGTATACCGATATCATAATGAATATACTTGTCTTTCATTTCATCCGAAATTAAATTTCAAATGAATATACTATCATGTTTTATTGATACTCGTATGAAATTAAAAGCCTAAAATAAAATAATTCAAAGGCCATGTAAATTAAAACAGCAGAACGAATTTTACTTCAAATAAAATATTTTAAATGGACGTGAAAATAATAGTGAAATCGAATATGATTTTACAAGACTTCGGGTTGAAAGCTGTTTCAATATCAATTTCGCTGGTTTTAATGTTTAAATTTAATATGTGTGAGGGATATTAATTTTATTGCTATACGTATACATTATACAGGGTGTAACAGAAACGGTATGTTAAGCGCTTTGCTATGAAAATAGCCCACTAGAAAGAACCAAAAATATGAGACTCGAAATCACATGGTTATTTTTCAAGACTGTATGCGCTTTATACTATCTTAGATCTCTGTTACATTTTGGTTGGATCTAGCCTGCTTCACCAATGGTCTCTACTCCAAATGCCCTTCACTAAAGCCTTTAGCCCATCATCAGACCCATCGTGTGCATTTACCCAGAAAATGTATATGTTTTCTATCATAAAATGTTCATTTTTGTATAACCAATAGAAATAGAGTAGCATAATATTGTACAATACGATAATCATAGTGCTAATAATTGTGAAGAAATTGTAACAGATTTAAAATAATACTTATTCGACTAATAGCCCTGCAGCTGCAGCCTGTGAGTCAGAGAGAATAAATAGGGTGTATACAGGGTGTAACAGAAAGGGTATGTTAAGCGAAAAGCTATGTAAATAGCCCACTATAGAAAACCTATTTCCAAATTTCAGACTCGAAATCACATTTTTATTTTTCAAGATTGTATGAAAATTCCTGAGTAATTTAAAAATTCTCCATACTATCGGGAAAAATAAACATGTGATTTCGGGTCTCAAATTTTGTGGATAGGTTCTCTACAGTGGGCTATTTACATAGCTTTTCGCTTAACATACCCTTTTTGTTACACCCTGTATAAAGAACCTATACAAAATTTGGAGACTAAAAATAATGTTTTTTCCAGATAATATGGAAAATTCGCAACTCGGGAATTTAAATACAATTTGGATATAAAGAGTATGAATTCGAATCTTGGTGGATACTCGTATGGTCTCTATGGTAGGCTATTTTTATTTCTTTGAACATACCCCTTTTATTACACTCTATATGTCATGTACTAGATATGACAGGGAGCTTTGATAGTAGTAGTGAAGCTACCTAGTATTTTTAAGTATAGTTCTCAGTTTGACCACCTCTCACATCGTCCACTTCCCGAAACGACTACTTTTGAATATCTAGTAGGTGTATCAATTTCTCATAAAGACCACATAACCAATTTGTTGCTGTCCATGATTTTGTATGATTTGGTTTTTTTTTTCAAAAATAAGAGCAATAAAATCTTATCTGTCACACTTTCAAAGGATACTGGAGAATTAATTAATAGGCTATAAAAGATGCGGTTCTATAGTTTTTCCTGCAATTGTTATTAATTGAATGGCGGTCTTTTTGTGCCACTTTTTGTTCTAGTTTGCGGTAACGTGCTAATGACAATTTATTAGTTCATGTAGTATTATTGTTTTTATCCTTATAACCTATATTATTGTTGCTAATAGGTACTCTCTGCCTACCCCGTAAGGGATAAAGGCGTGATTATCTGTATGTACATTATGTAATGTAGGTAGATAATTGCTAAAATTACGGCTGAAGAAGGTACGAGTATAGTTGTCTTTGATTTATCAATTGAACAAATCAATCAAGTTTTATTTTATCCTATTTTTAATGAGAGATGTGTCACAAAACTTTATGTCTGCTTTGATTTTTGACGCATTATATACCCCAATAAAATAATGTTTGTTTTGCCATTAGAACATAAGTAGAAGAAAATACTCATACTTCGCTTCTTCCTTCTTTGAACTCATCAAACTGTCTTAATGATTAGCAATTATCAGTATTAAGGTCAAATATAGGCTAAAGATTATAGTCATCACCTAGAGTGGCTATAACTTCGACTACATTAAAATTATGTTAGCCTTCTCGAATTTGGCTAAAAGCCGGGCTTATCCAACTTTACGGTCTGAGTGTGATAAATGGCGTAAACTCACAGCCGTTTAATGGATTAAGATTTGAAATTGTATTTAAATGGCATACAGCTGTTGTTTGTCTGCGGCTTGTGATTGTGTAGTTCCTAACTATACAGGGTGATTTTTGGTCGTGAACGTTCCCGAAAACTACGGAATCTCCTCATCATCACGATCATTTTTCTCCATGGAAGCATACCTGGGAAGTGTCTGGTTTCCAAAATATTAGTGTCCAAAGTTGAGTAAATAGACTGCGTTTTTCTGCACAAATGCACATAGACGCACGAAGCAGGATTTTTTCACGAAAAATAATTATGATATTAATTATATAAAAAAACTAACATAAACACTAGACACTATAAATTTCGCACGATCAAGGAATTTAAAATTTAAATTTTTTTTTTTTCCCAGCATTTTTTTTGGCATAAACTTACTTTATTTCATGTATAGAATACGTACCCTTCGTTAAAGGTGGCCACAAAAAAACATCCTGTATAACCAGGGGCGGCTCCTGATATTTTTAGATGGGGTTTCACATTTTTTTTAAAGATGAGCTCATGCAAAATTACAGCTTGGAAACGCCGCGCGTGTTTACTCCCTTAACGCATGAGATGTAGCAAGTGTAACTTCACTGTCATTAAAATTCAGGTGACCTTATGAAACACATTAAAGACAACATATCGCGTTCTAACTCGGACTAAGCAACATCTAGTGGCCGTATACACGAAGTGAGCGGCGCTCCCGATAAGGCAAATTTTTTATACGAAATCTCCTGTTTCACGCGCCGGCCTATATCGGTATGTCTCTTTTGCACTCATTGAGTACAGTACTAAGAATCGTACCAAATTTCGTTTCATTGGAACGCGATCGCTAGCGCTCCACTCGATACATAAGATTCAACTTACTTGAGACGAACACGTAGACACTATTGTATAAACATAGTAGAATTGAAAGATAATTACAAATATAGAGAAATATAGATTGCCTATGCAATCTTCGTGGATGGGAGTGCACTGCACCAGCACTCCTTAGGACGAGCCACCAGTATATATAACTATAACGAATAAATATTCACACACTTCACAACATTAACTCAATCCCAGACTAAGAATTTGTAAAGTCTTGTGTCGTTGGTAATAGTTGATGGTATATCGATTGCACCTATCGGGATTCGAACCTAAGATCTGTGGCGTCACAGAAAGACACATGTCTGCACATTAGGTACATTTAACTCATCATCATCATCATCAGCCTATTGCAGTCCACTGCTGGACGTAGGCCTCCCCAGGGCACGCCACAAGACTGCCATGGGGGGTATTTGCCCATAGTCACCACGCTGGGCAGGCAGGCAGGTTGGTGACCGCAGTTTGTATTTTGGACTATGTTGTCAACACGGGAGGCGCTGCTGCCCACCTCCCGGAAACCCTTAATCGCCTCGTACGATACCCACGGGCAGACATGGGGTTTTAGAGACTGGTGTTTGTAGAGTATTAAAAGTCTTGACTGCTGATTTCGGAATGAATTTTATTTGAAATTTGAAACGTAGGTTAGGTACTTATGAACTAAGGTGGTGTAAGAAGTAATAAATTAAATTGACCAATCACAAACGATAGGTACGAAGGATATGGTTGATATTTTTATCTTGCTCGCTCGTGTATGTAGCTGCCGACGCACAGTTCTAACATGCGCGGAGTAGCTACAGGATGGTACGAATTCTACTCTGCCGGCACCACGCGGCCAATTACATTACAGGTACATTTAAGTAATCTACACAAATCGGCTGTCTTAGGAGGACTGTTTCTTTTTAGCTATTGCGTCCTTTTCGAAATATTACAATTCGAACTAGAATCAGATTCAATGCATACATATACGAATATTATAGGTACTCGTAGGTATTACATACATGCCGTATAACGTTGATGTGTCCCTGTGTTGAAGCGAGGATCACTAGGATACATCAGATGCATTTTCTTTCGTGTATATCATAAGAGTCAACTGAGGAACTCAGGGACCTTCTCTCAGGCAATGAGCTAGTAACTTGTCACTGATCTTATATATCTAACTTCGCCAAGCTAAAATGACTTCAGGACTGCAGTTATAGCCACCTTATTTAATTATGAGTTAATTATGTATGCACCTACGTATGTACATGCCGTGTTATAACGGCATCTTCCCGTCCTGTTAGTATTTAGGTGAGATCTGTATTTACTATAGATATAATGCTTCAAAATGAAGTAAATCAAGCGAATTAACCCCATCGGTAGAGGTAAATAGAGTGCGTTGGTGTGCGCATATCGTATGGCTTACCTATATATTGTACATCACGTTTTGTCTCTGTGTGAGTGTTAGGGTTTGTTCACAATGAACGCACGGCTTACTAGAATATATTAGCTGCATCTCCTTTAGTTGATATTGTTAACCACCATCATCAAGATCGCAGGGGCGCGGGGGACGGAGTGCAACCGGGTCCTCGCCGAACACTACCGATCACTCACCGTTCGTCAGACACAGTTGGCGGATAGCCATTTTTTCTATTGTAAATCCTAGTTTAAAATAATATACAACCTTAAATCTATCAGCGGCCTACTTCATTCCACATCTATAATCAGCTCAACACATATCGTCAGAGTCGGTAAGATAAGATAAGATAAAATAAAATTTATTGTTATAACTGTGTACATAAGTTGATGATAGGATATAAAGTTATTTTAGAAACAACAGTTTGCACTTTTCGGACGTACAATTTGGTTACTTGCATGCTAAGGTACATGCATTTACTAAAACTATTACATGCTTAGAATCATTTAGTTTTGCAATAATAAAATTTAGCTAAATCGTAAAAACACTTCGACTGTCGACTGAGGAACTCAGGGGTGTTCTCTAAGGCGAGCTAGCAAACATATCACTGATTTTTAACTTCTAACCCCGTTATGTTTAACGTGGTGTTCTAGCTACCCCATTCCGGGTATATGGCTATGTATAGGTATATGTATGTATGTATTTCTCTCACAGCTCATTTAATGACCAATTAATTTAAAATACTAGTGGATGCCCACGACTCAGTCCGGTGGACAGCAGAAAAAACAAAATGTCGAATCTATCTGGGATAAAAATATTTTCCCTATATCCGTCCTTAGGCCCTGAATATCTGTGTGCCAAATTTCATTTAAATCGGATCAGTAGTTTTAGCGTGAAAGCCGGACAGATAGACAGACCGAGTTACTTTACTATGGATTGACAGCAGTAGGAAAGAACTAACTATATAATATACTCGTAATTAGCGTCCAATGTAAACACACCCGATTCTATATAAGTGTGCATTCTGTACATTTTCATAAGTGTGGGTGAGTATGCCACAGACAGGACTGAGAGTGTGTGTGTCCAACATTGAGCCAGGTCGTGATCGCGACGCGTGCGCCGATTTGTACGTGCATTATTATTATTAGCTGGACGAATAAATTTGCATTGAGATAAGCTTTTTTGTTTTATGTACGCTTTCTTCTTTCATGGTTTTAATATTTTCAATGTTGTTTATTTGAATGTCATGAAGAAGTGTTGATTTAGTTTTACCAATAGAATATTTGGATTGAGGTACATTATTCAGTTACGGTAGCATTTTTTGTGATAACTTGTAACAGGTTAAATAAGTCAGTTGGTAGTAAAAGAGACTCTGGTCCCCAAGTCAATGATCCTTTCTTCTTCTTCTTCAGCCTATTGCAGTCCACTGCTGGATGTAGGCCTCCCCCAGGGCACGCCACAAGGCTACTGCTACAGGGGGGTTTTGCCCATAGTCACCACGCTGGGCAGGCGGGTTGGTGACCGCATGCACGTACAAAGGTCCAACTAGATTCGTATAGCGGTCGGTCGGAGCAAACATAATAATATATTGATGTACTCGGCTATGTTACCAAAATGTGGTAGCCACAACTGCAGGGTCACGAAGGAGATATTACAGCCACGCTCATTGCCTAAGAGATCTCCCCTACCTACCTATAAGCTACCTAAATTTAATTACAATCCAAAAAGTTTTAGAAAGAAAGAGTAATAAGCACCCTCACAAACGCACTAAAAGCCTACATCTTGGGTGGACAGCTACAAAACCTTTGAATATGCGGCCAACAGCAAACAAATGACTATTTTGCACGTGCACACTAGTTTTGGCATGCGGAAGACCTCGCGTTTTAGAATTCCGCACATAAGGAAACGGTGGGGAAGGTCATTCTAACTATATTAGTCAGTGAGTGAGTGCAAGACGGTGTATATACTACCGCCTTGTTGGGACCCTTAGTGAGATAGTTCAAGCATTATGAGCTAATGAATGTGGTCTTAATTGGCGAAGTACCTAAGGGTAGTATCACACTCAACAGATGTTGGATGTGAAACTGTTTGATTTAAACACGCATGTTTTTCCAATGATTTTTGAAGATGACGTGGTTTACATTATTTCCATGCAGGCATTAAAATATATAATCACGCCTTTATCCCTTACGGGGTAGGCAGAGCACCAAGGGCCGATAGACATTAAATTATTTAGGGCAACTTTTCTAATATAACAAGTATTTGCTCTGTCTTTCATGACAAAATATGTATGACTAAACGTTAAGTTTAACAACATGTAATAATACATACATACATATAGTCACGCCTTTATCCATTATGGTGCCACTTCTGACCAATTTTGAGGGTATAATTGAGATGTAAAAGTTCGGTTAGTAGTGTTAATATAACTCATATTTTGTGCAAAATAAATATATTGATTGATTGATTTTTCCAAACGTTAGCTGATAGCCTATTAGAAGAATAATTTTGGTGCTGTCTGTCTCCAACACTTGACTACAATATAGACAGCATTAACTTTGTTCTTTTGATAGGCTCTCTGATGTTTGGAGAAATCGGCCTTTAGAAGAGTTGACAAACAATAACAAATGCTACAGAAACCTCTGTAACTAGTGTTGCCGAACTATCGATAGTTTGATTATCGATAGTTGACCTCGAAAATCATCTATAATATCGATAGGCCTATCGATAGTATCGATAGCCCCGTGAGGAGCAATACACACACAGCAATATCGATAGTATTGAAGCTCAATATTGATGATGTATGTATAGGACTATCGATACTATTGTTTTTGCCCAACTATCGATAGTCTATCGATAGACTACGATAGACTATCGATAGTTGACTATCGAGCGGCAACACTATCTGTAACTGATCATCTTCGTGCCTTTGTCACGTTATTTCTGGGCTCGGCACAGTATGGTTTCCTTTGAAAGCCAGATTACCGAGGCGTTTGTTTTTACGGCAGGCGCCTGACGCAAACCCTCCTCGGGTATAGCTAAGTGACAATTTTAGAATATTCAAATCCGTACTGTAAGATTTTCCTTGTGTTTTTGTTTCTTTTTAGTTTTATAGCCGAGTACACGTTTATCCACTCTGAAAATCCTCCAATAAAAAGAATATATAGGTACTTTATATCTTAGAAGAAATTATAATACCTACCTATACAGGGTGTAACAAAAGTAGTATGTTAAGCAAAAAGCTATGTAAATAGCCCACTAAAAGGAACCTATCTACAAAATTTCAAACTCGAAATCACATGTTTATTTTTTTAGACAGTATGGAAAATTCCTAAACAACTTACGAATGTTCATACAATTATGAAAAATAAACACGTGATTTCGAGTCTTAAATTTCGGAAATAGGTTCTCTATAGTGGTCTATTTACATAGCTTTTCGCTAAACATACCCTTTCTGTTACATCCTGTATAATGTCTATCCAAAATTACTGATTATCTTTTGACGTCATAATGTCTATCCAAAATTACTGATTATCTTTTGACGTCAAAAGATAATCACTAAATTTAAATAGACCTTATACAGGGTTTTTTCCTTGCCACCCTTAACGAAGGGTACGTACTCTATACATCAAATCAAGTAAGCTTATGCCAAAAATATGCTGGGAAATGAAGTAATTTTTTTTTTTAATTTTTAATTTACTAGATCGGGCGAAATTTATAGTGTCCAGTGTTTATGCTAGTTCTTTCATAGACAGATATTGATTATTTCTCTTGAAAAAATCTTGCTACGCGCGTCTATGTGCATTTATGCAGAAAAACGCAGTGTATTTATAAAATTATTAATAAAATTTTATAAATACACTATTTACTCAACTTTGGACCCAAATATCTTGGGAACAAGACACTTCCCAGGTATGCTTCCATGGAGAAAAATGATCGTGATGATGAGGAGAATCCGTAGTTTTCGAGAACGTTGACGACCAAAAATCATCCTGTGTAGTATTAAAAAGTTGGTAAAGGTACCTTTCTATATTTAATTTAACTGTATAAAAATTTAGCTTCGACTAGTATAAAATAATGGTTGCTTGTTAGCCATTACACACTACTACTGGATATTGCGATTTTCCAGAAAATATCACTTTTATAAAATCAAAGGAAGTCCCTCGGAGGTGGTATGCACAGCGGAGTTGTTGCGGTGAAATGTACCCACAAAATAGACACTTTTTTAAATTTTCTTGGATGGGTAGAAGTAAATACATATTTCGAAAATTAAAATAATAATTCATTTATAATACCTACTTACATAAGAATATGTAACCCTTACATCGTCTCTACTTTTAATAAACTAGGAGTTAAACTCGGTGTAAGGTTATATCAGGTTCGTATTAAAGGACGAATTTTATTTAGAAGTAGAGACAGAGTAGCTAGGGAACCCCTTGTCTTAAACTTTGGCGGACAAATCAGTTTATAATAAAAGGAATTCAAAGTTAGATTAAGGATTAAATTAATTAATATAAAAATGTTTTATACTTGAAGTTGCTTAAAATAAAATTAAAGATAATTTAATAAAATAAAGTTTAAAAAGCCACTGTTTAACGCCCACTAGTCAACTAAATAGCGACACGCTATAATAAAGTAATTATGTAATTTAAAAAATACATAGAACCCTGGTGTTGAAAAATAAGTAATTATGTATAATCTAGCAGAAACTAATCACATGGGATGGGATGCGGTGGGTGATAATTTTAATCCCTACATGAGAAGGTTAAGGATACAGGTTGATGCATGAGAAGCAAAGAAAATAACCTATAGGTATTTAACAAACTAAGCAATTGTATTATTTGATCTTAGATGTCTCTACTATAGAATTTTTGTATTGTCAGCTCCGCAAAAACTTCTGTTTGTGGCAAAAACCAGTTTGTTAAACCTGAAAGAAAGGAAAATCCTTATATTCTCTGCCACATTATTAGTTATTTCTTTCTCTAATTGGGGTTATTATGATAACAAGAGATTCCATTACTGTCGTTTCCAGCAACTATTAGGTATAGATTTATAAATACTATAGTAGGTATAGGTAACTTTTATAACAAGATTGTCTTGAATGTGCATTATTAGATATTTTTGGTGTGTATCTATGCGTAGAGGAAACGAACAAAATCAAAAACTTATAGTAAAATTTCTATATAGAAAAGATTTTTTTGTTTTTAATAAGTAAAGCAGAGGAACCAGTAATAGACGGTTCAAGAATGCAATTGGCATTTATACTTTATGCTTTGAAAACCAAAGAAAATATGTAAATAAATAGCCTTTACGGAATCATTATTATAAAATTATTAATAAAGAAATGGAAAAAATTCTTCACCCGAATGGGAATCGAACCCACGACCACTGCATACCGTGCTAGTTGCTCTAACCACTGAGCTACCGGGTCAATTACTCGGATGACGAATTTTACACATCTCTTTTTTAAATTACATATTGGCAACGTTATTTCTCATCCCGATATCATTATTATTTACTGCAATATGTCGTAGTTCCATTTATATTAATATGAAGAACAGTATGACTGTCCCAATGTAACAAATGGATATCCAAATATGAAATAACAAAAATAAAATACGACTTATAACATACAAAAAAAAAAGCGAAACAATATAGTGGATATCAGTTTTATAGAACCTTAAAACTTGTATTGCAGCTAACCAACATTTTCTTTCAATCGTTCAATCAATATATATACATGTAGCCCGTAACACGAGAAGCCCAATTTCGCCGTTCGCAAAAAGCTAACAGTTTAACCAACTGTTTATTTCGCCTCAAACAAACCCCAGAAGTTCGGATCCAGGTACAGCAAATGTACCGTAAACTCGCTGCAAACAGTCAGCGACCGCAAGACAATACACTTTGGCAGGTAATTAATCTTGCTCCTTAAATCACAAAATCAATATTTACGAAGCGGTCCCTCGCTGCAAGTAAGTGCATTCACGTAGAGTAACTGTGCGAATTAACGTGAAATAAAGCTGTAGGTACATACCAGTAGGTACTCTATATAGTGGACGCCCGCGACTTCGTCCGCGTGGACTGCAGAAAAACGAAATGTCGAAATTATCCAGGATAAAAAGTAGCCTATCTGTTAATCCAGGGTGTCAGCTAACCATACCAAGTTTTATGAGTAACGCTCCAGCTGTTTTGATGTGAAAGAGTAACAAACATCCATCCATCTATCCATCCATCTTTCGCGTTTATAATATTAATAGGATAGGATAGTAGAGGACTAGTAGCATGAAAGGTAGGTATGTTATGTTCTAAGGCAGGGTTCACTAGAATACATCAGCTGCAAATCCTTCAGTTCATTCCCAAAATGAGTTGGCCAGAACTACAAGAATTTTGTATAGCGCCCCAGAGTTCCTCAGGCGACTCTTGCGAAGACATGCACAAAGAAGATGCAGCTGATGTATTCTCGTGAAGCCCCGCATCAGCACAGGATATTTACTCGGTTAACAATATGAGTACCTATAACATTTACTATGTAATTAGTGAAGGGCAGGAAAACACATAGCAACTAAACGGAAATGAATCCTTTTAACCGCATTTAAATAAGAATGAAGTTTATGTCCATAAGGTAGAGAGATCTAAAATAGATAGGTGTATAAGGTAAATAAGTGTATGAAAAACCTTCATTCAAATGCAGCCACTTCAGGACATACTAATAAAACATGTAATTAAATAAATAAATATTAATCAACCTGCTTGTATGTAGCACGCGATGGGGGCACGCGAGGAATAGTGTTAAAAAAATTAAAAGGGTGACTTTTTCAAGGGTAGGTTTTTCAATGAAGCATTTTTAAATTAACAGGAAAGTATGGGAAATACGGGATTGGAATTGTTGGCGCATTTAGTGGAAATCAACAAACTGTTCAGTATAGTCGCAGACATTATGTTATAATATGGGTAGATAGGTGCAAGGTAGTGAGTTCCAACCATTAATAATGATGAATATACTCGTATATATGTAACTAAACAGATCAAATTATAGTGTCTGTAATATTAAAATAACCACTTTTTACTAAATGCATATGGAAGTAGACACAGACGGTTTTTCCCGCTGGGCCCCCACACTGTTATTATATGGATGTTATACCCATTTTAATATTTTTTGTCTGTCTGTCTGCTTGTTCCGGTTAACGTAACAAGTATACAGACATACAGGTACGTGCGACAGGTATAACGTCATATGTAGAAGTTTGACTCTGCTCCCAGGGTACCCCTCAGAAAATATTGTAGGTAATATTTGTACACTCGATGGAATATTTAAAAAATGCCTTACACAAGCATTTCTAAAATCGCTCGGAGATCCAATGTCTACATTCTAGATATTGCTAAATCACACAAGTCTAGACCAAAGTATTTGTCAGCATAATCTGGACCATTTCTTTATTTAGTGTTTATATTTTTGTTATAGAAAAACAGCATATATCAACTCGATTACATAGAGCATTATATTTAAATTGGCTATTTACTTTTAATTTGCCAGTTTATTAATATAATTAAATTAACTAGGTATCTATTTCATCGATTTACATAGGAGTAGTAATCAATATGAATTAGAATAAGAATAGGAAATATTATGGCTATTTTGTCATACATACATAATATCACGCCTCTTTCCCGAAATTTTACACGATCCTGCTCCTAGTTCACTTTTTGATTTAGTTTTTCATAACTAACAAAAATCTGATTGTTTATTTATTTGGATTTGGTGCAAAACTAATATTGATTGCTCATATTTGCCTATTTATTTGAAATTAATTTTTCGAACTCTTTCCTTTTATGACGTGAATATGTACCGTGTGATCTCATGTCGACATATATATTGATTAGGGTTCTTCCTCCTAAAACACGATGGTTTCTCACGATGGTAAAAACTGTATCAATTATACAGATAGACTGGCGGCTAACAAGGTCCTTTTTAGGTGATGCCCTGACGGCCATACGTTAACGTGACTACAGATTGAAGCAAAAAAAACTGGATAACCTGAAACTGCAGGATCGAAATACGATTCTTCAGCCACGTGTGGCATATAGTCAGATGTTTTCAGTGACATCTTGTTAAATTATCGCCTGAGAGAACTCCTAGGTCGACTCTTACGATACGCATGGAAAGATTGATGAATTTGGTGAGAGCTAATTATTTTAAGTGCTTCTTTTAGCTGAATTAGTTAAATGGATTTCTAGATTTTTCCATGCTCAGTCGATCCATTGGCGCAATTGGTAGTGAACCTTCCTGCCATGCCACAGGTTTTCGGTTCGAATCCTGGCAGGTGCAAACATGATGATGAGTATTGACGACTCATAGAAGTTTTTATACTTATCTATGTATTTATGCACTGTTACTGAGTAGGTACCTAGTCTACCTCACCATGACACAATGTCTAATAGGCATCTTGGTTAGTATAGGTAGGTATATTGTTAAGTTTGTAAATATTTGTTTTTTTTTTTTTTTTTTTTTTTTTTTTTATTTAGGACAACAAACAGTTACACAATACATATATGTAAACAACATTGTATAAAAGAGTAGATTTGAGTAACCCACTGCGTTGACCACGAACTTAATAAATATACAGAGAGATTTAAAAAAAGATAACATGTGAATAACATCTAGATAAAACTTACAAAATGAAACTATTACAAAACAAAGAAAAAGAAGAAAATACACACACATTTGTTTATTTTATTGCAAGAGATATGAAAAAGGAATTAAAATTTTAATAAAAAACATTTGGTTCAATTGATAGGTACATATTTACCTACTTGCTATTGTGTCAGTTATTTTTATCAGTAGGTAGGTGTACCTACGGCAGTGTTTCAATAATGGTTGTAGCCTAAACTACAGGATCATAAAGGAGATCCATAGCAGGGACATTTTATATAAGTGAGTAGTTAAGCTTACTTACTATTATGTAAAAATACTATATTTCAATAGACCTCAACTAGGTAAATAGTCAACTATTTATCAACCTTATTTACCTTAGTTTCGGTCTATGGTTTCGGGAAAGAATTTTAACATAAAGAGAAAATTATTAAAGTAGCTTCGATATTGGCAAGAAACTTGCTGAAAGTAAGCTTTACAGAACTACCTATTGTTGAAATACACTCGAGGTTTATCGAGTAATCTTAGGTAGGTAATAAAATCGAAAGCAATCGTTTTATTTTCCACGGTACGAAGTCTATTTTATAAGCTCCTAGTAGAAAATTTCTCAATCTGATAGTATTAAAGAGAAGAATTTAATATTAGTACCCATGTATCAGATTTTGTATTGATATAGATTTATTCATCCATTAGTCTGAAGTATTTTTTATCAAAAGTAAATAAATCTTGTGGAATATTTTATTTATTTATTTCATCTTTCAAATTCAATATTCATTGAATTATTTACTAAACCTTACAACAAATATAAATTATATACAGGATGATTTTTGGTCGTCAATGTTCCCAAAAATTTCGGAATCTCCTCATCATCACGATCATTTTTCTCCATGGAAGCATACCTGGGAAGTATCTGGTTCCCAAGATATTAGGGTCCAAAGTTGAATAAATAGACTGCGTTTTTCTGCATAAATGCACATAGACGCAAACGTAGCAAGATTTTTTCATGAGAAATAATTAATATCTTTCTGTGAAAAAACTAGCATAAACACTAGACACTATAAATGCTCTCAATCAAGTTTTTTTTTTCATAAAAATTACATCGTTTCCCCGCATTTTTTTTGGCATAAGCTTACTTTATTTGATGTATAGAGTAAGTATCCTTCGTAAAGGGTGGCAACGAAAAAACATCCTGTATAAATGATACATACATACATACAGGGTGTAAAAAGACAACAATGATTTCTTAATACCTCGTATTTTTTGTAAGATTACGATCATTTTCTTCTATGGAACCAACCCTGGGAAACGACAAAAAAATTACGAAAAAATACTTTCATTTTATTGCAAGCAATGAATTCGTTTGATGCTCAAAGTACAAATGTACCTACAAAACTAACATTATAACATTTTGACATGGTATCTTTGAAAAAAATGTTTGTCAACCGATTTTAGATGGATTTATGTAAAAAAAAATTATAATACCAATGTAACTTTGGACCTCAATATCTTGGAAACCCGTGGTTTCCCAGGGGTGCTTCCATAGAAAAAAAATGATCGTGATGTTACATAGAATACGATGCATTAAAAGAACAAAGTCGTCTTTTTACACCCTGTATATACACGGCTGTGTTCCCGGAATAGGGTAGGTACTTAATCAGATGCAGGATCGTAAAAGAGATACCACAGTCACGTTTCTCATAACGAGGATAAATTATGTAAAAATCATTGTCATTTTGCTAGCGTATCGCCTAAGAAAATGCCAGAGTCCCTTAGTGGAGTTTTACGACATTTACGGAAGGACATGCAGCTGATGTATTCAAGTGAATTCCTACATAAGAATAAATTGTACCTACTTGATATATAAGCAAATGAATAGGTACATGATATACAGGGTGTAACAAAAAGGGTATGTTAAGCGAAAAGTTGTGTAAAAAGCCCACTATAGAGAACCTCTGTACAAAATTTGAAACTCGAAATCACATGTTTATTTTTCCAGATAGTATGGAGAATTCTTAAATGTCTCAGGAATTTTCATTCAAACATACCCTTTTTGTTACAACCTGTATAAGAAAATTTATATGTAATACAAAAGCAAAGGATATAAAAATACATAAGTACATAGGTATACGAGTAGATACATATTTCGACCGGTGAATCCAATTCGAACAGTATATATTTTAAACCGGCATTCGTTTACATAACTGAAATAAAGCCAATTTGGTCTGGTATATTGCGAATTAGACATCAAACAGACTGTTTAATTTAGTTTTAATCTCATTTCACATGAAATCAAAAACGAAGTAATTACCTTTGGAGCCAGCTCGGCCATGTTTTGGGGTTCCGCTGAATATGGAATCGTTGAAACTATTATGTGTGTAATTTTGTTGATACAGCTTTTGGTGTGTGTGTTGTAAAAATCTTTTTATAAGGCCGAGTTTTCCAATGGTCTGATAGCCTGTCTGAAGGATAAATTGGTTACTGTTTGCTAAAACAAACTAGATGAAAATACTTTATACTACAGATGGACTAATTGACAAAATTAGGGTTTCGCATGAAAGTATCCGCAGAAATGATGATATGTTATTGTTATTTTTTTGTCATTATCTGTTTATGATATCTGTCTGTATGTACTATGGATCATAAAATTGTGGAGAATTCTCTTACCAGATAAATATAATTACGTATACTAACCTAAATACCTATAGGTAAGGTGTGGACTTTTGAAACTTTCTGCTATCAAACCTGAAACTTATTCTTCTTCTTCTATGCTGCTAGTATAATACTACAGCTGCCCGGGCATACTGTACAAGTCAGTAGAGGGACAAGAGAGTCTTGGTGTTTTGTAGGCGATAGGCTGACCACCTGTCACTACTAACCGAACTTGTACATCTCAACTATACCCTCAAAATTGGTCAGAAGTAGCACCATGTGGTTCTATGGGCCCTTGGTGCTCTGCCTACCCCGTAAGGGGCGTGATTATATGTATGTATGTAAACCTGAAATTTTCATTTTACATTCATATTGGTTGTAACGTCCATTGTCCCCTAAGAGGTGGGGTAGAAGTGTGCAAATACACATAGCCATTAAGATCTACGTAGAAGGTGAACCTAGCGATCAGTAACTAATCATAATAGGAACATAGTTTATTTCTAACCAAAATAACCTAACGCGTAAAGAAAACATTAATATCTCACTCTGGCTAAGTTCTCCGACGTTGCTAACAACGATTTATTTTAAAATAATTTCAATAGTTTTCCTGAACATATTTAAGTTCAATTCGAAGTTGGCAGTGCCAATGTTTGCAGTAGTGCCACGTACGTTAGACGGTTGTAAAAATGACTCCCCGGGGAAAGATTTTGATGTCTAGTCTCCGATATCGATTCGAACTGGGTAGTTATGTATTAGTAGGTTAGTTCTAGTTGCCTAGAGACTAGCAAGTGATGACTTGAATTTTGTATAAATTTTCGTTGTACTTAAAAACTCATTATTTCAGCCTCGCCATGTTCACTGCTGAATATAGGCCCCCAACAACCTATATTATTCTACAAATAGTTAGATAAATTATACAAAAAGACTATTATGATATAAATATTTTGATCGGATTTATAGGTTCGTACGAAAAGAAAAACTCTATTAACGAAAACAAAACTACAACTTTTCCTACAGTGACATTATTAAATAGCGACCTAGTATTTGCTAATATTTCCTCTTAAAAATAAGCACCATTATGTTCAATATAAATAAACAGCGAATCGAACTTCCGTATAAAAGTTCAGAAGTCATAAAATGCAGAAAATGCCAACAAATTCAAATGTTACCTCAAAGCTAACTACGGCACAATAAGTCATATTTAGGTGTTACAACTATCGCGACGTAGCCGGCGTGATAAAAATAAATGTTTTTCCCATTCATATAAAATTTTATAGACTACCAAACTTGGAAGTTGGACTTTTGATGTGAAATATCATATAACTCGACCCATAGTGCGTTATTGTTAGTGTTACATCGGAATTATCTTGTTTGCAAACTACCACGAGGATATAGGAACTAAAACTAGTTATAATATGAGCTCAGTGGATATTCGTGTAAACGAGGTAATGATGCTTTTGTCAACACCAAAATTAATTATAATGTTTGTCTCACTTACAATATTCATTCCAATTAAAACTAAGAATTACAACCTCTATGTTTTACATAAAGTTATATTAGTAAAAATAATTCAGAAGTATACTCGTACTGGCCAATCCGACAATTACAGTTCCAATACATTTCAACGATCTCATTGAATGATATGATTTAGAAAAATGTTTTCTGATGGCGACCGATTGGTGTAGTTGGTAGTGGCCCTGCCTGCGACGCCATAGGTCCTGGGTTCCTGGTAGGCGCAAACATTTATATGATGAATATCGATGTTTGTTTCCGAGTCATGGATGTTTCTATATTTATCTAATGTATTTATATACCGTTGCTTAGTACCCACGACACAAGACTTCTGGGATCTTAGTGTGGGATAAAGTCGATGAGTTGTGAAGTGTGTGAATATTTATTTATTATTTCTTATAAATAATGTATAACTGTAATAATATAATCATAAGAACTACATGACCTTATTACATGGTCAGTCAGAAAAAGATTGAAAATAATATTTGAAGGTATCATTGATTTTTAATTTTAAAGAGGTTATTTTGGTGCAATGTAATGTAATCAAAGGCCAGTTCAAATGTTGTCTTCTATAATATTCACCTCTACGGTTGTTGCAGTATGTACAGACACAAGGGAAGTAGAATAATATTTTCTTGAATATGAGTTTCTTTGTACGCCGTACAATGGACGTTTCCGAGATGGCGTTTCCGACTTTTTGTTGTTATTTTTATTGCGATGTCCGCCTGCTTGCGGTGGACTTTTGTAATTGGTGTTTATGTGGAGAGCTCCTATTGGCTGGTGAGGGGGTTGCGATGTAACTGTGATGTTTAGGTTGATTGTAATGCCTTGTTTAGCAAAGTGAAGGACTTTATTGAAATTGCTGTGTTGAGAATTGTTTTTAGTAGTTTGTTTATCTGCCAAAAGATACTTTTAGGTTTAATCTTAAGAGGAGGCACGGTTAACTAATTTAGGGCCTTTAGATTTAAGAAAGTGTGGAGCAAAAAAAATTCAATGCTCTGATAGCCTATCCGGAGGAAATTTATGGTATCTTTCTTGATATGACAATTGGAATTCGAAACTTAGAAATATTCATTCTAATTATAAAAAAAATTAAAAAGATGTTTTAATTTTCTACTGGAGTTTTAGTATGATAATTATATTCAAAATCCGAAACCGATGCCGAAATGTAACTATAAATTCTACTACATCACTAAACGATGATCCCTCTTCTCAACCACCGACTTTATAAAAAGTTCCTTCCCAATTAAATCCAAATAAAAGCTTACAAACCAAAAAATCAGTACAAAATAAAAGCAGATTACTTAATACCGCCCCAACGGCGTTAGACTAAAAACCTAATAGAATTTGCATAGAGAGTGATTCAGTCCGGCCCTGCTTCTTTTAGCCCCATCATTGCTTAATCCATTTGCTGGCCACACATTTGCAGCGAGCTTAGTGATCGTTCTAGGCAAAGAGTGTGTGATGCAGATGCGACATATTAATGTATAGTAGGTAAAATGGTCAGATAAAAATCTCCTTTCCTGGCATGATTATCTCTTACTTATGCAGCACTATAGAGTTCGAGATTTGCTGATCGAGTTTCGTGATTATTTGCTTTAATTAAAGTTTATAATGAAAGCAGAAGTAGAAGGTTTGATCTTTTGGAAAATTTTGACATTAATCTCATTGAGATAAAAAGTTAAATAGATAGTTTTGTTAACATTAGTAAAGATTACCCCAATTTCTATATCAGGTGAATATACTAGTCATAGAATATACTATATTGCTTGGGTAAATAATTGTTGTTTATTACACCTATGAAAATGATATATTATCCTCCAAATTGTCTATTAGCCCATTTTTAGGATGGTTTAGAAAGGGAAAATGACATCATTTATAACGGTAGAGCAGTGATTGTTTATTATGTTAGGAAATAACATAATAAAAGATCACTTGTTTTGGTAAAATATTAAATTTTTATAAATATTATTAAGAAAATGAAAATATTCTTCACCCGAGTGAGATTTGAACTCACGACCTCTAGCATACCGTGCTATTGCTCTAACCAACTGAGCTATCGGGTCAATTAACTCGGATGACGAATTTGACCATCCTTTTTACATTGCGTTTTTGGTAACTTTATTTTTTCATCCCGATAGCTACCTATACAGGGTGATTTTTGTCGTCAACGTTCCCGAAAACTACGGAATCTCCTCATCATCACAATCATTTTTCTCCATGGAAGCATACCTGGGAAGTGTCTGGTTTCCAAAATATTAGGGTCCAAAGTTGAGTAAATAGACTGCGTTTTTCTGCAAAATGCACACAGACGCGCGTAGCAGGATTTTTTCACGAAAAATAATTAATATCTGTCTATAAAAAAACTAACATAAACACTAGACACTATAAATTTCGCACGATCAAGGAATTAAATTTTTTTTTTTTTTTAATTTTTTTCTTCCCAGCATTTTTTTTGGCATAAACTTACTTTATTTGATGTATAGAGTACGTACCCTTCGTTAAAGGTGGCCACAAAAAAACATCCTGTATACACTAGCTACTACAATACTATTACATCTCTGGTGCTTATAGCTTATGATAGCTACGTATCACTGATTAACATATGTTATATATGTATACATATACATATATCATATATCATATGCTATGCTAATTGTGGCTTTGTGATCTATGAGCCTGCAGTTTTAGCCACCCTCATCATCATCATTTACAGCCCTGAGAAGTCCACTGTTGGACATAGGCCTCCCCCAACAACCTCCACTCCGACCGGTCGGAAGCAGCCTGCATCCAACCGACGCCCGCGACCTTGGCCAGGTCGTCCGCCCACCTCGCGGGTGGCCTTCCCACGCTGCGCTTGCCGATACGTGGTATCCACTGTAGAACTTTCCGACTCCATCGGCCATCAGTTTTTCGAGCTATGTGCCCTGCCCATTGCCACTTCAGCTTGCTGGACCGTTGAGCTATGTCGGTGATCTTTGTACGTCTGTGGATCTCCTCATTTCTGATTCGATCACGCAGAGAGATCCCAAGCATAGCTCTCTCCATCGCTCGCGTTGGCGTTGGCTTTAACCACCATATTTTGAAGATTACATCTATATAATCACAGTATAATTACTATATATCTGTATGTATAAATATGCCATGAAATTGGTACCGTAAATTGTACATTTCCGGTATTTACTATGCTAATGTGAATTGTTATGTGTGGTAATATTCAATTTAACAAGTAGTCCTCGAGCTATCGGTGTAAAAATCTTTGATATCCCTAAATATCCAATCGAAATTGTATCCCCATAAAAGGTACCTACTTGACATTGATAATAAATGTCAAAACGCCAGGGTTTCAGTGGCGTGTCACATCCAATTTATAACGTAATCTGTGACAAAGGAAAAACGTACGTAGACATATTGATTTTCCGACGATGAAAAATGAAGTGGCGAAAATGACAGCTCCAGTACTAGGTAATATTTCCCATGAAATAAGGACTCCAGTCGTGGATTCTAAGCTTTAGTACTAAGGTTTATATTGTCTTGTTTCTGGTGAAAGCATAACACGGTGAGTGTTGAAGGAACTATTAATCAATGATTGAGTGAAACTGTAAGTTTGTGTATGAATGGATAGAAATATTATCGTGTGGAATATAACAAGTTCTTTCTGGATATTATCTTGCAAAAATTACTAGGTACCTATTATAGGTATAATAGGGGTTTCACTATACAGGTGATTTTTGGTCGTCAATGTTCCCGAAAACTATGGAATCTCCTCATCATCACGATCATTTTTCTCCATGGAAGCATACATGGGAAGTGTCTGGTTTCCAAAATATTAGGTTCCAAAGTTGAGTAAATAGACTGCGTTTTTAGGGTTCCGTACGTCTGAATACAAAAACGGAACCCTTATAGGATCACTCGTGTGTCTGTTCGTCCGTCGCTTACAGTCATTATTTCCGAATCTATTAGACCGATTAGTTGAAATTTGGTACACATATCAATTCCTGTGACCCAACACAGAGGTGTACGTGAGCAGATGAATCTGTATATGGGGTCATTTTTGGGGGGGAAGGGAAAATTAAAAAAAAAATATGAAAACTGCATCGTGTGGCATATCAATGAAAGGTCTTGGTTGAGAAGATCTTAAATGTATTTTTTTGTAATTTTAAATAATAGTTTTCCAAGTTATTCAAGAAAATAGACGAAATGACCATTCCCCCCCCCCTTATCTCCGAAACTACTGAACCTAAAATTTTGAAAATACAGAAATTATTTTCTCCTTATAGATTATAGGAAACCTACAGGGTGATTTTTGGTCGTCAACGTTCCGAAAACTACGGAATCTCCTCATCATCACGATCATTTTTCTCCATGGAAACATACCTGGGAAGTGTCTGGTTTCCAAAATATTAGGGTCCAAAGTTGAGTAATTGACTGCGTTTTCTGCTAAATGCACATAGACGCGCGTAGCAGGATTTTTTCACGAAAAATAATATATCTGTCTATAAAAAAATAACATAAACACTAGACACTATAAATTTCGCACGACTAAGGAATTTAAAAAAAAATTTCAAAAAAAAAATTTTTTTTTCCCAGCATTTTTTTGGCATAAACTTACTTTATTTTATGTATAGAGTACGCACCCTTCGTTAAAGTGGCCACAAAAAAACACCTGTATAAGAAGTCCATGATATTAAAATAACATGGTAAATCACTCAATATTGTGCGTACCAATATTGTAGGTAACATCGTACGGAACCCTCTTCACGCTGTTCAACTCGCACTTGTCGGCTTTTTCTGCATAAATACACATTGACGCGTGTAGCAAGATTTTTTCACGAGAATTAATTCATATCTGTCTATGAAAAAACTAGCATAAACACTGGACACTGTAAATTTCGCCCGATCAAGCAATTTTTTTTTTTTTTAATTTACTTCGTTTCCCAGCATTTTTTTTGGCATAAACTTACTTTATTTGATGTATAGAGTACGTACCCTTCGTTAAGGGTGGCAACGAAAAAACACCCTGTATAGAAAGCATCAACTGCATATGTGTAAGTCGTAAGAGTTGACTAATAAACTTAGAAGCGTTCTCTTAGACGATGAGCTAGCAATGCTCGTTGCTCGCCGATTTCCCCGTAGCATTACGTGCAATCTGCATGAATGGTCGCCATGTAAGACCTGCGTAACGTCGGTCAGTACCGAGCTTTAAAATTCTAAAAGTCTTGACTCGTCAACACCGAAATGATCATCACAACGTAATCTAATCTATTTAAATGGGAGTTTCATTTCGATGGTAACTTAATTTAACCGGACATACAGTGCGCTGTAGCCTTTCTTTCCCCTTTTCGCTGCAACGAATGTAGTCTGGGACAGAAATAATTTGCCCAAACTAATTTGTATGCAAATTCCGCACCACCATTTAGGTATATCTGGGTTGGTTTTGGCGTACTTTTTATAGGTAGTACCTTTTAGTTTTAAGCTTTATGAAAGCAATATAGCATTGATATTAAAATTCATTTGGTATGATATTTTATTTTCGAAGTTTTTTTACAGAATTATTTATGAGAGAGTTGAGATAGAGTTTATCTAGTTACTAGTCAAGATTTTATACTTATTCATTTACTATTTTATAATTATAGTGTATTATAAATATGTTTAAGAAATGAAAAAAAAATTCACCGAGTGGGACTCGAATCCACGACCTCTCGCATCCCGTGCTGTGCTCTAACCAACTGAGCTACCGGGTCAATCAACTCGGATGACGAATTTGACCATCTCTTTTATACTATAGTATACATAATCGATTTATTATTTTACTATTGTAAAAATGACATTGTGTTATTTCTAAGAAAATTAAGTAAGGGTCTACATAAAGGAAATCTAAGATTAAACGACGAATAAAAAATATTTAAAACTTTTTCAGTGTAACAATTTCTAATAAGGTAATTTTTAACTTTGAAGGACCTTTTTATCCATCTCCATGGAAACCAGTTAATGAGGGAACAATTAAATTAGACGTTACAGAAAGTGGGTACTCACGAGAAAATACCATATAAAATTTTAATAAGGCTTTTTACAAGCGTGATTTTAACCGTTTTATGACTTTTTGATGTTAATAAATTTAAACTGATAGTTTTTCACAATTTTAATTGCTTTTATAAAGCTGTGAATTCAGAGAAATTAGGTACTATCCGAAATTTCTTATTTAAATTGTAATCTCGTCAGATGGATTCCAAGAAAATGTTAATTTATCTATAGTACTTACCGTTTAAGTAGTAAGAACAAAAAATGATATCTATCTAATAAGATAATAAAGTTAGCAAATTAACTTGTCTGGAAATTATATGGTGCTTTGTTTACTTCATGCCTTTAAGACATCAATTTAGAAACAAATTTGCCTATTTTTATAGGCATTTATAGGTACATTTGTAGCGGCTATGTTAAGCGTGACTATGGAATCTCCTTTGTTATCCTGCTGTTCTGGCTACCCCATTTCACAGCCGTGTCTATATATCATCATCATCATCAGCCTATTGCAGTCGACTGCTGGACGTAGGCCTCCCCCAGGGCACGCCACAAGACTGCCATGGGAGTATTTGCCCATAGTCACCACGTTGGGAAGGCGGACTGGTGACCAGTGAGACAGTTTGTATTTTGGACTATGTTGTCAATACGGGAGGCCCTGCTGCCCACCTCCCGGAAACCCGTAATCGCCTCGTACGATACCCACAGGCAGACATGGGGTGGTACGAATTCTACTCTGCCGGCATCACGCGGCTGAGTATGTATGTAGAAATAACATTTATAATAGTGCTTTGTATATTCAAGTCTTTAAAAAATAATTTAAAAAGCTTTATTTATATTTTAAAGTCACAATCATTTGAATCTGGAGCTCCAAAACAAATAAAAAAGGGCTGGTAACAAAACGCAATGTCAATAAAACGCAACATAAACAAAAACAACGCAGGTGGGCGATGCGGAAATCCTTCGGATCATACAAATTCTGATTCGGATTCGGCGGGGAAATAAAATTAGCTACACGCCCGTAATTATACCGTAAATGCATATTTATTTTGCAACGTTACCCGATTTTGGGCTCACAAAATGCTTATACTTGTGTATTAATTTTATTTTACTTATGTACTTATATACTTATTCAGTTTTTATTGTCTCTTCCTTTGGCCTGTGAATATGCGGGGCTGAACTAGAACACATCAGCATCTCCTTCCGAGCATGTCGTAAGAGTCGACTAAAGAACTCAGGGGCATTCCCTCAGGCGATGAGCCAGCAACCTTATTACTGATTCTTTAACATCTGATCCTGCTATGCTAAACGTAGCAGTAGGATATTATTCGGAATCCTGCAGATCTGGCTACCATATTTTAGAAACACCTATGTATGTATGTATCTTTCTCAGAGTAAGTTTAATAGATCGATACATTATATAATAAGATAAAGATATCTATATTACCATAGGTAATTTTCTTCCAGGTTGGAGTGCTGCACCTTACTCTGTCCATCTCTTCTCTATGCATTAGCTGGTAAGTCTGCTAAACAATTTTCAGTAGTTAAAGTTACCTACATAACTTGAAAAAATCTATTTATAAAATTATTAATAAAGAAAATGGAAAAAATTCTTCAACCGAGTGGCAATCGAACCCACGACCGCTGCAAACCGTGCTAGCCGCTATAACCACTAAGCCACCGAGTCAATTACTCGGATGACGAATTTTACCATCTCTTTTCTAATTTACATATTGGCAACATTATTCTTCATCCCGATAGCTATATACTAGCCAAATCTATTTAGATAAAATAATATCAAGCCCTGCCATCTTCTAGAATATGTGTTGTTAGATACCTAAATCCCCTATTTAGCATTAAAAAGCAATAAAAGCTCAAAATCCCACAGCGCCATCCTCGACAAATGAAACCCAAATAATAATGACGTCATAAAAAATAATGGTACACTTAACTGCTCGATGGCGCTGAGTGACACGGAAAACGTATTTGCACGGTTATTACCGAACAATTTCATGTATTAATGTCATTATTAATTTTTCACGCCAAAATTTGAATGCGAATGTAAAAGGTTGACCTGAGCTGACTTTTAA